>CM062290.1:19893412-20150542 GCA_031216915.1 Pictodentalium vernedei | reverse complement strand
ACAGCACAAGAGGCTCGATGCGTTGAAAGAATTGATCATGTGATTGGAATATCATCATGCACTTGGGGGTTCAATAATTCAATCAAAACGAAAGTCAAGTAAGAATATATTACTTTTATTTTCTCCATTCAATTTATTTGAACAAAAATGTTGACAATGAATCACAGTGAATGACAGGTCTGCCTCCGCCAAAATTCGTTTCCCAAAACTTACCTAATTCCGTTCATGTATACACAGTACCCATGATGGCATCTTTGCTTTATGATATCTGATGGCAAATGGCAAAATTGAAATTGTTGTCATTTTCACCTAGGGACGGGTGAAACTTGTACACCAGCGAGACTGAGCGAGTGATAGTCAAAAGCTTCATAATCATGTGAGATATTGTCACCCACATGTGACGTCACAATCAGCTATGATTGAATGGTAAAATCACGTTTATTCGGCAGTTTGTCAGAGCTTGATTAAAAAATATAACTTTCTAGTTAATAACATGATAATTTGAAAGACGTTTAAAAATCGTGATTTGGGGGATACGAAAACAAAGTGAATTTGCACCCCAAAAGCCACCAGAAGGCTCCATTTGATAGCACATTTCAAAAAATTTTCTAGGGGGAGAACCCCCCCAGACCCCCCTAACTTGCTCGTGCCTTCAGCACTCGCATAGATGCCTTCGGCATCTACTTACACAAAACTGCTAATCAATTTTTTCAAAACAAATCGAGCCCTGACAATTGCTTTATCTAGTTGGTATATGGTTTTCTTAGGAGGGGCATATGCAGCTTATTCAAGTCAAGTCCCTGGTTTGATATTTAGACTACCATGTCAGCTGAACACCCTCAGGCCCCCTGGCATCTCTTGTTCCACATTTATAATAACAAATATATTTATTTCTACACATAATTTTGAAAGCTTGAACTCCAAAGCCAGCGTCAAAATCACAGTTGAAGTTGGATGGAAATTTAGGGTCACAGTGACCTATATGTGCTACTTTTACTCGATAAAATATTTATGGGCAGCCTAATTTTTTAGGGTGTGTCTCGTTACCTAAACCCAGGTATTGGAGGGGGGGGGGGGTGCTAATTTTGTTACAGACTCCAGGCAAAAATCATTTTTCTGAAACTGGAAACTCTTGAGATGATTTATGCAAATACATTGTGCTCATGAAATCAAAGTACTGGTATATTACACAGGTCCGTTGCTCTGGAAAGGGAGTCCCTGTGACACTGACTGGTGGCAAATACATCTTATATGCAAATGCATTGTACTTTTTTGTTTGTACAATGAAAACCGAAAACCCGACTCGTTGAATGAAACCGAAACCGGAACCGACATGAAATTTGAAAACTGCCCATCTGTAACATTTGAACAGGTCTGTAAAGACAGAATAAATTTTCATCAGAAAAGTATTGTTGTTGATAAAGTTTGTTTTTGTTTATAGAACCTTATATTGAGATGGATACTGGTAATCTACGATCATATCGACAGGAAATCAAGTCTTCACAGCCTTTATGGACTATTCTTTTATTTTATGGAATGGCAAGTTTTGGTAAGTTCCTGCATTTTACATATTTTCCTATCAGATCAAGTCTGTTTATGTAACTGTGGAACGCTTTTAACTGGTGGAGTACTAGAAGCCATTATTGAAAAGTGCTGAAAACCACTTTAGTGGCTCTACACTTTATGAAATAGCTTGCTGTTTGCTGCACAGTAGCAAGAAATTTTTTTTTTCATAAAATTGCTTTGTTACACTTCATTGGAGAGTGCCTGCAGGCACTCTCCAATAAATTGTAACAAAACAGTTATTAATAAAAGCTTGCAAAACAAAGCTGGTAGCATGCTATCTTTGAAAAAAAATACTCATGTTACAGATTACCTTTGAAAATTAATTCGGCACTCTTACCAATTAATTGAATAGAAGGGGAGTGCGGTGGCTATGTGGTAGGCTGTTGGACTTCTATGCTAGAGGTTCCGAGTTCGCTCCACGTCCGGGACGACCCGTGTTGTCCTTGAGCAAGGCACTTTATCCCAGTTGACTACATGGGGGCACGATGATGCCATGTACTAAGACGTACTGTGCGCTGATGGTGCACATGTCTTCAACCGCTGTAACCATGCTTGAGCGAAGCTTGAACAGAGTTAAAATGTTGTGGAGCTGACAGTTGCTCGTCAATGCTTGGTGGTTCTCTCCGAGTACTCCGGCTTCCTCCGCCCGTAAACTGTCACGGTCACGCCATTGTGCACAAGTATGTGACCTTAAACTACAATAAATAAATAAATTGAATAGACGCCTTACCAATGAAAATTATTCAAGTGAATAGGAGAATTTAATTACGAGTGATTTGTTCACTGTCCTGTATTTTAGAGATTAAATGAGCATTTAATTTAATTTTGTCTTGTTTGACAGAGCTTATGGAGTTCTGTTGAACAAGATATTAAACATTTATTTATTATTATTTATTTATTAATGTTTAACGACACTTTAACAGCCAAGGTCATATCATGTTGGTGACAGTTTTATGGGTGGAGGAAGCCGGAGTAGCTGGAGAGAACCAACGAACAACGACGAGCGGCTGTCAGCTCCCCAACATCGTAACTCTGCACTGCAGCACAGGCAGGGTTAGATTGTTTGAAGACATGCGCACCATCGACATGCACTACGCCTTAGTACACGACCGCATCGTGCCCTCATATGGACAATCGGGATTAAGTGCCTTCCCTAAGGACACACCCATCCAAGGACTAACCGGGCTCAACATTGCTTAGCTTCGGTGATCTGACAAGAACTGGTTACCGTAATGCCAGCTTAGCCCATATTAAAGATTAAATGCCTGTATTAGATGTACTGTAGTCAAATAGGTCAATAAACATTCAGTGATTAGGCCTAAAAAAATAAAACATCTGTTTCTCAGGCCCTCCCGCATGGTCCTTTTGGCTGCCGCATGCTCTCTTTTTATAACCAATTTAAACTTGAAAAAATAAAAATTTAATGGTTTATGTCTGATATTTTACCCAAGTTAAAAAAAACTGATGAATTTGTCCCTTGAGTGCAAGAAGGCTTTTAGCATTGCAAAGCCTTCTTGCACTCAAGGGATGAAATACACCACCACCCATGCTATTCTGTAGATTATGAGGCCTAAAACTCGAATCAAGAACATGAACTTTTGATGTCAAAGAAGTAATTACTCAAATAAAAAATAAAATAAAAAAACGCTCGCCCGCATGCAATTTCACAAATAATGGCCTGAGAAACAGAAGATCTACTTTGTGTGGCCTTACTAGGGTGATTTCTCAACATATTAACCCTTTACCTTATAGTGCAGGATATCAAAATTTATTATTTTAGGCCTATAAAAAACATTTCTTGTTTCTCAGGCAATTTTTAGCTCATCTTTTGCAAAGCCAAATTTGAGGTATTGTCATGGCACGGCGTCCATCCGTCTGTCATGCCATCAACACGGCTCGGGCTAGAGGCCGTATTTATGAACCGATCTTAACGAAACTTCTTGGGTACCTTTGTTATCACCGTGGGACGAGAACAAAGGTTTTTAGGTCCGGTCTGAAATTCAAGAAGGCCACTGGCAGCCATTTTGTACAAAATTAGGTGCAATCAGATTTTTGCGCAGAACTTCTATATGAAAGCTCTGATTTGAATAATTTTTTGTGTGAGTGTTCAGTACCATTGGATACATCACATATGATATGAGTTTTTTTCTCGTGCGTAAATTATGCAAATTACACTAACTTAAATTTATTTAGTGTTACTTTCGGCACTGTAAGTGCAAATGCCAATACAGCTCGGGCTAGAGGCCATATTTATGAACCGATCTTTACTAAACTTCGTGGGTACCTTTGTTATCACCGTGGGATGAGAACGAGTGTTTTTGGGTCCGGTCTGAAATTCAAGATGGCCGCTGGCAGCCATTTTGTACAAAATTTTGTGCAATCAGTTTTTTGCTCAGAACTTCTATATGAAAGCTCTGATATGAATAAATTTTTGTGTGAATGTTTACTAACATGGGATGCATCACATATAATACTTATGTCCTATTCTTTAGACCATTGCAGTCACCTTGTAATTGATTTACTATGGTTGACGTGGTCACAACAAAACTCCTTTTTCTGTTATTCATTATTGTTGACTTGGTCACAATAAATACTGATTCCTGTCATATTCAATATTGTTGATCGGGTCACAGCAAATACTGTCATATTCAAAGTTGAGCTACAGTGTCATTGAGACTTTCATTTCTCAGTTTTATAATTGGGGGGAGGGGGGTTCGTTTATTCACAAAACTGTTCTGAAAATAGTTGGAATTTTTCAACCTACACTATTATATGGCAAGGAAATGAATTCTGTTCTTTTCCCCATGTTTACGTCTTCACCCATGGGTGTTTAGGCATAGTGTTCTGCATCTACCATCTGATGTTCTGTAGTTTCTTCCCTGGAAGTCTCTGTTTTGCATCAGATAGTGTATTATTGGTAACTGATTTCGGGCCAGGGTTATCAGTGCCTGGAGTCATGTTTCTGGTGTTTTTACACTTCTTGTTTACATTGACAACAGCCTCTGTGTGAGGGGGATTTCTTGTCTTGGTGTTAGTTTAATCAATAGATACATTATTATTATTCGTAAGTGTTGCATTAATTTTTTAAAATATTTAAAAAATTTTTGTCCACACTTAGGCTTGGGATCCATTGGGGCTCAACGTTACTTTTCAGAAACTTGGGCTTTTCTGAAAAAATATTTTTTCAAAAAATTTTTTGATTTCAATTATTTTTTCTGTGTTAATGGATCATGTTATTATGTATTTTGATTTTCAGGGGTTGGTGCGAGTACTAGGACTTTGTATTCTTTTCACAATGAAAGGATATTGTTCAATTGTAATAAGAGGAAATCTTCCTCTGACTTTCATAATCATTGTATAAATGTAGTCAGTGTTCTCGCACTAACTCCTGTTCAGTATGTGTTAATTTCGATGACAACATGGGAAGCGTGTGTCACGGTATGTTAGTGGGGAAATGGCCATGCCGGTCCTTTCCCCGCAGGGTCACTCTAGTTTATCCATCTCTATTTCTGACGATCAAGAACAGGGTGATGTATCCGTGATGTCTTCCAAAAGTGTGCCTCCGTCGTCACAATTAATGAAGAGCTAGTGGCAAAGTGCTCATGGAAATACGTCAATTGCCTAAGAGGTCCCTAGTAGGATCGACGGCCTTTGACATCCGCTAGCTCGCCCGGTGTAGCGTCCATTCATCGAATGGTTCGGCAGCCGGGTTCGTCCATTGCGGTCCAGAAAGGAGTTTTGGGCGATGCGAGCGCTATAAATCAACCAAGCGCACAGCCAGTGACGGCGGATTAGAGGAGAGAACGGAGGGAGCCTATTAGTCCGGTTCCTAGCTCGTCCAGGTCCATCCGGGCTGCGAGCGAGAGAGGCCCCTCGTACAACAACATCTGGCCCCAGATGGATAGTAAGGTGAAGAACTCTCTCAGAGTCGCTTCGGTCTCTGAGAAGCTTCTCTTCGACGGCAACCTTTCAGCAATCTATGAATTGCTCGATATACACGTTCTCTTGTCAATCAAGTGTAACAAGAGATTCAGACTTGGGCAAACATTCGGTGGTTGACTCAGAGAGTTCCACTGCAGTTGCCGGATCCGAGTTTTACGATTATGACGGATGCCAGTCAAACAGGTTGGGGTACAATATTGATCCCAACGGATTCGAAGTGCCAGGGTCTTTGGGTTCTGCAGTTTCTAGGCAAGCACTTAACTTCCAAGAATGATGTTATGTTGGCTTGCACTACGTTATTGGATGAACATTATTCAGAAACGCATGTCCAAATCCTGTCCGATAATACGGCAGTAGTTGCGTATATCTGTAACCAGGGAGGCACTCATTCGGTTCCGTTATTCAATTTAACGGAAGGAATCCTTCTGTTTGTTCTAGAACACCAAGTTCTGTTTCGGTCAGTCATATTCCGGGTCGTCTGATTGTATTAGCAGACTCCCTTTCACGTAAGGGTCGCTTGTTGCCGTCAGTATGGACTCTCAACAAACAGGTATTCAATCAGATTTGCTACCAATGGGCGCGCCCAATGATAAATTTATTTGCGACACAACTCACCAATCAATTGCAGACGTATGTGTTACCATGTCCGGATCCCCGAGCATATGTAGTTAACGCTCTATCGATCTAGTAGGATGGAATGATAGGATATGCGTATCCTCCAGCGCTGTTGATTCAGCAAGTATTGCTAAGATAAAACATTCACAAAACAATTCTGTTGGTAGCATCTCTGTCTCCACAATAAATGGATAAATTTACTCAGGTGTCTGCTGTGGGACTTACCGCGAAAACTTCCTCCACGAGAGGATCTTCTTTCGCTGGGGAAATCGTGTCAACTTCATCACAACCCGCAAGGTCTCAACCTTCACGTATTCCGTTGTGCGGTCCTTCTTGCATGGCAAGCATTGTACAGGACAAGCAGTGGACGCGATTTCTAACTGTAGGAGGACCTCCTCTTCGCTATACTATGCGGCTAAAGTGGAAGGTCTTCCGTCGTTGGTGTAGGGATCATTATGTTGATATTTTTGATCCCTCCATACCAGACATTGCAAACTTTCTAGTATACTTGTTTGACGAGATCAACTGCAGCCTGTTACTATTAAAGGTTATAGGTCTATGTTATCTGATACCTATGCACACCATGATAGTTTACAATTGAGTCTAATGTCTCTTTATCTAAGTTAGTTAGAAACTTTTCGATAAATAGACCTAGAATCCTTAAATTAATTCCTATACGGAATTTAGCTTGGGTTCTTTTTAAACTAATATAACCATTTGAGCCTCTTGAGACAGTAGATTTCAAATTCTGGCCTTTTAAGACAGCTATTCTCTTAGTCTTCTCTTCTACTGAAGAGTCAGTGAGCTTCATGCACTATCGGTGGACGATTCTTACTTTCGTAGTATCGGAAACATTATTACCTTTAAAACTAATGTTGGATTTTTGGTTAAGAATCAGGCTCCTAATAAATATCCGGAACCTATTGTTATTAAGGTCCTTCCGTCTTCGAACGGGCATAGGCCTTTACTCTGTCCGGTTAGAGCGTTATGTATTTATAAACAGATCTCAGTTATCAGTAAGGAAGTAAAGCTTCTTCTGTCTCTGATGCCTAATAGAAAGGACATTACGGTCCATTCTATTGCTAAATGGATTCAATTAACTATCGGTACTGCTTATGATAATCTATCTTTAACTCAGCAGTCTGTGCTTATGATTTCGGCTCATGAAGTAAGAGATCTTTCTACATCTTGGGCTTACGCAAATAGTGTTGCTATTATAGATTTAATGAAGGCTGCATATTGGTCTCAGACATCCACATTCACGAATTTTTATCTCAGAAATATTGAGTCCATTTCTGGAGGCCTGCATTGTTTAGGTCCATTATCTGCTGCTCAGAATGTCGTTCACTTAACAGTTGCAACTATAGTTATGTAGGCTTTCTGTTCTGGCAGTGACTCCGTCCTGCTGCCCTCTTCGCTCTGGGCTATTTGACCCAGGGCAAGGGGAAGGGGGGGGAGGGTGTTCCCTTGGGTCACCTGTTTTATTATGAAAACAAGGGGATACCTCCTCCGGAGTCAGTAATTCTGAGCTGTTACTGGGATGGTTTTAAAGTGAAAAGTTTATGTTTTAAAAATTCATTCATGTCATAGTTTTAAAGTATAGCATTTGAATATGTCTCGTGTCAAACGGGCGTTAATATACATTCCTCGGACACTTTTAAAAGAGTATAAAGAGTCTCAATTCTCTGGACTAACTTTATTTATTGGCTTACTTTAAAAATAATTAGTATAAGGATTATACTGGATGTTAATAGAGAACATGGATGTTATGATGCTCAATTATGGAAGGTGTTGTGTCTTTCTAATTTATCATAAATAAGAAAGATACATGTAAAGCCTAATACTTCTTTTCTCCTCGAGGGGATGACTCTATTTTATATAGTTGAGCTTATTGGATTTTCCTCTATGTCCTAGGCCCTCCAGCCTTTTTACTATTCAGCTATGTCTGGGTCATTGGTACAGTATAAAAATGTTAAAAAATTTATAGTAATTTATATCTTTTTTATACTTACCAATGACCCAGACGGGGATGGCCCTCCCAGGAGTTGGGAACTCATACCTCCCCGCTGAGTACATAGCGCTTACCAGGCACTGATTGTAAGAATGATTAATGGCGCCAATTTCGGGACGTCCTTGACACTGCGCATGCGCAGTAGAGGCGAAGTATGGAGGGCCATTCAGGACATGATTTCTATGGTTTTAGATGCAAATTTTGGGGATTAGGGGGCAAAATTTGTGTTTGGCCCTAGATTTTTAAGAGTTAGCACCAGCTATGTCTGGGTCATTGGTAAGTATAAAAAATATATAAATTACTATAAATTTTTTAACTTTTTTTAATAGCCTTAAATATTATTTTTTCAAGAATTTCAGAAGAATCATATCATGTGACTCCTCCCCCCCCCCTTCCCATTACAATTGGGGGCGGGGGGAGGGTTATGCTGGAATGACCTTGTTAGCTGCGACTAACAGCTCTATAAGTCGCAATGTCGGTCTGTCTGTCGGTCGGTCCGTCGGTCGGTCTGTCTGTCTGTCTGTCTGTGACCAACAAGTTTCAAAACTCAATAACTTTTGAAATATTTGATGGAATGACTTTATATTTGGCATGCAAGTGTATCTTATTGATGTCTAGCCACTGTTCAATGCATGTGTTGTTCCAAATATTTTCTTGGAGTTATGGCCCTTGATGAACTTAGAATTTTGTGAGATTGCCCCACCCTTCGCAGCTACGGCATCGATGTCGTGATTTTTTGTCTGTCTCTCCATCTGTCTGTCAGTCAGTCTGTCGGTTCATCTGTAGACATAAGTTTGTCCGGAGATTTTCTCAGACATTTATGGGTCGATTCCTTTGAAATCATATGGATTTTACCTCCAAGCGAACCTGTGCACTTACGATTATAGTTTTGATATGACTTTTTAGCCAGAGTTATGACACTTTTCCTCTTGGAATAATCATTGCTGCAGAAAGGGGGTGGGATTTCACATTGTACCATTAAATATGGTCTGACAAGACATCAACTATTCATTTTTAGTTACGACGAGCAGCTCTTATATGTGGCAATGTCGGTCTGTCTGTCCGTCGGTCGGTCGGTCTGTCACCAACAGGTTTGTCACCAATAAGTTTTTTGTCACCAACAAGTTTTAAAACATCACTGGCATTGCACAAATCGTCGCAGCTTCGGCACTGTGACAGTGCATCTTGTTCTTATAGTGGTGACTGTTGTTTACATTTATGTCATATCTCCGTTATTTGACATCTGATTTTAAAAGATTATTCAACTTAGTATTCGTGACCACAAGTACTAAAATGTAGAAATATGGAATGGCATTCTTCGTAACCTGTTTACAGGTTACACCTAAGTTAACATTCCTAACCCATCGTACCCTATTTTTGCTAACTTGTCTCAGTATTGTAATTCATATCCTGCCACTTTTTTAGTGTTCAAGTGATGATCAGAATTGAACATCCCAATCGGCCGATTGTGGGCAGTCTGATGACGACTGCAGCTCCTGGAACATCGATTCAACCAATTGTTATCAAGCATTTTGTGATGATTCATAAACCGCATTTTATTATTTTCTGCAATTGTTCAATTTTAATGTAAAATGATTCCAATGATACCATTCACTAAAGTTGAAAAATCACCACAATGTGTATCCTTAATTTCTCTAAACGTCCCTTTACGGGATATACAAGTTAAACAACATGTAAAGCTTACAATTGAGCGTACTTGCAGCAATCGCCAGTTCCTACTGCACACTCTAGTGTTGGGAATCGGTATGAAAAACCATAATCGATGATCGATTGCACCAACCGACCGATGATCGATTATTAATTGAGTAATAATGGCCTCCATAATGTGCATCGTAAAACTTGATCCATGTGCTTTTATTATTCTAAATTATTAGCTCACCTGACTTTCAGTCAGGAGAGCTATAGTGATCACTCACTGTCTGTCGTCCGTTGTCCATCGTCCATGAACATGGTGTTTGTGTCTTCTCCTCCCAAACCGCTGAACCAATTTAATTGATATTTTAGATAATAGTTCGTTATGACATATTTGATTTTGATCAAATCAAGTTGCCTCGCCCCTCGGTAGGGCCACGCCCAAAAAGTGTGCTTAAATCTTAAAAAATCTTCTCATGAACCAGCAGTAGCAGACACTTGATATTTGGTGTGCAGCTTCATTTTGAGGTGTACACTCAGATTTGTTCAAGAGATGTTCGAGGTGCTATATTTGCCTTCATTATGGGAGGGGCAAAAATTTCTGTTTTACAAACCGAGAGGCAGATTTGAACCAAATTTGATATGAGGGCTTATTGGGTCATAAGTACTTAATTTATGCAAAATTATTTTTTCCCATCGCCCCATGGGAACCGCAGGAGCTAAAAATAGAAAAAATTAAAATGCCCATATCCCCAAAACTGCACGGCATTCAGAATTCTTATTTGGTGTGAAGCTTTCTTAGGACCAACAGAATGGAATGGTCAGAAAAAATTGCTATCGGTTTTATCATGGGGTACTTTTTGGGGACTTTTGAAAAAGTGCTGAGTCAGCATTTTTTAACACTGTCGGTAATGGAAAAAACATTTAAGAAACTTTTCTCTCAAGCCACTGCTCCAAAAGCCTTCAAATTTCACATATAACATCTTTGGAAGATTCTTTCACATGTTTATTGAAATCAATTCCCTGGGTCCATATTTGGGCTCTCTTTGGGAGTCCAATAGTGCTGAAACCATTAGCTATTTTCGAAAGTTGACTAGGCGCTGGTAGTAATCGACTTAAAGTCGACTAGTCGGCCCATTTTGCTACAAAATTACAAGATTACTTACCAAGTGTTAAAAAAAAAGGCATAGTTTTTCAGTAAAACTCTACAACTTATTTTGACACGTACTGTAATTTGCAAATTGGCAAGTGATCTGATTTGAAGTTTTGTTGACATGTCATCCCCCACCCACCTCCGATCTGTACCCATGCTTGAATGTATGATAAATGCCAGGTATATTTCTTAGTTGTGGAGAATATTTATGAGATCAAAAACTTTTAAAACAAATACAGAATGACTGTGACTAAAGACTTCCAATCAGATGATATGGATATAAATCATTTGGCCCCAGAATAAAATACACTTTTCAATTGGCTGAATTCCTGTATTATTTTCACTCCGATCGCCATATTAGGAAAGAGTTATGTTAAATAGGCTTGTTTAGGTAATTCATATTCATGAAGATAGGTCACAGATAAATATTTTTTTTTACTTGATAGTAAGTTCTCGTAGCTATAATGGAAGCCGAATAAATCTTTGGTGATACATTGGTAATTGAATGAGTTTGACAATATTCAACGTTATTCGCAA
This sequence comes from Pictodentalium vernedei, assembly GCA_031216915.1. Classification (NCBI taxonomy): domain Eukaryota; kingdom Metazoa; phylum Mollusca; class Scaphopoda; order Dentaliida; family Dentaliidae; genus Pictodentalium; species Pictodentalium vernedei. The sequence goes on along the minus strand of CM062290.1, from coordinate 20,139,065 downwards.
AATGCGATTCCAAATTATGAATTTAATCGCTAAATAGGCGATTTGTATTTTAAGGCCTGGCCAATACGGGTATATAATGCAACAAATTGGATTGAACATGAGTGTGAAAGTGAAAGTAAACCTTTAAACAAATACAGAAGCAAGTGCCGGAATTGTAAATTTTTGTGAGTTGGGTTAAAATGAACAACATATTTTGCCTCAGTTTTCCGAAAAATAGAGTTCTGCCAACTTTACTGTCAGTTGTGGCCAATCAGAGGATAGTATGTCTGACGCTTATACCTAACAATGATCTTCATAATGAAGGTCCCGACTAGTTGGCTGGCGAATTTCAGCGTCAACTTTTCTAGTAATTGAGTCGAGGTCGACTTACACGACTAGTCGAACAATCATTTCGGCACTAGAGTCCAAATGTTTAAATTAGTGCAGTATGAAGAATATTCTTTAAAAATCATCTTCAGATCTACCAATAAGAATCTTTTGATATTTGATATACAGCATGCTTGGGGGGTGAGATTCAAGTTTGTTCAAGCCAAGTCCCTAGGTCCATATTTGGGCTCACTGTGGGAGCTCGAATTGTTACTTAGTTCAAAATGAGGAATTTTCTTAAAAAATCTTCTTCTTCATATCCAGCAGTCGGAATGTTTTGATATTTTAGGGGGGTGTGATTCAATTTTGTTAAACCAAAGTCCCTGGGTTCATATTTGGGTTCCCTGTGGGAGCCTGAATTATAACTTCGTTCATAATGAGGAATTTTTAAAAAAAAATCTTCAGATTCAGCAGTCAGAATGTTTTGATATTTGGCATGCAGCATCAGTGGGGTGAGATTCAAGTTTGTTCAACCATGCCCCTAGGTTCATATTTGGGCTCACTGTGGGAGCTCGAATTGTAACTTAGTTCAAAATGAGGAATTTTCTTTAAAAATCTTCTTCAGATTCAGCAGTCGGAATATTTTGATATTTGGATTGCAGCATCCTTAGTGGTGTGAGATTCAAGTTTGTTGAAGCCAAGTCCCTGGGTTCATATTTGGGCTCCCTATGGGAGCCCGAATTATAACTTAGTTCAATATGAGGAATTTTTCTTTAAAAATCTTCTTCTTCAGATTCAGCGGTTGGAATGTTTTGATATTTGGTATGCATCATCCTTGGAGGGGGATGGGGGGGGGGGGAAGAGATTCAAGTTTGTTCAAGCCAAGGCCCTGGGTTGATATTTGGGCCCCCTGTGGGAGCCTGAATTATAACTTGGTTCAATATGAGGAATATTCTTCAAAATCTTCTTCACATCTACCAGTCAGAATCTTTTGATATTTGGAAAACGGCATCCCACTGGAGGTGAGATTCAAGTTTGTTCAAGCCAAGTCCATGGGTTCATATTTGGGATTCCTATGGTAGCCCGAATTATAACTTAGTTCAATACGAGGAATATTCTTTAAAAATATTTTAGATCCACTGGTCTGAATCTTTGGATATTTGGTATAAGCTTTTCTAAGGAGGGGCAGATGCAACTTGTTGAAATCAATTCCCTGGGTTTTATATTTAGGCTACCATGTCTGGTGAGCGCCCTCAGGCCCCTTGGGGCCTCTTGTTTTAAAATATTGCCGGTATTATTTATTCAGATTTTTCTGCTATTAGTTTCATGTATTGTTATTGTGTAAGGTAGGGTAAGTGTACAAGTTGCTTAAAAATTAATAAATTTAATTGCCTCTCTATCTCTCCTCCACCCCCCCATTTCCATGCCTCTCTAATTTTGTTTCTTTATCTTAATTCAAAATAAAATTAAAAAGCATTATTAAATACATTAGACTCCTTTTATTGCTCAAAAATCTCCTGGAATCTCAGCTCAACTCACAATCCCCCGGGGCAAAAATCTCCAGGTCGAAATGTTTGGGCCAAAAAGCACTGGACTGAAAAGCAAGCATTTTTTGACTGTTGATAGTCGCCATTGAAAGTATAAACTCTTGTTTGATGACAGTGTTTGCATATCACTTTTGACATGTCATTTGATCTATTAAACTCATGTGCAGTGGTGTACCACATATACAGTTGATATGTTATGGAAATACAAACCAGTTTTTCATGTCGTAAGCGACACCGTGTCTTCTGGAAATGAAATCTCGGCGATAATTTTCGTACCACTTCTCAGCTTCCAAAGTTTCTTAGTTTTACTCGGTTTTACTCGAGTATGTGAAAATCTACTTGATGAATCAAAGAAAGGTCCAAACGGGCAATGCTCGATAAACTAGATTAATCGTAACATCACTAGCGCTCTTGGGTGGTAAATGTGACTTTGAGATCCACGTTTACTGCCCAAGTGTCCGCGACTGATAATTTTACTGGAACTGAGTCAACAGAGTTTAACACTATGAAATACGTTCAATTTAATGTAGTTCTTTCGAGTCTCGACATATCTAGTAGTGAACGGACTGTAAACACTGTAAAATATGTTCAATTTAATGTAGTTCTTTGCGAGCCTTGACTTGTCTAGTAGTGCACGGTATTACAATCGGAATCAGCCAATTGTGAGCTCAGAAACCAGTAATCGGTCCTTAGCCATTTTTGGTAATTGGTTGAACACGACACTTTTTCTGACAATTTACAGAAAAACTGCATTGATATCATGAAAATTTTTATTTTGAACAGAACTGTACCTTATGACCATTAATTGCACATTGTTAAGTGTTTGCATTCATTGAAAAAATAATATATGTCCTATCAATATCAAAGTTCAGCGATCTGAAAGCAGTGGCTACCTGCCTGTCCACTATGATGGTTCGGGAAGGTAGCACTACGTTGAGGGCCCTGAAGTCATCAATATCTGTGTTTCAATCCAATGAATTGTAGATCACATGATCAGCCATCAGCAGCAGTGGCTGGCCACTTTTTGATTCAGTCGACGGTAAAATGCAATCGCGAACAATGTACAGGTTACGCATCTTAAAATCACCATAACCTGAATGGCCATTTGCGACTTATTTCCAGATCTGCTGTCACCAAACGAAGGGGGCTTTTTTGCATTATATGATCTTATTTGGTTGTAAGTTTGAAAGTTTAGGAGACCACAGATGTTACTACTGCAATGACGTGCAAAGTTTGGTCACTGTAAGTGCTATGGCCATGGCTGTATACTGTAAGTGCTATGGCCATGGCTGTATGCATATCACCAAACATTTTTGGTGCCCAAAATGCAGATTTACTTACAAATGCTAGAATGACGTTAAAGTAAAAAATCAAATCCCAAAACACTAGTGTGCAAAATTTGACAAGAATGCCATTTTGCGTGGTGGTTACACAGATTTAAATCTTTGTAAACAGATGACCAGTTAGCCAAATATTGCATCTTGAATGGTAAAGGCTGAGTAACTTAACTGGTAGAGGGCTAAATGTTTTCTCATCTTCAATATTTCTCACCTAGTTTTGTCTTGTTACAATTTATGGGAGAGTGCCTATAGGCACTCTCCCATAAATTGTAACAATGCAAATCAAAGGAGATGAAGTCATTTTAATTCCATGATAATATGAAGGACATCCACAGAATATAAAGCCTTTAAACTTTAGATACCTGCAGTTCAGAATAAAGCCCAAATATGGAATTCTAACACTCTACCAGTTAAGCAACCTTTCTTGTGTCTTGATAGATTTTTAGACTTTTGCATTGAGAGGCTATATATATTTCAATTCCATGCGGTACATAAATATTTGTTAATGATAACAGTTTCCCCAAGAATTTTCACGTAGCTGAACACGCGGTTGGACAATCCCAAACCACATGAAAGGTCAGTCGGTTAGTCATTTTTATCCCCCCCCCCCACCCGCAAACAAAGTTTGGGGGGTATATAGGAATCACCCTGTCCGTCCATCCGTCAGTCCATCTGTCCATCCTTATAAGCGCAACTCCTAAACCGTTTGAAGAATTTTCATGAAACTTTACACAATGGAAGAACTCCATATGAAGATGTGCATGAAGCAATATAATTCCATTCTGACATTTCCAAGGGGAGATAATCTAAGTTATACATTTCAATTGCTACATCATATGGTTGTGTCCTCGTAAGTGCAACAACTGAGGCGTGGGGGATATCACTTTATGAGCTTGGTCACAGTACCTCTAGTTTAAATTTTGCATACTGAAATACCTGTCTTTTTTCGGGTTTGGCAACATACTGAAATTTGAAGGAAATCCTACAATGCCAACCACTGAAACTTTTTCATTTGGTGAAAACTGATTGCATTTTTAGATATAGTTATTATTGGAGGATATATATATATGTAAAATTTCAACGAGCCTGCTTTCAGTAAGCTGGCATGCATTAAACGCTCATGAAAAGACATAAATTTGACATTGTTTTGGTTAAAGGTTGAAATTTGAGATTCTAACAAATGAATTTAAAAGTCATCATCAAAGTGACAGTACAGGAAAATTCTTAGCTGTAAGTATTATTAATGAGGAGTTGTGCAGTTTAGAAAATGATCGTTTTTAAGGAAAAATGTCCAAAATTAACCCTTAATTTGAAGTTATGTAAAAAGGTAAAAAATTTCGCTAAAACAAGAAAGTAAAATTTTTTATAATTTTTTAAGCACTACAGTATTTTACAATTTCATAAAAATCAAATCAATTGAGTTTTTGTTTTCAGATTAGGTTTTCTGGTAGAGTATTTCAATCAGCTTTAACTTTTTCATTTTAACCCTTTACCTAACCTGAAAAGCAGACGACACTTGCAAAAATAATTCTTGAATAACTAATTTTTTTCATTTTTTGTCTTAAAAACATAGGTTATGGCCCCTCATTGGAACGAGCTCGACGAGCCGAGGGGTCATAACCTATGTTTTTGAGACAAAAAATGAAAAAATAATGAAAATTAATTGGTTATTTTTGAGAATACCACTGGCCGGTTTTGGCCGTTACGTTGGGTAAAGGATTAACTGTTGAAGATAATACTGTGAAGCTTTATGGAATTATTCAACATCATGAAATTTTGTTATAATCACAACCATGCCACATGGCTCAAGGTCACTTACTAAATATACAATTTCAAGTGTTGGTTAAATTTTGTGGTCAAGTTTTTCAACTAGCCATAACTTTTTTCTGTTGAAAGTATTCTGTAGAACTATGGGATTATTCAATACCATGAGGTGACTTGAATTTTTTTTTTCGGGAAGTGGGTAGGGTGTGGACTTTCAGGAAGTGGATAGGGTGTGGACTTTCTGGAAGTGGGTGAGGTGTGGACTTTTTCAGGAAGTGGGTAGGGTGTGGACTTTCGGGAAGTGGGTAGGGCGTGGACTTTCAGCAAGTAGGTAGGGTGTGGACTTTCAGGAAGTGGGTAGTGCATGGACTTTTGGAAAGTGGGTAGGGTGTGGACTTTCGGGAAGTGGGTAGGGCATGGACTTTCAGGAAAGGGTAGGGTGTGGATGGGTTAATTTTTTTTTTGTATTAAAATGAGTGAAGGATATCAAGTGACTTCATGCTTTAGAAATGATTTCACCCAATGTACCCCAGTGGATAGGGTGGGGGGGAGGATGGGTTGGTCAGGTTTTTTTTCAAAACATTTATGTTCCATGTTTTTCTTGAAAATGAGTTTAAAATTATTTAAAGCCATTGTATGAAAATAGCATTAAATCTCTCAAATCCTTCAAAACTCATTTTAAAGAAAAAACAAAAATTCACTCACCCTCTCTGGGGTAAGCCATGGGAGGATGGTGCTTAAATTAGGCAAGACCCTGATAAGCCGGTTGTATAGTTTATGAATCCTCACTTGAACAAGCTCAACAAGCTTGTTCCAGTGAGGGGTCATAAGCTATACTTTTGAGGCAAAAGTCAAAATAAAAAGAGATTTGATCAGAATTTTTGTGAATAGCGCTGGCTAGCTTTAGTCATTACGTTAAAAGGCTAAATTACACATTCTGTGATAAAAAGTATTTCAAATTGGTCACAATTTAACATGAAATTTCTGAACCTCTTTCAGTAAAATCGATCTGAGCCTTGATAAACCTAGGCTTGCTTTTAGTGAATTCAGTACAGAAATTTTGTATGAAATTGCAACTCAGAGATCCTCTGTTAATAATATTTGTTTTATGTACATATGGTATACAGTAGAACCTGTCCTGAGAGACCACCCCATTTGCCGAGCTAAAGTGGTCTCTCAAGACAGGTGGTCTCTCATTACAGGTTTGTCGTTTTTGCTAGTCAGTGAATGAATGAACAACCAGAGAATATTTGTTGCTGAAATGGAGAAGAACTGATTTTTCAAATTTTTAGCTCAACTTTGGCGAAGCCAAATTTGAGCTTATGCCATGGCCCGTCGTCCGTCTGGCCGTCTGTCCGTCTGTCCGTCAACAATTGGATACGGCTCGGGCTAGAGGCCGTATTTATGAACCGATCTTTACGAAACTTCTTGGGTACCTTTGTTATGACCGTGGGACGAGAACGAGTGTTTTTGGGTGCGGTCCAAAATTCAAGATGGCTGCCAGCCGCCATTTTGTACCGAAGATGCAGAAATCTGTTTTTTTGTACAGAACTTCCATATGAAAGCTCTGATTTGAATAATTTTTTGTATGAATGTTTAGTACCAAGGGATACATCACATATAATACAGGTTTTTTTCTCGTGCGTAAATTTTGCAAATTAAACTAACTTTTATGGTTTTTGGTGTTACTTTCAGCACTGTAAGTGCAAATGCCAATACGGCTCGGGCTAGAGGCCGTATTTATGAACCAATCTTTACGAAACTCCTTGGGTACCTTTGTTATCACTGTGGGACGAGAATGAGTGTTTTTGGGTCCGGTTCGAAATTCAAGATGGCCGATGGCGGCCATTTTGTACAAAATTTGGTGCAATCAGATTTTTGCACAGAACTTCCATATGAAAGCGCTGATTTGAATAATTTTTTGTGTGAATGTTTAGTACCATGGGATACATCGCATATAATAACGGGTTTTTTTCTCGTGCAGAAATTATGCAAATTAGATGAACTTTGATTTTTTCAGTGCTACTTACACACAGTAAGTACACATGTCAATACGGCTTGGGCTAGAGTCTGTATTTATGAACCGATTTTCACGAAACGTCTTGGGTACCTTTGTTATCACCTTGGGACGAGAACGAGTTTTCTGGGAGCGGTCCAAAATTCAAGATGGCTGCCAGTGGCCATTTTGTACCGAAATTAGGTCGAATCAGTTTTTTGTACACAACTTCTATACGGCTCAGGCTAGAGGCCGTGTTTATGAACCGATCTTTACAAAACTTCATGGGTACCTTTGTTATCACCGTGGGATGAGAACGAGTGTTTTTGGGTGTGGTCCAAAATTCAAGATGGCCACCAGCAGCCATTTTGTACCAAAATTAGTGCAATCAGTCTTTTGTACAGAACTTCTGTATGAAAGTTCTGATTTGAATAAATTTTTGTATGAATGTTTAGTAACATGGAATACATCACATATAGTACGGGTTTTTTTCTATTGCAGAAATTATGCAAATTAGATGAACTTTGATTTTTTCAGTGCTACTTACACACTGTAAGTACACATGTCAATACGGCTCGGGCTAGAGTCTGTATTTATGAACCGAATTTCACGAAACGTCTTGGGTACCTTTGTTATCACCTTGAGACGAGCACGAGTGTTTCTGGTTGCAGTCCAAAATTCAAGATGTCTGCCAGTGGCCATTTTGTACCAAAATTAGGTCCAATCAGTTTTTTAGCTCAACTTTGGCGAAGCCAAATTTGAGCTTATGCCATGGCCCGTCGTCCGTCTGTCCGTCTGCCAACAATTGGATACGGCTCGGGCTAGAGGCCGTATTTATGAACCGATCTTTACGAAACTTCTTGGGTACCTTTGTTATGACCGTGGGACGAGAACGAATGTTTTTGGGTTTGGTCCAAAATTCAAGATGGCTGCCAGCTGCCATTTTGTACCGACGATGCAGAAATCTGTTTTTTGTACAGAACTTCCATATGAAAGCTATGATTTGAATAATTTTTTGTATGAATGTTTAGTAACATGGGATACATCACATATAATACGGGTTTTTTTCTCGTGCGTAAATTATGCAAATTAGACTAACTTTGATGTTTTTTGGTGACGAGAACGAGTGTTTCTGGGTGTGGTCCAAAATTCAAGATGGCTGCCAGTGGCCATTTTGTACCGAAATTAGGTCTAATCAGTTTTTTGTACACAACTTCTATATACGGCTCAGGCTAGAGGCCGTATTTATGAACCGATCTTTACAAAACTTCTTGGGTACCTTTGTTATCACCGTGGGATGAGAACGAGTGTTTTTGGGTGTGGTCCAAAATTCAAGATGGCCACCAGCAGCCATTTTGTACCAAAATTAGTGCAATCAGTCTTTTGTACAAAACTTCTGTATGAAAGTTCTGATTTGAATAAATTTTTGTATGAATGCATATCACTATGCTCTGAGAACAAATATTTTGGGGTTCAGTCAGACCCACTCTAAAGATTTTTTTCTAGTTTAGCATCTGACTGTCACCCACCTTTACAATACTTTACCTATACATTTGTTACAGGCAACGGTCAGTATTTATGTACAGACCGTTACAATACTTTATATGTACCTTTGTTATCAGGTCATTACCTAGATGTTTGTCATTGCTGTGTCACATACTATACATGTACATGTCTTTGTCTTGACAAGTTGAGTTACAGTGTCATTGACACTTTCATTTTTAGCCCGACTGTTTACAGTGAGGGCTATAGTAATGACTTGTGTCCGTCCGTCCGTCCGTCCGTCCGTCTGTCCGTCTGTCTGTCCGTCTGTTAACTTTTAGAGTTTTGGTTAAAGTTTGTGGTTAAAGTTTTTTTAGTGAAGGTTCAAGTGTTTTTTTTTTTTCTTTTCCTGTTTAGTTGACATTTGGAGTTTTGGTTAAAGTTTGTGGTTAAAGTTTTTTATTCAACCTTCAAGTTAAGGCTATACCCAGTAGTTCTTGTCTGATTGTCACAAAATTTCATATGCAGGTTTTAGGTCATGTCTACATGAGAACGTCCCCTTTTGGCCATGATCGGTCGACCGGTATGGCTGCCCGAGCCCAAAACCCGAAAACCATTAGCACAGTCTACAGGTCGTATTTATGAAGGGATTTCATTACAACTTCATAGAATGCATGTGTATAATGCCTAGATGAAAACGTCTCCATTTGGGCATGATCTGTCAACCGTGATGGCTGCCCAAGCCCGAAACCCAAAAACTTTTAGCACAGTCTGCAGGTCATGTTTAATATGGATGGATTTCATTGTAACTTGATATCTTGACTCCGTATGATGTCTACATGAGAATTTCCCCATTTGGGGGTGATCTATCAACCGTGACGACTGCCCGAGCCCAAAACCCGAAAACCTTTAGCACAGTCTACAGGTCATATTTATGGAGGGATTTCATTGTAACTTGATAGGTTGACTTCATATAATTTCTACATGAGAAAGTCCCCTTTTGGACGTGATTGGGCAACTGTGACTGCTACAGGTGCCCAAAGCCCGAAAAGCTTCAGCTCAGTCTACAGGTCATATTTATGAAGGGATTTCATTGTAACTTTGTAGGATCAATCCACATGATGCCCAGATGAGAATGTCCCCTTTTGGTTGCGATTATTCAACCATGATGGCTGCCTGAGCCCGAAGCCTGAAAAGCTTTAACACAGTCTACACATCATATTTATGAAGGGATTTCATTGTAATTTGATAGGTTGACTTCATATAATTTCTAGATGAGAACATCCCCTTTTGGGTAACTGTGACGACAACAGGGGCCCGAAGCCCGAAAACCTTTAGCACAGTCTATAGGTCATATTTATGGAGGGATTTCATTGTAACTTGATATGTTGACTTCATATAATGTCTAGATGAGAACGTCCCCTTTTGGGAAACTGTGATGGCAACAGAGGCCCGAAAACCTTTACAATATTCCACAATATTCCACAGGCCAAAATTATAAAGGGATTTCATTGTAGCTTGGTAGGATGACTCCAAGTTTGTGGTTAAAAACCCAGACATACACCACCACCCCCTACCTCCCCCCCCCCACCCCCAATTAGGCTTTTTTTCCCCCTTTTTTCTCCAATATGCATTTTGAACTATTTACAGTCACTACATGTGGAACCTTTTTTTAAACTTACGTAACCCCCCCCCCCCATCTCCCCCTTTCACCCCACCCCACCCGGGGGCCAATTAGGTACTTTTTTTTTCTTTCATCAAAAATGCTGGTTTACAGTTTTGGTTAAAAACCCAGACAAACACCACCGCCCCCACCCTACCCCAAATTAGGCATTTTTTTTTTATTTCCCCCAATATGCATTTTGAACTATTTACAGTCACTACATGCAGAACCTTTTTTTTCCTTTTGTCAAAAATGCTTTTTTGCAGTTTTGATTAAACTTTGTGGTTAAATATCCAGACAGAAATTATCCCCCCCCCCCCTCCCAATTAGGCATTTTTTTTTCGTTCCTCGAATATGCATTTTGAACTATTTACAGTCACTACATGCAGATCCTTTTTTAAAACTCATGTAACCTCCCCTCCCCCTGGGGGGGGGGGGGGGGGGGGGGGCAGGAATTAGGCACCTTTTTTTTTCTTTTGTCAGAAATGCTTTTTTTTGGTTAAAGTTTGTGGTTAAAAACCCAGACAAACACCCCCACTCCAGAGCCCCCACCCCCATGGTGCCAGTTAGGTATTTTTTTTTCCTCTGCTCAAAATGCATTTTGAAGCATTTAGACTGACCACGTGGAAAAAAAAATGGACTCCCCCTGATACACCACCACTCTCCCCCACCCCTCACCCCCAGCCCACCTCCTCCTCACCCAGGGCCATTCATGCAATATTTTTTCTTTGGTACAAAATGCATTTTTAGCCTGACTGTTTATAGTCAGGGCTATAGTCATGACATTCGTCCATCCATCTGTCGGTCCATCCATCTGTCTGTGAACAATTGGTTTCCGACTGATAACTCCAGTTTAGATTATTTGATTTCAACCAAAGTTGATATGTGTATTTTCCAGCTAGTAATACAGGCAAGGTTTGAATATAGGTTCCACAACTCCCCCTCCCCCCCCCCCTCCCACACACACACATACACACACACACACACACACACACACACACACACACACACACACACACACACACACACACACACACACACACACACAAACGTGTCACTTCGGCAATTATTCCCAAAATGCATTTTGAAGCATGATGAGTTATTACATGCAATAAAGAAAATTGACTCATACAGCCCAGCATTGCTTTATGTCCTGCATCTTTCATCTTTACCTTACACAAGTTGAAGCCAACAGTACAAATTATTTTTCTGAAACATCAGATTTTTTCATTTTTTACTTCTAACCATGGCCTATTAGTCCTTATTGGAACAAGCTCATCAAGTTTATTCCATTAATAGGTCATGAGGTATGTTTTGAAGTAGAGAAATGAAAAAATAAAATTTGAATAGCAAATTTTGTATATCACGAGTGCAGATATGGCAGATTCGTTAGGTAAACTATTAACAAAAAATGGCTCTGACTATTTTGCGTCTAAGCATTGCCATTCCTGGGAAAGTCGGGCTGTATGCGTGACATCACTCCAGTTATTATTGCTTTATTTTAATTCAGTTTTAATACAAGTACAGGGGCATTGTTTAATAAATTATAGATAAAAGTACATAAACTGAAAAACTTCACTGTTGGACCGAAGTCCTGGTTACATTTTTGAACTATTGATTTCTGTGCACAGTGCATTTGTCTTAACTGGCTGAATTATGAGGGTACCAGAACAAAAGCCATCTTTTTCCTTGCTCATGTTTCCTCTTCAGTCAAAAACATATATTTTGTTTGTATAGATTTGTTTTATTACAAATTATTGGAGAGTGCCAACAGGCACTCTCCAATAATTTTTAATAAAACAAATTTTGAACAACTAATTCAGACCACCAAAAAAAAATCTAACCCTCAACCTGTTTATTGATTTTAATACTCTGAAATTGCCAAAAATTTATTTTCTGGTCTCTCAAGACAGGTGAAAAACTGAGTTTTTGCCAGTCTTGTGGTCTCTTAAGAAAGGTGGTCTCTCAAGACAGGTCCATTATAGTGTGAAACCAATCGGTACATGTCCACAGTGGTCTTTCAGATCAGGTGGTCTCTCACGACAGTGGTCTCTCAAGACAGGTTTTACTGTAACAGTCCAAAATATTTTCCGATAAGCGATCATTATAACGTTTGTGTGAAAAAAAATATGATAGCATCATTTCAAGTTGAGCATTCACAGATCAAGTATATCTCTTTTACAACCTTTTCTTTCCTCAAAACTGGGGGTCATAAAACAAATAAGAGACTAATTGACAGGAAGGCAAGTACCAGCCACAGGCACATTTTTGTGTGTGTGTGTGTGGGGGAGGGGGGGGGGGAGAATTCCCATCAAAAACACACCTACAGTCAATTGTATTTTTTAGGCCCCCAAATTCATCAAATCACCCACTCTGTTTTGTGTAGAGTATTCAGCAATTCTGCAAGATTTCAGAACAATGTTTTTTAAAACAAGAATTTTTTTCTGAAGGCTGCTTAGTTTTGGCGGTTGCATCATTTCCGAGTGAAACATTTCATATATTTATTACTGTCAAACCATATCTGTGCAACCAGGCCTGAAAATAAGCAATCTGACATTTGCAGAATGAGGTCCCCAGAGGGTAAATTTGATGATGCTATCCTATACAGTGGGTCAGTTTATCCTCTGGGTACCTCTTTTTGTTTAGTTTTGAGACCCTGATTCAGATTGATGTTCACAGAGGGTAAATTTAGTGATGCTACCTTGCTGTGCAGGGTAGCATCACTAAATTCACCCACTGAGGACCTCATTTGCAGATGCAAGTCTGCTTATTTTCTGGCTTGTGTGCAATTAATTTCAATTAATAGTGAAGCTCAATGATTTGGGTACATCTTTTGTCACAACCACATAAAAGATTAATGAATTAATTATCGTTATTCCCATGGGCGTAGCGAGTCGACAGCATGAAGTGTTTATTTAATTAAATATTGCCTTTTGTTTACCTGATGACATATAGTGTTTTACTGAAGAAAAAACAAAACTTCTTTACTAGCACCTGACAATTGACGTTGAAGGAGCGACCAAGTAAAGTTTGTCCAAACACTGTTTCTAACACTTTATTGACACAATCAATGGGTTTGAGAGTATTTTGTGAAAATTAATTATTGTTTCTGCCTTTATTGCCCACTAATGATTTCATTGTTTTATAAGTAGCAAAATATTTTTGGGTTTATTTGTGATAAAAGCTTGTGATTTTTTTTCAGGCTGCAAATGCTTGTCATCTACTTTTTCTTCTCACAAGAAAAGAGGATGTGAAAATGTTCCGGGTTAGACAATTACTGGCCTTTCAAGAGAAAATGGTATGTACTTATTTACATTTATGATTATTTATTTATTGGTGTTTAAGGTCACATACTTATGCACAATGGCTAATCAAGACTGTGACAGTTTTATGGGTGGAGGAAGGCGGAGTACCCAGAGAGAACCACCAAGCAACGTCAAGCAGCTGCCAGCTCCTCAAAATTGTAACTCCGCACTGCAGCACAGGCAGGGTTAGATTGGTTGAAGACATGCACACCATCGATGTGCAGTACGCCTTAGAACTCGGTGTCATCGTGCCCCCATTTGGACAATCGGGATTAAGTGCCTTGCCCAAGGACACAACGCAGGAGTCCGAATCGATCGCTCAGACAGTCACCCATCCCAGGACTAACCAGGCTCAATGTTGCTTAACTTCAGTGAGCTGACGAGAACTGGTTACCACAATGTCACCGTGCCCCCACATTTATGATTGCATGGGCCCTGTGAAACTTTGAGATTCGATTTGTCTTTGAATCTTAAGCTGTTATTCGATTTGATTTGAAATTAGCTTCCCAATTCGTTTCCTTTTAAATGTTTACATGGGGAAAAAGCTTGGTACAGTACAAGTCAAAATAAGTTGTAGGATAACCACTATAAACTATGTGTCTTTCTCTTCCTACACTGATAAGACCAGGAGCTGACATTTTCTGGAAAGCTCTCACTGATAGCTTTCCAGAAAATGATGTCAGATTCTGATCTTATCAGTGCAAGAGCAGCAGTGTACTTAGTTTATTGCAGTTATGCTACAACTTATTTTGACTTGTACTGTATTAGTCATTTTTGTCATATCACAAAACAAAAAGTTCAGATGGAATTTGAATGTAAATAATGCAGAAAATAAAGACAGAGTGTAATTTCATCTATATTAGCATGGCTAGCACTTGACCCATGCCTCCTCCCATTGCTAATTCCAGTCTCACTCGTCTATACCACTGTTGATAACAAAGCTAAAATTTCCAAACAAAGTTCACGGTGAATTGTTGCTAGTGGCTAGTCCTGTGTAGTGCTTAGTGATGTTAAGTCTCGCACCCGTTCCTGTGTAATATTCCAACTACATCATCAAGGCATGCCTTCCAGGAAGGCATGCCTTGATGATGTAGCTGGAATATTTTATCAGTCGGGACTTGAGCCATCAATTGGAACAACCAGGTTTACAGTCTCCCCTCCTCTTATCGGTCATCTTCAAGATACCAAGAATGCGATTCAAGATTCGATTTGATTTTAAAAAATAGACCCAATTTGATCTGATTCGAATTGAAAGTGTGTGATTAACAGGGTCCTACTTATAACTTCCTTGATAATTAGTGGTGGCATTCGATAGTGCTGAGACAAATGTCAAGGTTTTTCTTGACAGAAAAAAAGGCTGACAAAAAAATTTAGAAAATTCTCCGACATGAACTATGAATTGGGAATGTCAATCATCTGACAATGGCATTTGTATTTTTAAGAATATTCTTTCCTCCTGTTTATGATTTGAAATTGAGCCATTCAAGATCCAAAATAATACAATAATAAGTTCAGAAGAGGAAACCTGAATTGGTGAATAACTGTATCAGTGCTGTTAAAAAAATGAAAATATGGGAGCAGAACACAAACGCAACTTTCATTTTCACAAAGTGTCTTTCCTTATTTTTAGCTTAACTTGACAAAGTCACGATAAGCTATTGCCATCACGCGTGCGGAAGTCTTTTAGTCTGTTCACATTTTCCTTTAGCGTTGGCTACACCCTGCAGTTCTTGCCTGATCATCACGAAATTTCATATGCAGGTTTGGGGTCATGTCTAGATGAGAATGTCCCCTTTTGGTTGCGATCGGTCAACCGGTATGGCTGCTCGAGCCCAAAACCCGAAAACCATTAGCACAGTCTACAGGTTGTATTTATTAAGGAATCTCATTGTAACTTGGTAGGATGCCTCTGTATGATGCCTAGATGAGAACGTCCCCTTTTGGGCATGATCTGTCAACTGTGATGGCTGCCCAAGCCCGGAACCTAAAAACCTTTAACACAGTCTGCAGGCCATGTTTAATATGGAGGGATTTCATTGTAACTTGGTAGGATGACTCCTTATGATGTCTAGATGAGAATTTCCCCATTTGGGCGTGATCTGCCCACCATGACGACTGCCCGAGCCCAAAACCCGAAAACCTTTAGCACAGTCTACAGGTCATATTTATTGAGGAATTTCATTGTAACTTCGTGGGTTGACTTCATATAATGTCTAGATGAGAAAGTCCCCTTTTGGACGTGATTGGGCAACTGTGACGGCTAAAGCCCGAAAACTTTTAGCACAGTCTACAGGTCATATTTATGAAGGGATTTTATTGTAACTTGGTAGGATGACTCCAAATGAGAACGTCCCATTTTGATTGCGATCATTCAACCTTGATGGGTGCCCAAGCCCAAAAACCTTTAGCATAGGCAAAAGATCATATTTATGAAAGGATTTCATTGTAACCTGTTAGGTTGACTCCATATAATGCCTAGATGATGACATCCCCTTTTGGTCGTGATTGGTCAGCTGTGATGGCTGCAGATGCCCGAAGCCCAAAAACCTTGAGCAAAGTCTACAGGTCATATTTATGAAGGGATTTCATTGTAACTTCGTAGGCTCACTCCACATGATGCCCAGATGAGATTATCCACTTTGGTTGCGATCATTCAACCATGATGGCTGCCCGAGCCCGAAAACCTTTAGCACAGTCTACAGGTCATATTTATGAAGGGATTCAATTGTAACTTGGTAGGATGACTCCAAATAATGTCTAGATGAGAACATCCCCTTTTGGTCGCGATCATTCAGTCTTTATGGCTGCCCGAGCCCAAAGACCTTTAGCATAGTCTATAGGTCGTATTTATGGAAGGATTTCATTGTAACTTGTTAGAGTGACTCCATATGACGCCTAGATGATGACATCCACTTTTGGTCGTGATTGGTCAACTGTGATGGCTACAGGTGCCCGAAGCCTGAAAATCTTGACTACAGTCTACAGGTCATATTTATAAAGGGATTTCATTGTAACTTCGTAGGATCACTCCAGGTGATGCCCAGATGAGAATGTCCCCTTTTGGTTGTGATCATTCAACCATGATGGCTGCCCGAGCCCAAAGCCCAAAAACCTTTAGCACAGTCTACAGGTCATATTTATGAAGGGATTTCATTGTAACTTGGTAGGTTGACTTCATATAATGTCTAGATGAGAACGTCCCCTTTGGACGCAATTGGGAAACTGACGGCTACTGGGGCCCTAAGCCCGAAAACCTTTAGCACAGTCTACAGGCCATATTTATGAAGGGATTTCAATGTAACTTGATAGGATGACTCGTTTTGGAATAATTTCACTGTAACTTGGTAACTTTCGTTGATATACGTTAACTGTGAGGGCCACATACATTAACGGTGAGGTCATATTAACCCAGCCCTCAGCTCTTTAGTACAGTGTACACGTCATATTATTTTTATCAAAAACATAGCATACAGGGAACAGAAATGAACATATTCCCAATCATCACAATTCTTGTCTTATTTCATAATCCTTTCATAAACATTGAACATTATCCTTTTCATCAAACACAACACACAAGTTAAGCTACAGTGTCATTGACACTTTCATTTGCTTACCTATGTGAAGTAGCTCAAGTGTGGGGGGGGGGGGGGGGTTCTTTACTGATCACTTTCCATCCATCCTTTGCCAGTTGTTCGTCATCCATCCATCATCCAAATGTTAACATTACATTATCCACTTCTCTTAAACTACTGGACCCAATTTACCAAATTTGATATGCCTGTTCCTTATATGTCAAATCAAGTTTGTTCAAATAAAGTTGCCACTCCCATAGGGAGACACCACAAGAGGCATAACTCTCTGTTAGCAACCACAATTCTTTTTTTTTTTTACATTAAAAATCTTCTCCAGAAGTACCAGTCAGAATCTTGGCAACATTCTCAGTGAGGTCACATCCAAGTTTGTTTGACTCAAGTTCCTGAATTCATCTTTGGGCTCCCTATGGGAGCCTGAATTTTAATTTGGTGCAGTCAGGAAAATTCTTCAAAAAATTTCTTCTCCAGATCGAATGGATAAAATCTTTTGATAGTTGGTATACAGCATCCTTGGGGGTGAGGACAGATTCAAGTTTCTACCCAAGCCTTGGCTACGATTATAGGCATATACAGCGGAGCCCACTTAATTGGATATCTCTTAATTGTATATTCCTGTTAACTGAATATAATTTTCAAACACAAAATCATTTGCCATACCTTCAGTACAAATTTGATCTGTTAATTGCATATGGGTTGTAGAGTAAACTCCTGTTAATTGTATATAAATTTTTGTAATATGTCGGAAACATTACTGTGATAGGCACCAAATACCCCTCAACCTTTTTGGCCTCACTACATCCAATACAGGCATTTATTCTATTATATCTTGTTTGACAGAGCTCTATGAGCTCTGTCAAACAAGATATAATAGAATAAATGCTCAGTTTACCTCCAGAACACAGGAAACTGACCAAATCCCTGTTAATTGTATACTCCTGTTAACTGAATAATTTTCACTGGCAAAATGGATATTCAATTAAGAGGATTCTACTGTATTACCAACCCACTGATGTGATGTACTGCTCTCTGTACAACTGGATGCCAGAAACATCTGCAAAAAACAGCATGTACTCTCTCTTCTCCAACCCCATAAGATGGCATCCAGTTAATCTTTGCAGTAACTTCCCCCCATCGCAGACATTTGATGATAGGAGATGATAGTGGCTCATTGGTGAAAGCGTTGGACTTTAAACCTAAAGGTTGACATTTTGATCTTGATCAGCAGTGAGTTTATTGTGTCCTTGGGCAAGACACTTAATCCCGGGGGCATGGTTGTACAGTGTACTAAGGCACATTACACGTCACTGGTGCTCTTGCCTTCAGTCATTACTAACTCTGCTTGTGTAGAGTTAGTAAGTTGAAGAATGTTATTTACTTGCTGCTGCTCGGTGGTTCTTTCTGGGTACTCCGACTTTCTTCCTCCGTATTAAATAAGTATCATAAAGTATTGTAAATTAATTTTTCGAAAAAGTTGATACCTCACCACACTGGCATCAACATATCAAAATTTCCATTTGGAAATACAGTAAAACCTGTCTTGAGAGTCCACTGTCTTGAGAGACCACCTGTCTTGAGAGACCACATCTGCCAGGCACTGATTAGTTTTACTCTATAATGGACCTGCTATGGGAGACCACCTGTCTTGAGAGACCACCTGTATTGAGAGACCCCTGTGACCTGGTACCAACTTGTATTTTTAGGCCATAATGGACCTGTCTTGAGAGACCGCCCCTTTGAAGACTGAAACCATGACAAAAACGTCTTACCTTTTCTGGAATTGGAAAATCCATTGTGGTTATACTAACATAAATAAAAGTATTAAAAGCTCTTAATTGGGTTTCAATTGCTAACTCATTAAAGATTGAGATGTTTTTATAAGACCCCTGTGAAAAGATTAGGATTATTACTGAATAAACAATTTCATACATACCTGAAATGTGACAGATAGGAATAAAAATAAATTTGTGTTGAAAATCTTTTTGTAACAAATTGAAATGGACTGTTATAAAAATTATAAAAATAAATTAGTGTTGAAAATCTTCAATGAAGATTTTCAACACTAATTTATTTTTGTCCCCCGACCCTTCGGGGGACTATTGTAATCAGCAGTGTCCGTCCGTCCGTCCGTCTGTCCGTGCGTGCATCCGTGTGTCCATCCGTCCGTCACACCCTTGTCCGGATGATAACTTTAGTTTGGATGATTTTACTGAAACTAAATTTGGTATGTGTCTTACTTGGGTGGAAATGCAGGTCAAGTTCGAAAATGGGCACGCTCCACTGATTTCTACTGGATTTATTCCCCTTTTTCGACTTACAAAATACAGTTTTTGTGTTGTCCGGATGATAACTTTAGTTAGGATCATTTGATTGAAACGAAATTTAGTATGCCGCTTATTTGGGTGGAAATGCAGGTCAAGTTCGAAAATGGGCACGCTCCACTGATTTTTACTGGATTTATTCACCTTTTTCGACTTAGAAAATACGTTTTTTGTGTTGTCCAGATGATAACTTTACTTTGGATCATTTGATTGAAACGAAACTAAGTATGTGGTTTAATTGGTTGGAAATACAGGTCAAGTTAAAAAATGGCCATGCTCTGTGAACAAATTGCATCCTAACAGCTCCCTTGAATTTGCCATCTTGGTCGGGGGACCGGGGGCATTGCCCTTGTTATAATTTTTATAACAGTCCATTTCAATTTGTTACAAAAACTTCATAAAAAGGAACAACTACAAATTAATTGCAAAAATTCATTCTTCTCCATTTCTGAATTTTGTGGTTGGTTGATCACTGACTTGAGAAAACCTGAAACCTGTTATGAGAGACCACTTTTGTATGGCCCAAAAGGTGGTCTCTCAAGACAGGTTCTACTGTATTTTCCAAAGTGCAACCAGGAATTTAACCAGTTCAATCGTGTATGGCAGCGCTCAGTGAGCTCTGCCCAACAAGAATGAATTGATTAAATTCCTAGTTGCATTACCTTAATCATATTTAAATTCACACAGTACTATTAATCACGCACCCTAGGTGCACAAATTTAAAACTGAGCGAATTATAATACAATATTTTGTATACGGTACATTTTTCTTGATTTTAGCAATTTTAACCAGCTGCCAGAGTGATATCTTGAGCGTAATGTAGAAATAGTAATTTTATGTCCCCTATGCCTGTCTTTTCATTTGGTGTGGTGCTGATGGTGCCAGTAGGTTCCCAGAGGGAGGTCGCTCCGGTAAAATTATAGTGGGGGACCTGATGCTCCCACGTTGGATCTTGGAAACTCCTAACAGGGAACACTGGCAAATTAATACAAATTGACAACCATATTAAACAATAGAAAAGCCCTTTGGCATAATCATACTGGAATTTTTGGACAACCTGGAAACATGGACTGAGTGTGGATGACAGGCATAAATTCAATGAAGGTATTAGGTATCAATAGATGACTTTTATTGAGTACTAGTGGGTGAATACCTGGTGTTGCATGGGAGAAGATGGTTATATCAGTATACCCTCAGATATGATTGGCTCAGCCGTTTTCGAAATAGAAGGTCAAGGTCACCAGTGTCAAGGTCAAGGTCACCCCGAACAGGCACCCCGATAAAGTAAAAATGATCGATGGATCAATATACCCCCCCGCATGGGCACGGCACCCATCCTATGTTACTCGCAGGGACGAATTACCCCTGTGTACAAAATTTGAGATCGATCGGTCAAGAAACGGAGGAGTTCACCCAGAACAAAGATAGAGAGAGAGAGATAGATAGAGAGATAGATACAGACATTCGCATTTATATATTAGACTAGAGGGTATTATCCGGCCTTGCACGGAAGAAGATTGTTATATCAGCCGTTTTCGAAATAGAAGGTCAAGGTCACCAATTTCAAGGTCACAGGCACCCCGATAAAGTCAAAATGATCGATGTGTCAATATACCCGCACATATGAAATTTTAGCCCGGTCGGCCCAGCCGTTATCGAAATAAAAGGTCATGTTCACCAATTTCAAGGTCAAGGTCACTCCACACAGGCACCCCGATAAAGTCAAAATGATCGATGGGTCAATATACCAGCACGTATGAAATTTTAGCTTGATCTGCCCAGCCATTTTCGAAATAAAAGGTCAAGGTCATCAATTTCAAGGTCAAGGTCACCCTGCACGGGCACAGCACCCTTCCCATGTTACTCACAGGGACGAATTACCCCCGTGTACAAAATTTGAGATTGATCGGTCGAGAAACGGAGGAGTTCACCCGGAACAAAGATAGATAGAGAGATAGAGATACAGACATTCGCATTTATATATTAGATGAAATAACTTGTTCTAATCAATTTTATTGTTGTCTTTGCTTTCTCCATAAGTTCTTCCTCCATATACCTTACTTGTATTTGAATTGCCTGGTGCCCAGGGAGCAGGTGTCCATATAGCAATCCACACTGCATGCCAGGGATGAACTAGAAGCTTTGTAGACTGAATTGCCTGGTGCCCAGGGAGCAGGTGTCCATATAGCAATTCACACTGCATGCCAGGGATGAACTAGAAGCTTTGTAGACTGAATTGCCTGGTGCCCAGGGAGCAGGTGTCCATATAGCAATCCACACTGCGTGCCAGGGATGAACTAGAAGCTTTGTAGATTGAATTGCCTGGTGCCCAGGGAGCAGGTGTCCATATAGCAATCCACACTGCATGCCAGGGATGAACTAGAAGCTTTGTGGACTGAATTGCCTGGTGCCCAGGGAGCAGGTGTCCATATAGCAATCCTCACTGCATGCCAGGGATGAACTAGAAGCTTTGTAGATTGAATTGCCTGGTGCCCAGGGAGCAGGTGTCCATATAGCAATCCACACTGCATGCCAGGGATGAACTAGAAGCTTTGTGGACTGAATTGCCTGGTGCCCAGGGAGCAGGTGTCCATATAGCAATCCTCACTGCATGCCAGGGATGAACTAGAAGCTTTGTAGATTGAATTGCCTGGTGCCCAGGGAGCAGGTGTCCATATAGCAACCCACACTGCATGCAAGGGATGAACAAGAAGCTTTGTAGACTGAATTGCCGGGTGCCCAGGGAGCAGATGTCCATATAGCAATCCACACTGCATGCCAGGGATGAACTAGAAGCTTTGTAGACTGGATTGCCTGGTGCCCAGGGAGCAGGTGTCCATATAGCAATCCACACCGCATGCCAGGGATGAACTAGAAGCTTTGTAGACTGAATTGCCTGGTGCTCAGGGAGCAGGTGTCCATATAGCAATCCACACTGCATGCCAGGGATGAACTAGAAGCTTTGTAGACTGAATTGCCTGGTGCTCAGGGAGCAGGTGTCCATATAGCAATCCACACTGCATGCCAGGGATGAACTAGAAGCTTTGTAGACTGAATTGCCTGGTGCCCAGGGAGCAGGTGTACATATAGCAATCCACACTGCATGCCAGGGATGAACTAGAAGCTTTATAGACTGATGAAAAAGGCGCTGTCATCCATGATAAAGTGTGGCCATAACCTGTCACACACAAAAAATCCATATGCGTGGGTATTTAATACATATTGAAAGATGAACTCTGGCGAGAAAACATTTTTAAAAAAATGAATAAAAGCATCTGTTTTGAATTTGAGAAACAAGGGTGTGCAAATTTAAAACTGAGCAAATCATAATACTGGATGAATTCAAATACGAATAAGGTGTGCCAAAAATTTGTCCCTTGATATTTTGGTATTTTGACAGTGTGCAGGGGTTTTATAACATGTTTTTTTCTTCATATTTTGCAGGGACAGCAGCCATACATAACAGGAATGTTATCTAAATATAATAATTTATAACAGTGTTTTATTCTTCATACATTGTAGGGACAGCAGCCATATATAACAGGAATATTATCTAAATATAATAATTTATAACAATGTTTTATTCTTCATACATTGTAGGGACAGCAGCCATACATAACAGGAATGTTATCTAAATATAATAATTTATAACAGTGTTTTATTCTTCATACATTGTAGGGACAGCAGCCATACATAACAGGAATGTTATCTAAATATAATAATTTATAACAGTGTTTTATTCTTCATACATTGTAGGGACAGCGGCCATATATAACAGGAATGTTATCTAAATATAATAATTTATAACAATGTTTTATTCTTCATACATTGTAGGGACAGCAGCCATACATAACAGGAATGTTATCTAAATATAATAATTTATAACAATGTTTTATTCTTCATACATTGTAGGGACAGCAGCCATACATAACAGGAATGTTATCTAAATATAATAATTTATAACAATGTTTTATTCTTCATACATTGTAGGGACAGCGGCCATATATAACAGGAATGTTATCTAAATATAATAATTTATAACCATGTTTTATTCTTCATACATTGTAGGGACAGCAGCCATACATAACAGGAATGTTATCTAAATATAATAATTTATAACAATGTTTTATTCTTCATACATTGTAGGGACAGTGGCCATATATAACAGGAATGTTATCTAAATATAATAATTTATAACAATGTTTTATTCTTCATACATTGCAGGGACTGCAGCCATACATAACAGGACTCTTATCTACATACAAACTCTACTACCCAAATCTGTTCTCTGTTAATCTCTCCAAAAAACACAAGGTATTTATTAAAAAATATTTAACCAAGAAATGTCACATTTTTGTATTTAACCCTGAATTTTTTTCCTTGAGTTTTAGCATCATAACCTGAAAGATGATTAAAGTTGAAGAAAATTATTTATCTGCTTGCCCCCTCACAATACTGTCAAATCTCCCCTGTTGAAAGAGAAATGTCAGACTTTCAATCTCATGTCATTTTAATTTTTTTTTATTCAAACTATGTCATATTTCTTGAGACCCCCAAAAGCTCAGTGATATCTAACAATTTGAGGTCCATACAACTGATATAAGGCCTAAAAAAAATAAAATCTGTTTCTCAGGCCCTCCTGCATGGTCCTTTTAGCTGCTGCATGATCTCTTTTTATAATCAATGGAAACTTTAAAAAAATCAAAATTAAATGGTTTATGTCTGATATTTTACCAAAGTTAAAAAAATTGATAAATTTGTCCCTTGAGTGCAAGATGGCTTTGCAATGCCAAAGCATTGCAAAGCCTTCTTGCTCTCAAGGGGCAAAATACACCACCTCCCATGCTATTCTGTAGATTATGAGGCCTAAAACATAAACCAAGATATGAACTTTTGATGGCAAAGAAATAATTACAGAAATAAAAAATAAAATAAAAAACCGCTCGCCCGCATGCAATCTTACAAATAATGGCCTGAGAAACAGAATATATACCTTGTGGGCCTTATTAACAAAACTTTTCATTACTATCTCCCTACAATTGTTCAGCATCTGAGTATCAGAGAACAGTTTCAATCAGGTTCAGAATCCAACTCCAGGCTGAGAAATGAAAGCATGTTTCATGAGAATTTTTACTTTGACATAAAGTGGCCTAGTACACCACTTCTGGAAAATGAACAAAACATTTTCCAGATCCTGAAAACAACTGAAAAAAGTGTTGTTTTTGGCAGTACTGGAAGTCTTTGAAAACCACACATTTTTTTCAGTATCAGCAGAAAACTGTGTCAAATTTGTGTGACAATGTTTCTTTTTTCTGCAGATGAACGTGGTAAGATAAAAGCATTGTGGAAATGTGTGTTTCAGTTGGAACAAACAAACCTTCAAGTGAAATAATAGAGAGAAAATCATGTCAGCACTATGAGACTGTGTTATCCAACATTGCAACTCTTAGATAGGCTTGCTGTTTTCAAATTTTTGCATGACCCATTTATCATTCACCTGGTCTCAGCTTTGGTAACTTATCGTTCATTCCCCTGTACTTGATTCAGGTAACCCATTAGGTAACCTAAATATATATGTATTGCCACTATTCTGTAATATATGAACTGTAGTATCATAACCAAGTTCTTGCTTCTGTTGAATAAAGATGAATCCTTAGGAACAATAATGAGGCTGTGTTGCAGCATTTCAGATACAAATTGGTTTCACTTATATCCTAATCTTGGCATGGGCTAGCATGCTGCTGAAAAGTATGGCATCCATGATCATTATTTGTGGCAGAGACATGAATTATTGTCATTTCCTGATTTTGAACCTCTGCTGCATCTTAAGATGATCAACAGTGGTGTTGAGCCAATTTATTTATTTATTGGTGTTTAAGGTCACGTACTTATGCACAATGGCTAATCATGACCGTGACAGTTTTATGGGTGGAGGAAGCCGGAGTACCCGGAGAGAACCGAGCAACGACGAGCAGCTGCCAGCTCCCCAACATCGTAACTCCGCGCTGCAACACAGGCAGGGTTAGATTGGTTGAAGACATGCGCACCATTGACATGCAGTACGCCTTAGTACACAGCGTTATCGTGCCCCCATGTGGACAATCGGGGTTGAGTGCCTTGCCCAAGCACACAACGTGGGAGTCAGAATCGATCGCTCAGACGGTCACCCATCCGAGGACTAACCGGGCTCGACGTTGCTTAACTTTTGTAAGAATGCAACTGATTGGTTGTAATGAAATGTTTTGTCACAAAATAGCATCAAGCAAGAAAGTAAAGAGACTGCCTTAAGGTGATATTTTTCATTCACTAAGGGTATGTTTCAGTGAACTATTCCAGTTTACTATTCCATGTAAAGCTAAACTGTGGTTTAATAAACTCAATTGAATGGTACGTTTAATGCAAATACTATTCCACGTAAACCCATGCTTGATGTCACTAGGAAGCACGAAGCATGGATGCGTTGTTAGGAGGAGGATATTCAAGTGTGGGAAACACATCCCACTTTCATTTTTAAACAATCTTTGAAAACCATCGTAGAAAAGGCCCTCATAAGAATCTTTCCAGTGATGGTGTCAGAAATTGCGTAACTGCTATCATGGAAATAAAATGGCCAAAAAGGATGTTCTGAAAGTTGTAACAATTGTTCTGAGGGAAAAACACCCTTTCAGATGAGAATCAAATTTTTTTAAAAAGCAGCTTTTATGGGTTAAATAAACATTATTAACTGTTTTATAGTTTCATTCTCTTTGGTTATAGCATTTTTCATGAACCTTGCACTGTTTATTTCTTTTTCGACACTCGAAATCAGAATATTTTTTTACTGTTGTTGTACGAGGTCTAGAACTTATATGTGCGTTCTAATGTGCATGTCACGAATAGAATAATAAACCAGGTAACCCTGCTCTCGAGGGGGTTTAGATGGTTTAACCCTTTACCTAACATGAAAAGCAGACGACACTTGCAAAAAAAATTCTTGAATAATTAATTTTTTTCATTTTTTGTCTCAAAAACATAGGTTATGACCCCTCGTTGGAACGAGCTCGATGAGCTCGTTCCAACGAGGGGTCATAACCTATGTTTTTGAGACAAAAAATGAAAATATTTTGAAAATTAATTGGCGATTTTTGAGAATAGCGCTGGCCGGTTTTGGCCATTACGTTGGGTAAAGGGTTAATCCAGAATGATAATCCAGAATACAAAATTGCTAAATGAAACAACCTGTTTATTATTCCATATGTCTGTGCATGTTCACAATAAACCAAGTAAACCGGAATAGCCCACTGAAATAATATCCTGAATTCAAGTTTATTAATGTTGTAAATATATAAAACAACTCAGGTAGAATATGGGGAATAGGGATCAATGATCCATTGTGTAGTTTTTCTTGTATTTCATTGGCACCATCAGTGCTTGTAAAATACAGCAAAATCCTAACTCGTGTTGTTAATTCCATTCCTGTGTACTCCAGTCTCATGTTCTGTCTTATTCTAATAAGAGGATATGAGGTTTGTTTTGAGTTCAAGAATTGATAACTCCACCAAATTTACTGAAAGTTTTATGTATATAAAGGGAAGGGTGATTGAGGATTGTAATAGAAACAGACAAGCTGGAATTAGGACCAAGAGTTCTTTAAACAGGTTATATAAAAAGGATGCACCAGCTTTTGAGGAGTACCTAGGTAGATCGTTTGGGGTCATTGTTGTTCAAAGTGAGATCAAAGTCACTGGAGTTGAGGGGGAGAATTGGGAAAGGCAAGGAAAGAGTTTGCCAAATGTGTAACTTAGGTGTAATGGAGACCCTGGGACATTTTGTTTTAGAATGCCCTAAATATTTGCCTAGTAGAACAAGACTCCTTGGAAAACTAATGGAAAAATGGGATGGAAACATGAAGGATAATTGAACGAGGAATGACATGAGGAAAAGGTTAAATGTTATATTTAGGGAGATCGAGAAGTTGCAAATGGGGGAATTATGAAACAGTTGTTAACTGAATCCTGGGATATTATGAGGGAGAGTGGGGGAGGAATACCCCAACGGGGCACTGGGTTACTGTAGGCCTCGGTGTTAAACTGAATGCTGGGATATTATGAGGGAGAGTGGGGGAGAAATACCCCGACGGGGCACTGGGTTACTGTAGGCCTCGGTGTTAAACTGAATGCTGGGATATTATGAGGGAGAGTGGGGGAGGAATACCCCGACGGGGCACTGGGTTACTTTAGGCCTCGGTGTTAAACTGAATGCTGGGATATTATGAGGGAGAGTGGGGGAGGAATACCCCGATGGGGCACTGGGTTACTGTAGGCCTTGGTGTTAAACTGAATGCTGGGATATTATGAGGGAGAGTGGGGGAGGAATACCCCGACGGGGCACTGGGTTACTGTAGGCCTTGGTGTTAAACTGAATGCTGGGATATTATGAGGGAGAGTGGGGGAGGAATACCCCGACGGGGCACTGGGTTACTGTAGGCCTCGGTGTTGAACTGAATGCTGGGATATTATGAGGGAGAGTGGGGGAGGAATACCCTGACGGGGCACTGGGTTACTGTAGGCCTCAGTGTTAAACTGAATGCTGGGATATTAGAGGGAGAGTGGGGGAGGAATACCCCGATGGGGCACTGGGTTACTGTAGGCCTCGTTGTTAAACTGAATGCTGGGATATTATGAGGGAGAGTGGGGGACGGGGCACTGGGTTACTGTAGGCCTCGGTGTTAAACTGAATGCTGGGATATTATGAGGGAGAGTGGGGGAGGAATACTCCGACAGGGCACTGGGCTACTGTAGGTCTCGGTGTTAAACTGAATGCTGGGATATTATGAGGGAGAGTGGGGGACGGGGAACTGGGTTACTGTAGGCCTCGGTGTTAAACGGAATGCTGGGATATTATGAGGGAGAGTGGGGGACAGGGCACTGGGTTACTGTAGGCCTCGGTGTTAAACTGAATGCTGGGATATTATGAGGGAGAGTGGGGGAGGAATACCCCGACGGGGCACTGGGTTACTGTAGGCCTTGGTGTCAAACTGAATCCTGGGATATTATGAGGGAGAGTGGGGAAGGAATACCCCGACGGGGCACTGGGTTACTGTAGGCCGCGGTGTTAAATTGAATGCTGGGATATTATGAGGGAGAGTGGGGGAGGAATACCCCGACGGGGCACTGGGTTACTGTAGGCTTCGGTGTTAAACTGAATGCTGGGATATTATGAGGGAGAGTGGGGGAGGAATACCCCAACGGGGCACTGGGTTCCTGTAGGCCTCGGTGTCAAACTGAATCCTGGGATATTATGAGGGAGAGTGGGGAGGAATACCCCGACAGGGCACTGGATTACTGTAGGCCTCGGTGTTAAACTGAATGCTGGGATATTATGAGGGAGAGTGGGGGAGGAATACCCCGACGGGGCACTGGGTTACTGTAGGCCTCAGTGTTAAACTGAATGCTGGGATATTATGAGGGAGAGTGGGGGACAGGGCACTGGGTTACTGTTGGCCTCGGTGTTAAACTGAATGCTGGGATATTATGAGGGAGAGTGGTGGAGGAATACCCCGACGGGGCACTGGGTTACTGTAGGCCTCAGTGTTAAACTGAATGCTGGGATATTATGAGGGAGAGTGGGGGACGGGGCACTGGGTTACTGTAGGCCTCGTTGTTAAACTGAATGCTGGGATATTATGAGGGAGAGTGGGGGAGGAATACCCCAACGGGGCACTGGGTTACTGTAGGTCTCGGTGTTAAACTGAATGCTGGGATATTATGAGGGAGAGAGGGGGACGGGGCACTGGGTTACTGTAGGCCTCGGTGTTAAACTGAATGCTGGGATATTATGAGGGAGAGTGAGGGAGGAATACCCCGACGGGGCACTGGGTTACTGTAGGCCTTGGTGTTAAACTGAATGCTGGGATATTATGAGGGAGAGTGGGGACGGGACACTGGGTTACTGTAGGCCTTGGTGTCAAACTGAATCCTGGGATATTATGAGGGAGAGTGGGGGAGGAATATCCCGACGGGGCACTGGGTTACTGTAGGCTGTGGTGTTGAACTGAATGCTGGGATATTGTGAGGGAGAGTGGGGGAGGAATAACCCGACGGGGCACTGGGTTACTGTAGGCCTCGGTGTCAAACTGAATGCTGGGATATTATGAGGGAGAGTGGGGGAGGAATACCCCAACGGGGCACTGGGTTACTGTAGGCCTCGGTGTTAAACTGAATGCTGGGATATTATGAGGGAGAGTGGGGGACGGGGTACTGCGTTACTGTAGGCCTCGGTGTTAAACTGAATGCTGGGATATTATGAGGGAGAGTGGGGGAGGAATACCCCGACAGGGCCCTGGGTTACTGTAGGCCTCGATGTTAAACTGAATGCTGGGATATTATGAGGGAGAGTGGGGGAGGAATACCCCGACGGGGCACTGGGTTACTGTAGGCCTCGGTGTTAAACTGAATGCTGGGATATTATGAGGGAGAGTGGGGGACAGGGCACTGGGTTACTGTAGGCCTCGGTGTTAAACTGAATGCTGGGATATTATGAGGGAGAGTGGGGGAGGAATACTCCGACAGGGCACTGGGTTACTGTAGGTCTCGGTGTTAAACTGAATGCTGGGATATTATGAGGGAGAGTGGGGGACGGGGAACTGGGTTACTGTAGGCCTCGGTGTTAAACGGAATGCTGGGATATTATGAGGGAGAGTGGGGGACAGGGCACTGGGTTACTGTAGGCCTCAGTGTTAAACTGAATGCTGGGATATTATGAGGGAGAGTGGGGGAGGAATACCCCGACGGGGCACTGGGTTACTGTAGGCCTTGGTGTCAAACTGAATCCTGGGATATTATGAGGGAGAGTGGGGAAGGAATACCCCGACGGGGCACTGGGTTACTGTAGGCCGCGGTGTTAAATTGAATGCTGGGATATTATGAGGGAGAGTGGGGGAGGAATACCCCGACGGGGCACTGGGTTACTGTAGGCTTCGGTGTTAAACTGAATGCTGGGATATTATGAGGGAGAGTGGGGGAGGAATACCCCAACGGGGCACTGGGTTCCTGTAGGCCTCGGTGTCAAACTGAATCCTGGGATATTATGAGGGAGAGTGGGGAGGAATACCCCGACAGGGCACTGGATTACTGTAGGCCTCGGTGTTAAACTGAATGCTGGGATATTATGAGGGAGAGTGGGGGAGGAATACCCCGACGGGGCACTGGGTTACTGTAGGCCTCAGTGTTAAACTGAATGCTGGGATATTATGAGGGAGAGTGGGGGACAGGGCACTGGGTTACTGTTGGCCTCGGTGTTAAACTGAATGCTGGGATATTATGAGGGAGAGTGGTGGAGGAATACCCCGACGGGGCACTGGGTTACTGTAGGCCTCAGTGTTAAACTGAATGCTGGGATATTATGAGGGAGAGTGGGGGACGGGGCACTGGGTTACTGTAGGCCTCGTTGTTAAACTGAATGCTGGGATATTATGAGGGAGAGTGGGGGAGGAATACCCCAACGGGGCACTGGGTTACTGTAGGTCTCGGTGTTAAACTGAATGCTGGGATATTATGAGGGAGAGAGGGGGACGGGGCACTGGGTTACTGTAGGCCTCGGTGTTAAACTGAATGCTGGGATATTATGAGGGAGAGTGAGGGAGGAATACCCCGACGGGGCACTGGGTTACTGTAGGCCTTGGTGTTAAACTGAATGCTGGGATATTATGAGGGAGAGTGGGGACGGGACACTGGGTTACTGTAGGCCTTGGTGTCAAACTGAATCCTGGGATATTATGAGGGAGAGTGGGGGAGGAATATCCCGACGGGGCACTGGGTTACTGTAGGCTGTGGTGTTGAACTGAATGCTGGGATATTGTGAGGGAGAGTGGGGGAGGAATAACCCGACGGGGCACTGGGTTACTGTAGGCCTCGGTGTCAAACTGAATGCTGGGATATTATGAGGGAGAGTGGGGGAGGAATACCCCAACGGGGCACTGGGTTACTGTAGGCCTCGGTGTTAAACTGAATGCTGGGATATTATGAGGGAGAGTGGGGGACGGGGTACTGCGTTACTGTAGGCCTCGGTGTTAAACTGAATGCTGGGATATTATGAGGGAGAGTGGGGGAGGAATACCCCGACAGGGCCCTGGGTTACTGTAGGCCTCGATGTTAAACTGAATGCTGGGATATTATGAGGGAGAGTGGGGGAGGAATACCCCGACGGGGCACTGGGTTACTGTAGGCCTCGGTGTTAAACTGAATGCTGGGATATTATGAGGGAGAGTGGGGGACGGGGCACTGGGTTACTGTAGGCCTCGGTGTTAAACTGAATCCTGGGATATTATGAGGGAGAGTGGGAAGGAATACCCCGACAGGGCACTGGGCTACTGTAGGCCTCGGTGTTAAACTGAATGCTGGGATATTATGAGGGCGAGTGGGGGAGGAATACCCCGACAGGGCACTGGGTTACTGTAGGCCTCGGTTTTAAACTGAATGCTGGGATATTATGAGGGAGAGTGGGGGAGGAATACCCCGACGGGGCACTGGGTTTTTGTAGGCCTCGGTGTTAAACTGAATGCTGGGATATTATGAGGGAGAGTGGGGGAGGAATACCCCGACGGGGCACTGGGTTACTGTAGGCCTCGGTGTTAAACTGAATGCTGGGATATTATGAGGGAGAGTGGGGGAGGAATACCCCGACGGGGCACTGGGTTACTGTAGGCCTCGGTGTTAAACTGAATGCTGGGATATTATGAGGGAGAGTGGGGGAGGAATACCCCGACGGGGCACTGGGTTACTGTAGGCCTCGGTGTTAAACTGAATGCTGGGATATTATGAGGGAGAGTGGGGGTCGGGGCACCGGGTTACTGTAGGCCTCATTGTTAAACTGAATGCTGAGATATTATGAGGGAGAGTGGGGGAGGAATACCCCGATAGGGCCCTGGGTTACTGTAGGCCTCGATGTTAAACTGAATGCTGGGATATTATGAGGGAGAGTGGGGGCGGAATACCCCGACAGGGCACTGGGTTACTGTGGGCCTCGGTGTTAAACTGAATGCTGGGATATTATGAGGGAGAGTGGGGGAGGAATACCCCGACAGGGCACTGGGTTACTGTAGGCCTCGGTGTTAAACTGAATGCTGGGATATTATGAGGGAGAGTGGGAGAGGAATACCCCGACGGGGCACTGGGTTACTGTAGGCCTCGGTGTTAAACTGAATGCTGGGATATTATGAGGGAGAGTGGGGGAGGAATACCCCGACGGGGCACTGGGTTACTGTAGGCCTCGGTGTTAAACTGAATGCTGGGATATTATGAGGGAGAGTGGGGGAGGAATACCCCGACGGGGCACTGGGTTACTGTAGGCCTCGGTGTTAAACTGAATGCTGGGATATTATGAGGGAGAGTGGGGGAGGAATACCCCGACGGGGCACTGGGTTACTGTAGGCCTCGGTGTTAAAGAACCGCAACAAATCAGAGGAAGGCCAAAGATTTATTATTATCCGAAAGCTATGTATGATAATGTTTAGTTATTAAAACAACAACCAGAATTGTCATTCTCTAGCCATGTCAGGTAAGGGGTTTACTTCTTCCCTCGCAAATAAGCCTGGCCGATCAACAGTTTATACAAATAAAACCCCACACATAAGCCAGGCTGGTTCATATAAATAAAACCTCAAAAATAAGCCAGACTGGACAACAGTCTACACAAATAAAACCTCACAAATAAGCCAGGCTGGTTAACATTTCATTCAAATAAAACCAAACAAATAAGCAAGACTGCATACAAATAAAACCCCACAAATAAGCCAGACTCGTCAACAGTTTATACAAATATAACCCCACAAATAATCCAGGCTCATCAACAGTTTATACAACTATAACTCCACAAATAAGCCAGACTCGTCAACAGTTTATACAAATATAACCCCACAAATAAGCCAGGCTCGTCAACAGTTTATACAAATATAACCCCACAAATAAGCCAGGCTCGTCAACAGTTTATACGAATATAACCCCACAAATAAACCAGACTCGTCAGCAGTTTATACAAATATAACCCCACAAATAAGCCATGCTCGTCAACAGTTTATACAAATATAACCTCACAAATAAGCCAGGCTCGTCAACAGTTTATACAAATATAACCCCCCAAATAAGCCAGACTCGTCAACAGTTTATACGAATATAACCCCACAAATAAGCCAGACTCGTCAACAGTTTATACGAATATAACCCCACAAATAAGCCAGGCTCGTCAACAGTTTATACAACTATAACCCCACAAATAAGCCAGACTCGTCAGCAGTTTATACAAATATAACCCCACAAATAAACCAGGCTCGTCAACAGTTTATACAAATATAACCCCACAAATAAGCCAGGCTCGTCAGCAGTTTATACAAATATAACCCCACAAATAAGCCAGGCTCGTCAACAGTTTATAGAAATATAACCCCACAAATAAGCCAGACTCGTCAACAGTTTATACGAATATAACCCCACAAATAAACCAGGATCGTCAACAGTTTATACAAATATAACCCCACAAATAAGCCAGGCTCGTCAACAGTTTATACAAATATAACCCCACAAATAAACGAGGCTCGTCAACAGTTTATACAAATATAACCCCACAAATAAGCCAGGCTCGCCAACAGTTTATACAAATATAACCCCACATATAAGCCAGGCTCGTCAACAGTTTATACAAATATTACCCCACAAATAAGCCAGGCTCATCAACAGTTTATACGAATATAACCCCACAAATAAGCCAGACTCGTCAACAGTTTATACGAATATAACCCCACAAATAAGCCAGGCTCGTCAACAGTTTATACAACTATAACCCCACAAATAAGCCAGACTCGTCAGCAGTTTATACAAATATAACCCCACAAATAAACCAGGCTCGTTAACAGTTTATACAAATATAACCCCACAAATAAGCCAGACTTGTCAACAGTTTATACAAATATAACCCCACAAATAAGCAAGGCTCGTCAACAGTTTATACAAATATAATCCCACAAATAAACCAGGCTCGTCAACAGTTTATACAAATATAACCCCACAAATAAGCCAGGCTCGTCAACAGTTTATACAAATATAACCCCACAAATAAACCAGGCCCATCAACAGTTTATACAAATATAACCCCACAAATAAGCCAGGCTCGTCAACAGTTTATACACATATAACCCCACAAATAAGCCAGTCTCGTCAACAGTTTATACGAATATAACCCCACAAATAAGCCGGGCTCGTCAACAGTTTATACGAATATAACCCCACAAATAAGCCAGACTCGTCAACAGTTTATTCAAATATAACCCCACAAATAAGCCAGACTCGTCAACAGTTTATACGAATATAACCCCACAAATAAGCCAGGCGCGTCAACCATTTATACAAATATAACCCCACAAATAAGCCAGGCTCGTCAACAATTTATACAAATATAACCCCACAAATAAGCCAGGCTTGTCAATAGTTAATACTCTCACAAATAAACCAGACTGGTTGACAGTTCATACAAATAAAACCTCACAAACCAGATTATAAGTACCGTATCAGTAATAGTATACAGACAAACAAAAGTCAGCATGTTACTTCTATTTGTATTGGATGAAGGGTTAGCTGGCCTCTTATGTATCAGTAATGGTATACACACACAAAAGTCAGCATGTTACCTTATGTATCAGTAATGGTACACACACACAAAAGTCAGCATGTTACCTTATGTATCAGTAATGGTATACACACACAAAAGTCAGCATGTTACCTTATGTATCAGTAATGGTACACACACAAAAGTCAGCATGTTACCTTATGTATCAGTAATGGTATACACACACAAAAGTCAGCATGTTACCTTATGTATCAGTAATGGTATACACACACAAAAGTCAGCATGTTACCTTATGTATCAGTAATGGTATACACACACAAAAGTCAGCATGTTACCTTATGTATCAGTAATGGTATACACACACAAAAGTCAGCATGTTACCTTATGTATCAGTAATGGTACACACACACAAAAGTCAGCATGTTACTTTATGTATCAGTAATGGTACATACACACAAAAGTCAGCATGTTACCTTATGTATCAGTAATGGTACACACACACAAAAGTCAGCATGTTACCTTATGTATCAGTAATGGTATACACACACAAAAGTCAGCATGTTACTTTATGTATCAGTAATGGTACACACACACAAAAGTCAGCATGTTACCTTATGTATCAGTAATGGTACACACACACAAAAGTCAGCATGTTACCTTATGTATCAGTAATGGTATACACACACAAAAGTCAGCATGTTACTTTATGTATCAGTAATGGTACACACACACAAAAGTCAGCATGTTACCTTATGTATCAGTAATAGTATACACACACAAAAGTCAGCATGTTACCTTATGTATCAGTAATGGTACACACACACAAAAGTCAGCATGTTACCTTATGTATCAGTAATAGTATACACACACAAAAGTCAGCATGTTACCTTATGTATCAGTAATGGTACACACACACAAAAGTCAGCATGTTATCTTATGTATCAGTAATGGTATACACACACAAAAGTCAGCATGTTACTTTATGTATCAGTAATGGTACACACACACAGAAGTCAGCATGTTATAATATGTATCAGTAATCGTACATACACACAAAAGTCAGCATGTTATCTTATGGTTGGAGATTCTTTTATATACATGTTACTGGTATATTCAAATGATAATGTGACCATTTATTTTTCAGGTATTTTTCAGGAATACTGATAAAAACTGGTCCTTGCTTGTAAAACAAGTACAAGATAGAAATAACGGGCTACGGGGTAATCAGATACTGGTCAGCAAATATTTATCCAGAGATGATGTATCATATTTCTCGGTCAGTGTTTTACATTTTTTGTATTTAAATGACTTGACAAATAACAAAAAAAGTGTTTACCACTTTCAAATGTTATAAATTTCTTCTTGAAACAACTACCAAGGAAGGTAATGTGTACTCAGTAACTTTGGAAATTTAACCCTTTACCTAACACAAAAAGAAGACGACACCTGCAAACAATATTCTTGAATAACTAAATATTTTCATTTTTGTCTCAAAAACATAGCTTATGACTCCTCATTGGATTGAGAACGTTCCATTGAGGGGTCATATGCTATGTTTTTGCGACAAAAAATAAAAAAAAATAATGAAAATTGAATCGTGATTTTTGTAAATAGCACTTGCCAGTTTTGGCCATTATTTTGGGTAAAGGGTTAACTGGTAGAGTGCTAAATTATTATACCCCTCTCCACCATTTGTTGCGGGGTTATACTGGTGTCAGCTCGTCAATCCGTCTGTACATGGACATAATTTTGACTGGAGCTTTTCTCGGTTGTTTTTGAGTCAATTTCTTTGAAAGTTCGTATGGATGTTCACTACCATGGGAACCTCAGCACCTGCAATTATAGTTATCAATCAGACTTTTTTTGCCAGAGTTATGCCCCTTTCTGTCTTAGAATGTCTGTGGACATAATTTTGTCTGGATCTTTTTTCGGTTGTTTATGAACCAATTTCTTTGAAAGTTGGTATGGATGTTCAATCCCATGGGAAACTGTGCACCTGCGATTATACTTTCGATCAGACTTTTTTTTGCCAGAGTTATGCCCCTTTCCATCTTAGAATGTCCATGGACATACTTTTTCCCTGAGCGTTTCTCAGTTGTTTATGAACAATTTCTTTGAAACTTGGTATGGATGTTCACTACCATGGGAACCTGTGCACCTGTCATTATAGTTTTGATCAGACTTTTTTTGCCAGAGTTATGACCTTTTTCGTTTTAGAATCTGGCAGTGGAGGTATCGAAGGCTCATCTGGGAAAGTCATACCTCTAGTTTTTCAAAGGTGATTTGTAAGGCCACCCAAAGTAGATCTTCTGTTTCTCAGGCCATTATTTGTGAAATTGCATGCAGGTGAGCGGTTTTTTATTTTATTTTTTATTTCAGTAATTACTTTTTTGCCATCAAAAGTTCATGTTCTTGGTTCAAGTTTTAGGCCTCATAATGTACAGAATAGCATGGGTGGTGGTGTATTTCATCCCTTGAGTGCAAGAAGACTTTGCACTGCTAAAGCATTGCAAAGCCTTCTTGCACTCAAGGGACAAATTCATCAATTTTTTTAACTTGGGTAAAATATCAGACATAAACCATTCAATTTTTATTTTTTTAAAGTTTAAATTGGTTATAAAAAGAGAGCATGTGGCAGCCAAAAGGACCATGTGGGAGGGCCTGAGAAACAGATTTTTTATTTTTTTAGGCCTAACATGAGTATTTTTTTCAAAGATACAATACTACCAGTAAGGGTAGGCTTAGTTTTACAACATTTTCTTCATCATTAATTGTTTTGTTACTATTTATTGGAGCATGATTATGGCACCCTCCAATAAATTGCTACAAAACATTTTTATTTGAATATTTCTTGATCTTCTGCTGCACAAACAATAAGCAGAGTGTAAATCCACTAAAGTGGCTTTCAGCACTTTTCAGTAGATCCCTGATAGTGGCTTCAGCACTCTACCAGATAACCCTTTACCTAACACGAAAAGCAGACGACGCAAATAAAATTCTTGAAACACTATTTATTTTATTTTTTACCTAAAAAACATAGCTTATGACCCCTCTTTGGAACGAGCTCTTTGAGCTCGTTCCAATGAGGGGTCATAAGCCATGTTTTTAAGAAAAAGTAATAAAAATTGAATGGCAAATTTTGTGAATAACATTGGCCGGTTTTGGCCATTAAGTTGGGTAAAGGGTTAAAGGGTATGTTTGGTTCTGTATTCTCAGAACAGTGGTAGGTTTTTCTGCCCCCTGACTTAAGTCGGGTGGCATATAGTGATTGAAGTGTCCATGTGTCTGTGTGTCCATGTGTCCGTGTGTGTGTCTGAGCCAATAACTCGAAAACTGTTTGGGCCACAGTCATCAAACTTCACACAATTATAAAGGACCAAGGGAGGATGTGTCACACACCATAGCCGGGTTTGTACCTTCAAGGACAAGGTCAAGTTTCAAGATCACACTAAAAATCGGTCAATAGTCGTGTCTTAGCCATAACTCAGAAACGAATCATAGTACAATTGGTAAACTTTTTACAAATGTTACGGACAGTCAGAAGGTGTGTCGTGTATAATAGTTTCCGCCGCATCTGCAAGTTGAAGGTCACAAGGGGGAGAGGGGCATGTCTTACCTTAGTAACATTCTTCTTGTTTTATACTGGAAACCACTGATCAGCATGTAAATTAGTTGTTAATGGTGATGTACGCAAATGCCTGATGAATGAAAACGCTCCAAATTATGCCTAACCCCATGAAGACATAATCGGAGGGGATTGAAAGTGGGAGTTGAAGGACCTATTGTTTCAAGTCAACAATTACAGAATGCATGCCAATCTGGCAGTTCTAAATCTTCACGTCTTCCCACAGGCATAAACGTTTTTCCAGAAGATAAATGGACTACATTCTCTATCATTGCCGATTTTTTTTTTATGGAAAAAAGTTTCATCCAATTACAATTTAGGGGTGCTGTTTTATGTTGTTGGATACTTGTCCTCATCAGGACCGTTCTGATATCAGTCATTGTCAATTAAATGACCCAGGTCATTAACTGATAGAGTGCTGGAAGCCCATATTTGGGCTGCGATCCAAACCTCATCAAACCCAAATAAAAGGCTTCATATTCAATGGACGAGCTTCATATTGTCTTTATAGTTAAATTATTTAGCCAACAAGGATTTGCCTTGTTACAATTTATGAGAGAGTGCCCAGAGTCACTCTCCCATAAATTGTAACAAAGCAAAGGCCCATGGAAAAATTCTGACAACCAAAAATAATTTAGTGCTCTAACAGTTAAGGCTTATTCCAAAATGTAATCAGCCTTGGGTTTTACCAGGGTTTCCACTAGGGTGACCTGGGATCCCCTGAATCGCCCTATTCCCCCCCCCCCCCCCCAAATTCTCCTAACCGCACATTCCATAATTGATATAAATTGCTTCTCAGGCCGCAGTTATCAGCCATTTAATTGTCTTCTCAAATAGAAAGACCTTTAGCTGCTTCAGCCAGGCAGAGAACACTGTCATATTGGACTAGGTACCGTTACATGAGAAGAGTTTGTCCTCTCCTTAGCGGTATTGTTTTTATGTTAGTTCTTTCGAATGCATATAGTTAACTCCTTTTCTGGATTATATTCCTGCTATAATCGGTACAAGACGCAAGGAGTTCATCTAGGTTTCTTGTGATCGGGTGCCGGAACACAGTTTTCAGCTTCCGCTTTCATTCTTATCAAATCTAATGTTGTGGATTATATTTCCACTTGATAATTGGATATTATGTCTATATAGTGTAATATTTGATGACATGGCGTACTGTCTTGATTTTCAAGGGATATGTTGACTCTGTTTCAGCGGGTATATTCCTTGCAATAGTGCCATGTTCATCACGTCCCCCTCTGTCCTTAGTGGCTTTATGGAGTCGGTTAGACGTGAAGGATAGCTAACAATAAAGCGTTATGAGTCGTGCCAGGTTAGTGTCATTCTGCTTGCTTGGTCTAACTGCAAGCTTTTTAGCTGTACTAATCCTTATTGAGAATAGCAGCAGCAGTATTGCTTGGGACTGTAGCGTGAAGTTTCTTTTTCTTATAGTGAAAAAGAAATTTGTCACTGTCCCAAGCCTTCATATTACTGCACTGGCCTTATTTATCCCTTTACCCAACGTAACGGCCAAAACCGGCCAGCGCTATTCTCAAAAATCGCCAATTAAGATTCATTATTTTTTCATTTTTTGTCTCAAAAACATAGGTTATGACCCCTCATTGGAACGAGCGCATCGCGCTCGTTCCAATGAGGGGTCATAACCTATGTTTTTGAGACAAAAAATGAAAAAATAGTTATTCGAGATTTTTTTTTGCAAGTGTCGTCTGCTTTTCATGTTAGGTAAAGGGTTAACTAGAGATTCCAGTATTGTTGGTGAGGGGGTTCGATATGATTTATTTGTTACTCCCCTCCCCATCCCTCCCACCCCCCGCCACTGTCAATATGTTAAGAGGCGATTACAGGGCAGGACGTAGTGCTCTTCCTGTAAGCCTTGTATGCATTCAGTTACTGGTATATGCATGCCTTTCATTGATCTTTGATTGGTGGGTGGGTTGTGGTCTAACGGCAACGTTAGGGGCCCAGTCACTCTAGTTGGTTTGCTTCCTGTGATTGATCATTCATAAGTGATATATGAGCATATGATTCCTGAACAGTCACTGTTCTTGGATTCCAGATTTTATCACGAATACATGTGGTTGACAGTACAAGCCTTCGTGTTCCTGTATGGCAGGCATGTCTGTTATCTGGGCGACATTCTCCAAATGTGGCAGTTAGTCTGCTCTGAGTAGTTACGCTCAGAGCTGTCTGCTTTTCTTGCAACGTATGAGTCTGTTCCTCAGTTTAATCGTATTAACATCGTTTTAAGGTGGCATTCTGTTTACTGCGTGCATAATATGTATACATTATTAGGCAGACTTATTATGGAATAGATTCTCTTGATTCTGGCTTTGCATTGCTATAGAGCTGATGAGAATTTTGGGGCTAGTTGTAT
Source organism: Pictodentalium vernedei (assembly GCA_031216915.1). Taxonomy (NCBI): domain Eukaryota; kingdom Metazoa; phylum Mollusca; class Scaphopoda; order Dentaliida; family Dentaliidae; genus Pictodentalium; species Pictodentalium vernedei. The sequence continues at coordinate 20,098,146 of CM062290.1, read as the reverse complement.
CAGCTGTGGAGTTTCCAACAGGCCGTCTATGCATATGTTCTCTAATTTTGACCTCATTATTCGGAGTGGTAAATTCTTTCACCGAACAGTCATTGGTTTTAACAGACCTAAGGAGCAATGAATTATTGGGGACGGTCTGTTACGGGCTTTTTAATCGTATCCCTTTCCATATTTGGAATCCAGTTTTCAACCGTAAAGTACACAAGGCTTATTCCTACACTCATATAATTGTACGGTTTCAATTGGGTGGTTCATTATTGGAATTGTACACCTGAACGTGGTTCTATTAGATAACTCTCCATTGGGATTCAATTGGACAAGTTTTAAAGTTGTACATTTTTATATCACCGGTTTTCGACCTATCTATATATTCCGGATGAGGCATACGTTTTGAAGGTTGCAGTTTTAATAACCTGGATCGCCACAATATAGCCTTAGCTGCTGATGTGGCATTAAGCGCCAATAAATTAATAATAAAAATTAAATAATAATTAATAGCCGGGTGCCTTTTAGACGAATATATATATTATTTGGTACCCGCTTTTTCACTGTTTCCAGATCGCACCCCTTTTTGTTTTGAAAATTATTCCTTCAAAAAAAGGGGTGGGGGAGGGGGTGTTTTCTCATTCTTCAAACAGTTTAGTGGAATGTCACTGTTTCTTATTTGGGACAATGTCTACTATCTACTGAACATTTCTACTGTGATTTTCATTAATATCAGCATGATTTTAACTCCTTTTAAACATGTTTACAGACTTACTTTCTTTGTATTTGAAATTAGACTTTGCCACATACTTTCTTACTATAATTCTTGCATGGTCAATACAACTTAATGATTCCATTTACATCAATGATTTCTTTTATCAGTTTTAGGAAATATTTAACCCTTTTTTGCCAATCAGTTTTACTTAGTATTCCCAGCTTAAAGTTTCGGATTTAAGTTTGGCTGTTCAAGGTTCTACCTTTCATTCTCCAAGCACTCTGTTACGTTCTTTTTTTCATTTCGAGCAAGGTCTACTGAAGCTGTACACACTGGTTTCAAATAATATTGGCATTAATTTTGCCCTTTTCACAATGCTTTTCGAACTTCGTTTCTCTACCAACCCCCCTCCCAACCCCCCCTGGGGCCAATCAGGCACTTTTTTTTCTTTCATCAAAAATGCATTTTTGCAGTTTTCTTAAAGTTTGAGCTTAAAAACACAGACAAATACCCCTCCTCCTCCCCCTCCCCTGGGGCCAATTAGGCACTTTTTTTTCCTTTAGTTACAAATCAGAAATGTAGTTTTACAGTTTTGCTTAAAGTTTGTGGTTAAAAACCCTGACAACTCTCCCCCCCCCCCCCCCCCAGGCCAATTAGGCACTTTTTTTTTTCTTTCGTCAAAAATATATTTTTACAGTTTTGCTTAAAGTTTGTGGTTAAAAACCCAGACAACCTCCCCCCCCCAGGCCAATTAGGCACTTCTTTTTTCTTTTCTTCAGAATTTAACCCTTTTCACAATGCTTTTCAAACTTCGTTTCTCTACCAACCCCCCCCCCCCCCCCCCCCCTGTGGCCAATTAGGCACTTTTTTTTCTTTCATCAAAAATGCATTTTTACAGTTTTGCTTAAAGTTTGAGGTTAAAAACACAGACAAACACCCCTCCTCCTCCCCCTCCCTTAGGGCCAATTAGGCACTTTCTTTTCTTTCGTTACAAATCAGAAATGCAGTTTTAAAGTTTTGCTTAAAGTTTGTGGTTAAAAACCCTGACAACTCCCCCCCCCCCCCCCCCCCCCCCAGGCCAATTAGGTGCTTTTTTTTTCTTTCATCAAAAATGCATTTTTACAGTTTTACCTAAAGTTTGTGGTTAAAAACCCAGACAACCTCCTCCCCCCCCCCCCCCCCCAGGCCAATTAGACACTTCTTTTTAGCTCACCTGACTTTCAGTCAGGAGAGCTATAGTGATCACTCACCGTCCGTCGTCCATCATCCGTCGTCCTGCGTCCGTCGTCCGTGAACATGGTGTTTGCGTCTTCTCCTCCCAAACTGCTGAACCAATTTAATTGATATTTGAGATAATAGTTTGTTATGACATCGCAATTTGATTTTGTTCAAATCAAGTTGCCTCGCCCGTGGGTAGGGCCACACCCAAAAAGTGTGCTGAAATCTTAAAAAATCTTCTTCTCATGAACCAGCAGTAGCAGAGACTTGATATTTGGTGTGCAGCTTCCTTTTGAGGTGTAGACTCAGATTTGTTCAAGAGAAGTTTGTGAGGCTATACTTGGCGTCGTTATGGGAGGGGCAAAATTTTTGGCCCCGCCCAAAATTTCTATTTTCCAAACCGAGAGGCTGATTTGAACCAAATTTTATGTGAGGGCTTATTGGGTCATAAGTACCTAATTTTATGCTGATTTTTTTTTCCCTGTAGCCCCATGGGAACCGCAGGAGCTAAAAATAGAAAAAAATTAAAACGCCCATATCTCCAAAACTGCACGGCACCGAGAATTTTTATTTGGTGTGAAGCTTCCTTAGGACCAACAGAAAGAATTGGTAAAAAAAAAATTGCCATCGGTTTTATCATAGGGTACAGTTTCGGGACTTTGAAAAAGTGCTGAGTCGGCACTTTTTAACACTGTAGGCAATGGGAAAAACATTAAAAAATCTTCTTCTCCAGATCCAGCAGGCAGAATCTTTTGATATTTGGTATGCAACATTGTGGGGTGGATTGGATTCAAGTTTGTTCAAATCGGCCCCCTGGGTGTATATTTGGGCTCAGTATAGGAGCCCAAATTTGAACTTAGTGCTTTTCAGGCAAATTTCTTTGAAAATCTTCTTCTCAAGATCTAGCAGGCAGAATCTTTTGATATTGGGTATGCAACATTGTGGGGTGGATCTGATTCAAGTTTGTTCAAATCGGCTCCCTGGGTTTATATTTGGGCTCAGTATAGGAGCCCAAATTTGAACTTAGTGCTTTTCAGGCAAATTTCTTAAAAAATCTTCTTCTCCAGATCCAGCAGGCAGAATCTTTTGATATTTGGTATGCAACATTGTGGGGTGGATCTGATTCTATTTTGTTCAAATCGACTCCCTAGATTCATATTTGGGCTCACTATAGAAGCTCGAATTGGAACTTAGTGCATTTCAGGCAAATTTCTTCAAAAATCTTCTTCTCCAGATCCTGCAGGCAGAATCTTTTGATATTTGGTATGCAACATTGTGGGGTGGATCTGATTCCAGTTTGTTCAAATCGGCCACCTGGATTCATATTTGGGCTCACTATAGAAGCCCAAATTCGAACTTAGTGCATTTCAGGCAAATTTCTTTGAAAATCTTCTTCTCAAGATCCAGCAGGCAGAATCTTGTGATATTTGGTGTGCAGCATCCTTAGGGGGGTGAGATTCAAGTTTGTTCAAGCCATGTCCCTAGGTCCATATTTGGGCTCACTGTGGGAGCTTGAATTGTAACTTTGTTCGAAATGAGGAATATTTTTATACTGTACCAATGACCCAGACTTAGCTGGTGCTAACTCTAACAAAACCAGGGCCAAACACAAATTTTGCCCCCCAATCCCCAAAATTTGCATCCAAAACAAAAAGAAATCATGTCCTAAAGGACCTCCATACTACGCCTCTACTGCGCATGCGCAGTGATTGCAGTCGTCCCGAAATTGGCGCCAATTATCATTCTCTGTTTGGCCCTTCATCAGTCAACATCTCACTGATCTTTGTGCTTGTAAATCTCAGTTTAAAGGATGCCAGACACGTAATTTTTGGAGAAAATGTGATTCTAAGGAGGATAGAAGGAGGAGAGGAAAAAGAAGTGCCAAAAAATAATCAGGGCTGTACTTAAAATTTTTTGATGAAATTATGTTAAGTTGCCTATTTTCGAGGCATGGGCCTCTTGTTGTCATTCTTGCTAATTGTTGCACTGCTTATTCAGTGTTTCCTCTCCCCTAGCCTTCTAAAGTCCCCCCTGGCAATTCTCCCATGCTTTTGGCATATTTTTGAGAAATTTCCTTTCTAAAATTTCCTGGGAGAGTTGCTTGGTTACAGAATGTTTTCTGTTATTTTCCCCATAGTTACGTTTTCACCCATGGGTGTATAACGTTTGTGTTCTGCATCTTCCATCTGATGTTCTACAGATTCTCCCCTGGGAGTCTCTATTTTGCATCAGATAGAGTGTAATTGATGACTGATTCCGGGCCAGTTTTTTCAGTGCCTGGAGTCATGTTTTCTAGTGTGTTTACACTGTTTGTTTTCATTGGCAACAGCCTTTTTTGAGGGGGGCTGTTTGCCTTTGTGGTAGTTTATCTCATTATAAGATACATTTATATTATCCGAAAGTGTCTCATTAATTATTTTATATAAATTTAAAATTTTTGACCACACTTTGCCATCGGATCCATCGGGGCTCAACGTTACTTTTCAGCAACTTGGGCTTCTCTGAAAAAATATTTTTTCAAAATTATTTTGTTTTGCAATTGTTTTTTCATTTATTAATGGATCATGTTATTACGTATCTTTGTGTCAGGGGTTTTTGCGAGTAACTAGGACTTATTGTTGTTCTTTCACAATGAAGGGACGTTGTTCAAATTGTAATAGGAAGAAATCTTCCTCTGACTTTCATGATCATTGTATTAATTGTAGTCAGTGTTCTCGCATTAATCCCTGTCCTATATGTGAACATTGGGATGAGAAACATTGGAAACGTGTGTCACGATATGTTGTTTCTGGAGAAAGAGCGATGCCGGCTCTTTCTCCACAAGCTCACTCTACTCTCTCAGTTTCTATTTCAGAGGAACCAGAACAGGGTGATGTTTCCATGTTATCTTCTTCAAGTGTGCGTCCGTCGTCGCAAATGAATTCAGAGCTAGCGGCAAAAGTGCTCATGGAGATTAGACAAATGTCGTCCGCTAGCTCGCCCGGTGTAGCGTCCATTCACCGAATGGTTCGGCAGCCGGGTTCGTCCGATGCGGTCCAAGAGGAAATTTTGGGTGATGCGAGCACTATAAACATAATAGATGCACACCCAGTGACGGCGGATAGTAAGCGAGAACGGAGGAAGCCTTTTAGTCCGGTTCCTAGCTCGTCCAGGTCCAGCCGGGCCGCGAGCGAGAGAGGTCCCTCTCTCGTACAACAACATCTGGGACCAGATGTTGTGGTACAAAATGTGTCTTTAGCGGAGCATACGTCCGTCGCTCGGGACGCTCCGTTGTATAAGCAGTCCGCAGAGACTGTTAAGGCTTCCTCTTCTCGTCAGCGCACACGACCGCACCTTGGCTGCGTGACCGCCGATATATTACCAGCTTCGCCGATGAAGGATTCTTCGGCGACCAGGTCACACCATCCGGCAGCCAGGGATTCGAGACCGATGGACTCTGGACGTTCGCATAGGAAAAGTATGCGGGAGCCATCTGATGCAGAGCTGCCCTCGGCGAAGCAGCGAAAGACTGCGCCTCCGCAGGTCTCGACGCCGGACATTCTTGTGCAGATAGCACAGCTTATCGCAGCATCCCAGCAGCCGACAGAAACGGTGTCGGATCGAGAATTATCCGACGGCGCTGGGTCGGTACGCTCCGCCGAAGCATCGGGGGCGGACGACCGGGAACATCGTGAGGTCCGACCGGATGGTGAAAGGGATACGGATGACTTGGAGCTATCCCTTTCGGAACAACATACAGCTGCCGTGGACTTCATCCGGCTCTTTCTCCCTCAAGTTGTTCCGTCGGGCCAGACTGCTGCGCTTCCGGACAAGAGAATTATAGCATCATTGGACTCTGAATTTTTTGAGCGGTTCAGGGACATCGCTCCCGAGTTTCCGTCGCAGTCCAATAATGTTGCTAGAACATTTGAATTATTGAACGACGCTATATTTAAACTTGCTTCCAGGACGGGGAAAGCAGGTTTCTTGTCCGCTAATACTCTCAACCTGCCTTTCATTAATGCAAGGAATAAATTCGATACGGCAGGACAGGGTATACCGAGAGTTCCTCTGCGTATGGACGACGAGGCGGAAGACTTAGAGCTATCATTACCGTCGTCAGCTTCTATTCCAACCGCGGTGTTGGAAACAGCTATTGCGTCTAACAGAGCCAATTTAGATGCCTTATCTTACGCAGATCACCTTACTAAGGCGTTATCACTGCGCCTTCAAGGGGAAGAGTTTCAGGATATACAATCCTCTTTAAGACTTCTTTCAAGGGCAGTAGCTTATTCCACGTGTAACTCCGCCCTTTCAGTGGCAAATCTGGAGTTGGTTAGACGTGACGTAGCCCTAGCTACATCCACACTAGTGGATTCTAAGGTGAAGAACTCTCTTAGAGTCGCTTCGGTCTCAGGAGAACTTCTCTTTGATGGCAAGCTTTCCGCTATTTATGATAAAATTAAAAAGAAAGCTAATGATTCTCTGTTGTTCAGATCGGCTCCTAAAAAGTCGGATACAGCAGACACGAATAAGACAGGCACTTCTGGGTCTAATGCGCCCAAGAGAGGTTCCTATAGAGGTTCCGGTGCGTCCTCTTGGTCTTATTCGAGAGACCGTCAGGATAGCGACTCTCGTTCGGGACGTCCTTCAGGCCGGGACAATCGGTCGGACGCCCCGAGGTCGACGAGGCGAGGTGCGGGTCGTGGAAGACGTGGTTTCTCCTACCGCAGGCCTCGCAGGTCCAGGAGGTGATGGCTTAAACCTCTATCGCGTTCCGGTTGGCGGAAGGTTGTCGAGTTTTTCACAAGAGTGGGCGTCGATTACGGACGACCCTTGGGTGAGAGGAGTGACTTCGGAAGGTCTAAAGATATCCTTCAAACGAAAGCCTCCATTAACTCGAAGTCCAAAGTGGACTCATCTTCCGTCAAATCCACAGAAAAGAGACGCTCTGTTATCAGAGGTGCAGTCTCTTTTAATGAAGAACGCGGTAGAGGTCGTAGAAAACCAGGAATCTCTGGGATTCTACAGCCATCTGTTTCTGGTTCCGAAACCAGACGGCTCGTTCCGTCCAGTCATAGATTTGAGCTGGATAAACAAGCTGATCGTCGCTCCGAAGTTTTATATGGAGACGATTCGATCGGTCAGAGCGAGTATTCGGGTGAACGATTATGCAACAAGCATAGATCTCAAAGATGCGTACTTTCACGTCATGGTACATCCGACATTCCGAAAGTATCTACGCTTTGCAGTCCTGGGAGTGGTGTATCAATTCCGGGCGATGTGCTTCGGATTGAATCTAGCACCCTGGGCTTTCACTCGGGTAATGAACTCGGTAATGATCTACTTCCGAGCTCATTCGTCTGCGGTAACGTCGGCCTACCTGGACGACATTCTTCAGAGGTACGGCAACGAGTTAACGCTTCAGAACGATGTTCAGAATCTTCTTCTATTGCTCCGACGTCTCGGTTTTATAGTAAACGAGGAGAAGTCGGATCTGGTGCCGTCCAAGTCATTCACTCATCTGGGAATGAGCTTCGAGACGCACAACAATCTCGTTCGTCTGCCGTTAACCAGAGCGAAATTAGTCAGTTACGCTCGCTATTGTCTGCACGCAGACAAAGTCACGGCGAGAGAATTTATGAGACTGATAGGTCTGTGCGGAGCCGCCGCGGATCTCATTCCGATGGGGCGGCTACGCACACGTCCTCTTCAAATTTTCCTGACTCAGAATTGGAGTGTGAAAATTCATTCGCTCGATGTAGACGTTCTCTTGTCAGATCAAGTGAAACAAGAGATTCAGACTTGGGCAAACATTCAGTGGTTAACTCCAGGAGTTCCGCTGCAGTTGCCGGATCCGAGTTTTACCGTTATGACGGATGCCAGTCAAACAGGTTGGGGTGCATCATTAATCCCAACGGATTCGAGATGCCAGGGTCTTTGGGATCCGCAATTCCTGTGCAAGCACATAAACATCAAGGAAATGATGTCAATTTGGCTTGCGTTACGTCACTGGATGGACATTATTCACGATGCTCATGTCCAAATCCTATCCGACAATATGACAGTAGTGGCGTATATACGGAATCAGGGAGGCACTCATTCAGTTCCGTTGTTCAATCTAACGGAAAGAATCCTTCTGTTTGCGTTAGAACATCACGTTCTTCTTTCGGTCCGTCACATACCGGGTCGTCTGAATGTGCTAGCAGACTCCCTTTCACGAAAAGGTCGCTTGTTGCCGTCGGAGTGGACTCTCAACAAACAAGTATTCAATCAGATTTGCTACCAATGGGAACGGCCAATGATAGACTTATTTGCGACACATCTCAACAATCAGTTGCAGACGTATGTGTCTCCGTGTCCGGATCCAAGAGCATTTGCAGTAGACGCTCTGTCGATCCCTTGGGACGGAATGATAGGATATGCGTATCCTGCAGCGCCGTTAATTCAACAAGTATTGCTAAAGATAAAACAATCTCAATGCAAGATTCTGTTGGTAGCATCTCTGTCGCCACAGAGACCGTGGATAAATCTACTCAGGTGTCTGTTGTGGGACCTACCGCCGGAAGCTTCCTCCACGAGAGGATCTCTTTCGCAGGGGAAATCGCGCCAACTCCATCACAACCCGCAAGGTCTCAACCTTCACGTTTTTCTGTTGTGCAGTCCTTCTTGCATGGCAAGCACTTTACAGGACGAGCAGTGGACGCGATTTCTAACTGTAGGAGGACCTCCTCTTCGCTAAACTATGCGGCTAAGTGGAAGGTTTTTCGTCGTTGGTGTAGGGATCATTCTGTAGATATATTTGATCCCTCTATACCAGACATTGCAAACTTTCTAGTATACTTGTTTGACGAAATCAAACTGCAGCCTGTTACTATAAAGGGTTATAGATCTATGTTATCTGATACCTATGCACATCATGATAGTTTACAAATTGGATCTAATGTCTCTTTATCGAAGTTGGTTAGAAACTTTTCGATAAATAGACCCAGAACTCTTAGATTAATTCCTAAGTGGAATTTAGCTTGGGTTCTCCTTAAATTGAAGGAAAAGCCATTTGAACCTCTTGGGACAGTAGATTTCAAATTCTTATCTTATAAGACAGCTTTTCTCTTAGCTTTCTCTTCTGCCAGAAGAGTCAGTGAGCTTCATGCACTATCGGTGGATGATTCTCATTATCGTAGTGTTGGGAACACTATCACCTTCACTACTAATGTGGGTTTTTTAGCTAAGAATCAGGCTCCTAATAAATATCCGGAACCTATTGTTATTAAGGCTCTTCCGTCTTCAGACAGGCGTAGGCCTTTACTCTGTCCTGTTAGAGCACTACGTATCTATAAACAGAGATCTCAGTTTATCAGAAAGGGACGGAAACGTTTCTTTCTGTCATTGATGCCTAATAGAAAGGACATTTCAGTCCATTCTATTGCTAGATGGATTCAGTTATCTATCCGTACTGCTTATGAAGATTTATCTTCTTCTCAGCAGTCTGTGCTTAAGATTTCTGCTCATGAAGTAAGAGCTCTTTCTACTTCCTGGGCTTATGCTAATAGTGTTGCTATTACAGATTTAATGAAGGCTGCTTATTGGTCTCAGCCATCCACATTTACGAATTTTTATCTCCGAAATATTGAGTCCATTTCTGGAGACCTGCATTGTTTAGGTCCGTTATCTGTTGCTCAGAATGTCGTCCACTAAACAGTTGCAACTATAGTTATGCAGGCTTTCTGTTCCGGCAGTGACTCCGTCCGGCTGCCCTCTTCGCTCTGGGCTATTTGACCCAGGGCAAGGGGGAAGGGGGGGGGGGGGCGGGTGTTCCCTTAGGTCACCTGCTTTATAGTGAAAAGCAAGGGAATGCCTCCTCCAAGTCAGTATTTCTGAGTCGCTTCCGGGATGGTTTTAAAGTGTAATATTAATGTTTAAATTCATTCATGTCTTATTTTTAAAGTGTAGCTCGGTGTGAAGCATTTGTATATGTCAAGTGTCAAACGGGCTTTAATATACAACACTCGGACACTTTTAAATGATTATAAAGAGTCTCAATTCTCTGGACTACTTTATTTATTGGCTTGCTTTAAAAATAATTAGTATAAGGGTTATACTGGATGTTAATAGAGAACATGAATGTTATTGTGCTCAATTATTAAGGGTAGTGTATCTTTCTAATTTAATATTAAATAAGAAAGATACATGTAAAGCCTAATACTCCTTTTCTCCTTAAGGGGTTACCTCTTTACTATATAGTTGAGCTTATTGGATTTTCCTCTATGTCCTAGGCCCTCCAGCCTGTTTACTATTCAGCTAAGTCTGGGTCATTGGTACAGTATAAAAATGTTAAAAAATTTATAGTAATTTATATATTTTTTATACTTACCAATGACCCAGACGGGGATGGCCCTCCCTGGAGTTGGGAACTCTTGCCTCCCCGCTGAGTACATAGCGCTGACCAGGCACTGCCAGTAAGAATGATAATTGGCGCCAATTTCGGGACGACTGCGTCACTGCGCATCGCGCAGTAGAGGCGTAGTATGGAGGTCCTTTAGGACATGATTTCTTTTTGTTTTGGATGCAAATTTTGGGGATTAGGGGGCAAAATTTGTGTTTGGCCCTGGTTTTGTTAGAGTTAGCACCAGCTAAGTCTGGGTCATTGGTAAGTATAAAAAATATATAAATTACTATAAATTTTTTAACTTTCTTAAAAAATCTTCTTCTTCAGATCCAGCAGTCGGAATGGTTTGATATGTGGTGAGTAGCATCCTTGGGGGGGGGGGGGGGGGGGAGGGGGGTGATTCAAGTGTGTTAAAGCCAAGTCCATGGGTCCATATTTGGGCTCCCTGTGGGAGCCCAAATTATAACTTAGTCAATATGAGGAATTTTTCTTTAAAAATCTTCTTCTTCAGATTCAGCAGTTGGAATGTTTTGATATTTGGCATGGAGCAACCTTAGGGGGCTGAGATTCAAGTTTGTTCCAGCCAAGTCCCTTGGTTCATATTTGGGCTCACTATGGGAGCCTGAATGACAACTTAGTTCAAAATGAGGAATTTTCTTTAAAATCTTCAGATCCAGCAGATGAATGCTTTTGATATTTTTTATGCAGCATATATTTTTTACCTTAGGGGGTAAGATTCAAGTTTGTTCAAGCTATGTCCCTAGGTCCATATTTGGGCTGATTGTGGGAGCTCGAATTGTAACTTGGTTCAAAATGAGGAATTTTCTTTAAAAATCTTCTTCTTCAGATCCAGCAGTCGGAATGTTTTGATATTTGGTGTGCAGAATCTATAGGGGTGTGAGATTCAGGTTTGTTAAAGCCAAGTTCCTGGGTTCATATATGGGCTCCCTGTGGGAGCCTGAATTATGACTTAGTTCAATATGAGGAATATTCTTTAAAAATCTTTTTTTAGATCCACTGGTCAGAATATTTGGATATTTGGTTTCAGCTTTTCTTAGGAGGAGCAGATGCAACTTGTGGAAATGAATTCTCTGGGTTGATATTTAGGCTACCATGTCAGGTGAGCGTCCTCAGGCCCCCTGGGGCCTCTTGTAATCGTTTGGCGCACTAGATGTATGTTCATACTCCTCAGGTTGGTTGTCGTCCTGCGTGAAGGTGGTGTTTGAGCCTCTTTCTCCTAAACCACTGGCCACATTTTAATTACATTTCATGTAAGTGGTGGTTATATATGGGCATTTTGATTTTTATCCAAATTAGGTTTCAGCTCACATTGAGCAGAGGTGCGGGGAAAAAATGGCCAAATTTTTTGAAAATCTTCTTCTAATGAACCACCAGTAGCAGAGACTTGATATGTGGTATACAGAGTCCTTTTGAGGTTTAGAATCAAGTTTGTTCAAGAGAAGTTTGTCGGGCATTATTTGCCTTCGTTATGGGAGGGGCAAAAATTTTGGCCACGCCTAAAATTTCTATTTTCTGAACCGTGAGGTCGATTTGAACTAAATTTGATATGAGATGATAATGGGTCATAAGTAGTTGATTGATGCAAAAAAAAAAATTTCTCATTGCCCTGTGGGAACCTCGGGAGCTAAAAATAGGAAAAACCTTAAAACTGCCTTATCTCCTAAACTACACGGCACAGAGAATTCTTATTTTCTTAAAGCTTACTTTTATCCAGTAGAATAGAATGGTTAAAACAAATCCCTATCAGTTTGATCACAAGGTACTTTTTTCAGGACTTTGAAAAAGTGCTGAGTCTGCACTTTTTAACACTGTAGGCAATGGGAAAAAGATTAAAAAATCTTCTCCAGATCCAGCAGGCAGAATCTTTTGATATTTGGTATGCAACATTGTAGGGTGGATCTGATTCAAGTTTGTTCAAATCGGCCCCCTGGGTTCATATTTGGGCTCAGCATAGGAGCCCGATTTCGAACTTAGTGCATTTCAGGCAAATTTCTTAAAAAATCTTCTCCAGATCCAGCAGGCAGAATCTTTTCATATTTGGTATGCAACATTGTGGGGTGGATCTGATTCAAGTTTGTTCAAATCGGCTCTCTAGATTCATATTTGGGCTCACTATAGAAGCTTGAATTCGAACTTAGTGCATTTCAGGCAAATTTCTTAAAAAATCTTGTTCTCCAGATCCAGCAGGCAGAATCTTTTCATATTTGGTAAGCAACATTGTGGGGTGGATCTGATTCAAGTTTGTTCAAATCGGCCCCCCTGGGTTTATATTTGGGATCAGTATAGGAGCCCAAATTTGAAATTAGTGCATTTCAGGGAAATTTCATAAAAAATATTCTTCTCCAGATCTAGCAGGCAGAATCTTTTGATATTTGGTATGCAACATTGTGGGGTGGATCTGATTCAAATTTGTTCAAATCGGCTCCCTAGATTCATATTTGGGTTCACTATAGAAGCTTGAATTCGAACTTAGTGCACCTCAGGCAAATTTCTTAAAAAGTCTTCTTCTCCAGATCCAGCAAGCAGAATCTTTTGATATTTGGTATGCAACATTGTGGGGTGGATTGGATTCAGGTTTGTTCAAATCGGCCCCCTGGGTTTATATTTGGGCTCAGTATAGGAGCCCAAATTTGAACTTAGTGCATTTCAGGTAAATTTCTTTGAAAATCTTCAAGATCCAGCAGGCAGAATCTTCTGATATTGGGTATGCACCATGCTTAGGGAGTGAGATTCAAGTTTGTTCGAGCCAAGTCCCTAGGTTCATATTTGGGCTCACCGTGGTAGCCCGAATTATAACTTAGTTCAAAATGAGGAATTTTCTTTAAAAATCTTCTTCAGATCCATCAGTCGGAATGTTTTGATATTTGGTATGCAGCATCCTTAGGGGGGTGAGATTTAAGTTTGTTCAAGCCATGTCCCTAGGTCCATATTTGGACTCACTGTGGGAACTTGAATTGTAACTTAGTTCAAAATGAGGAATTTTCTTTAAAAATCTTCTTCTTCAGATCCAGCAGTCGGAATGTTTTTATATTTGGTAAGCAGCATCCTTAGGGGGGTGAGATTCAAGTTTGTTAAAGCCAAGTCCCTGGGTTTATATATGGGCTCCCTGTGGGAGCCTGAATTATAACTTAGTTCAATATGAGGAATATTCTTTAAAAATCTTCTTTTTTTTAGATCCACTGGTCAGAATCTTTGGTATAAGTTTTTCTTAGGAGGAGCAGATGCAACTTGTTGAAATCAATTCTCTGGGTTGATATTTAGGCTACCATGTCAGGTGAGCGCCCTCAGGCCCCTTGGGGCCTCTTGTTTCTTTTGTCAAAAATGCATTTTTACAGTTTTGCTTAAAGTTAGTGGTTAAAAAGCCAGACCCCCCCCCCCCCCCCCCCCCCTGCAAGTTAGCCATTTTTTTCTCTTTGCTCAAAATGCATTCTGAAGGATTTAGACTGACCACATAGGGGAAAAAAAAATGGTCTCCCCTAACAACCCCCTCCCACCTCCTCCTCACCCAGGGCTATTAAGCAATATTTTTTCTTTGGTGCAAAATGCATTTTTAGCTTGACTGTTTAGAGTCAAGGCTATAGTCATGACTTTCGTCCGTCCGTCCATCCGTTGGTCCATCCATCTCTGTAAACAATTGGTTTCCGACCGATAACTCCAGTTTGGATTATTTGATTTCAACAAAAGTTGATATGTGTATTTTCCAGCTAGTAATACCGTCCAGGTTTCAGGTTTGAATAAAGATTTCACAACTGCCCCCCCCCCCCCCCCCCCCTCCCACACACACACACGGTATATATCGATTTATCGTTATACCGTGCAGCCCTACAAAACAATTGGCTAAAGTATTTCTATTTTTTCTTTTCATAACACAACAAACCAAAAAAAAATGCATTTAGGCCCAGCCTAAACCTCGCCCCCCAATGTCAGTCTTAAAAATTACGTTGCACAGTGTTAATGTAAAAGAACCCCTGCATGCTCATATTGTTTCAAAATGAAAAGAAATTAAATTTTATCTCATCATATTAAAAAGTCTTTCAAAATAAAATTTAATAAACAATTCTTTATCATGCTTTTTATTCTGTATTCAATTTTTTCATACACAATATTTGATTGTCTGCATTATCTTTTACCCAAATCAAACATAAACAGTGGCCAGTCATAATACTGACATCGATGGCATCCACAAACAAAACTCACACAAACAAAACTTTCCAATTTCCAAATAGCCTGAATGGACTCGTGCTGAGACAAAGCTCAACCAACTTCATGTTATCTGGGTTTATATCGAACTCCGCATTCCACATATCTCGGAAAATGGTCAAAATCAAATTTATATTTAACTCAGTGTTGCTTTGAAAGAGAGCACCCTTCCGTCAAATGGAAAAAGAGATTGAAGTTGTGGGTGGGCGTGGTCTATGATGTTCCTTTTAACTTACGCCATTCATTGACAATAAAAGTTTTAATGACACAAGAACATGTTTCAGTTAAATACATTGTTATTTCCAACAGAATTTGAGAAAACTGTGCCTTTTTTATTCAGTTATTACTAGGAAGCATGATATGACCTGGATTTTATTTTAACTCAGCAGAGTAGAGAGTGTTTAAGTTTATTGCCCCTCAAGTTTAATTAAAAGGAATGATCATTTGTTTCTGTCTATTTCTTGAGGTATGAACCCCAAAAAACAAAGGCCAAACTCAGCTTAA
Source organism: Pictodentalium vernedei (assembly GCA_031216915.1). Classification (NCBI taxonomy): domain Eukaryota; kingdom Metazoa; phylum Mollusca; class Scaphopoda; order Dentaliida; family Dentaliidae; genus Pictodentalium; species Pictodentalium vernedei. The sequence continues at coordinate 20,083,135 of CM062290.1, read as the reverse complement.
ATGTTTGGCTTTGTTTTTTGGGGTTCATAACTCAAGAAATAGACGGAAACAAACGATCATTCCTTATATGACCTTGAAATCATGGAAAGTGACCTTATTTCCAGTATTGACTGAACTTATCAAGATGCAGAACATTTTATTCGTGTGCAGGATAGAGAATCTATATGATGCCAATTTTTTCAAAACAAATACCATTTCTGTGCACTCACCATTCCTACTTTTGAATAATGAATAAACAGATGATAAATACCTCCTAGCTTTTTATCTTCAAATGTAAAATACAGTAGAACCTGTCTTGAGAGACCGCCCTTTGGGCCACACAAAAGTGGTCTCTCAAGACAGGTGGTCTCTCATAACAGGTTTCAGGTTTTCTCAAGTCAGTGAATAACCAACCACAAAATTTGGAAATGGAGAATAGATTTTTGTAATTACTTTGTTGTTGTTCTTTTTTATGAAGTTTTTGTAACAAATTGAAATGGACTGTTATAAAAATTATAAAAATAAATTAGTGTTGTAAATCTTCAATGAAGATTTTCAACACTAATTTATTTTTATAATTTTTATAATAGTCCATTTCAATTTGTTACAAAAAGATTTTCAACACAAATTTATTTTTATTCCTATCTGTCACATTTCAGGTATTATGAAATTGTTTATTCAGCAATACTCGTAATCTTTTCACAGGGGTCTTATAAAAACATCGCAATCTTTACTGAGTTAGCAATTGAAACCCAATTAAGAGCTTTTTATTATGTTAGTATAACCACAATGGATTTTCCAATTTCAGAACAATTTCCTTTGTACGTACGTCCACAATTTCCTTTGGCACACCTCACAGGTCGCATTTATGATCAGATTACTTTGAAACTTCTTATGCTTGTTTGGGGTGACCTCTAGATGGGAGCTATCGATTTTCTTCAATTTCCGGCAAAAAATGTTGCCGCGGCCAACGTTCTTAGAACTTAGTTTAGTCAAACCACAATATTTCCCTTTGGCACACCCTACAGGGCACATTTATGATTTGATTGCTTTGAAACCTGATACGCTTATTTAGGGTGACCTCTAGATGGGAGCTATCGATTTTCTTCAATTTCCGGCAAAAAATGTTGCCACGGCCAATGTTCGTAGAACTTAGTTTAGTCAGACCTCAATATTTCCCTTTGGCACACCCTACAGGGTACATTTACGATCAGATTGCTTTGAAACCTGGTATGCGTGTTTGGGGAGACCTCTAGATGGGAGCTATCGATTTTCTTCAATTTCTGTCAAAAAATGTTGCCGCGGCCAACGTTCTTAGAACTTAGTTTAGTCAGAAGACTCAATATTTCCCTTTGGCACACCCTGCAGGGTACATTTATGATCGGATTGCTTTGAAACCGGGCATGCTAGTTTGGGGTGACCTCTAGATGGGAGCTATCGATTTTCTTCAATTTCTGTCAAAAAATGTTGCCGCGGCCAACGTTCTTAGAACTTAGTTTAGTCAAACCACAATATTTCCCTTTGGCACACCCTACAGGACACATTTATGATTTGATTGCTTTGAAACCTGGTATGCTTATTTAGGGTGACCTCTAGATGGGAGCTATCGATTTTCTTCAATTTCTGGCAAAAAATGTTGCCACGGCCAACGTTTGTAGAACTTAGTTCAGTCAGACCTCAATATTTCCCTTTGGCACACCCTACAGGGCCCATTTATGATTAGATTGCTTTGAAACCTGGTATGCTTGTTTGGGGAGACCTCTAGATGGGAGCTATCGATTTTCTTCAATTTCTGTCAAAAAATGTTGCCGCGGCCAACGTTCTTAGAACTTAGTTTAGTTAGAAGACTCAATATTTCCCTTTGGCACACCCTACAGGGTACATTTATGATCGGATTGCTTTGAAACCTGGCATGCTTGTTTGGGGTGACATCTAGATGGGAGCTATCGATTTTCTTCAATTTCCATCAAAAAATGTTGCCGCGGCCAACGTTTTTAGAACTCAGTTTAGTCAGACCACAATATTTCCCTTTGGCACACCGTACAGGGCACATTTATGATTTGGTTGCTTTGAAACCTGGTATGCTTGTTTGGGGAGACCTCTAGATGGGACCTATCATTTTTCTTCAATTTCCATAAAAAAATGTTGCCGCGGCCAACGTTCTTAGAACTTGGTTTAGTCAGAAGACTCGATATTTCCCTTTGGCACACCCTACAGGGTACATTTATGATCGGATTGCTTTGAAACCTGGCATGCTTGTTTGGGGTGACCTCTAGATGGGAGCTATCGATTTTCTTCAATTTCTGTCAAAAAATGTTGCCGCGGCCAACATTCTTAGAACTTAGTTTAGTCAGACCACAATATTTCCCTTTGGCTCACCCTACAGGGCTCATTTATGATTAGATTGCTTTGAAACCTGGTATGCTTATTTACGGTGACCTCTAGATGGGAGCTATCGATTTTCTTCGGTTTCTGTCAAAAAATGTTGCCACTGGCAAAAAAACTGACATTGGTCCCAATGATCTTCAATTTTGCCATTTCATTTATAACTTACCAAGTTCAAGTTTGTCAAGTTGAGCTACAGTGTCATTGACACTTTCATTTTTTTATCCCCGCCAAAATGAAGTTTGTAGGGAAATAGAAATGGGTTTCCATCCATCCATCTGTCACTCAGTGTGTCTGACCATCTGTACCATCTGTCCGTCCATCTGTAACAAATTTGGACCTTCATATCTCAATCAGTGGATGTTGGATATAAATGATCTTTGGAATGCTGATAGACCACCATGGCGGAAAGGATATTCACAAGTAACAGGCTCCGTCCATTTTGTTTTTCTAGAATTATGGGCCTTTTTTGGACATAGCAAATTTCGGTTTTTATGGTTTCTGGTTTGTAAACCACTTCTTGGCGAGGGATAAGGGGGGCGTTGCTCCTTGTTTTCATGTTGTATGTTTCACATTGTGGAAAAGGCCTGTAGCACTTAATCCTCTATGTTCAAGGGCATACACCACATCAACAGTATATTTGCCTTTAGTCAGTGGTGACCCTTCTTGTTCCGGGATAGTAATTTGAGGAGAATGACTGTTACTTACCATTGTTTGGTGGTTCTATCCAGGTACTCTGGCTTCCCCACCCATAGCAATATCCAACATGATATGACCGTGGTTGTTTAAAGTGTTGCTAAACCCAACAAACTAATTTTGCCAGTGTAAAATATTCAGTCAACAGGATTCAATTAAGGCCTATAAAAAAATTTCCTGTTTCTCAAGTCATTTTTCCTCAGTTTTTCGAGGAAGTGTGCCAGGCTTTTTTTTCCTTTATTCACAAAAGAGTCCTGAAAATAGTTGAAATTTAACTATTTAAACTATTAAGTGCCAAACCGATGTTCTCAGGGGTGAAAATTTCCCATAATGTAGCTGAAAATTTAACCAACTATATCTTGTTTGACCGAGCTCTGTGAGCTCTGGCAAACAAGGTATTGTTGGTTAAATATTTGTCCTACAAGTGCAAAATAGTGTCATAGAAAAGATTTCTAGGTGAAAAAAAGTTTGATGAGGCAGATTTTTTAAGACAAGGGAGTTTTCTGAGAAACAAGATTTTTTTTTTAATGGCCAAATTTCGTTATTTTTCTTTCTTCGTTATACACTTACTCTATTATATCTTGTTTGACAGAGTTACCAACAGGAATTTACTCAACAGCCTATAAGCAATTTGACAGATCAAATTTGAATAGAAGATATTGAAGTTATTGTAAATGATTTGGTGTTTCAGATATAAGCAATTAACAGGATTATTCATTTTAGGCATATCAATTATCCCTTTACCCAATGCAGACGATATCAAAATTTATTATTTTAAATATCATTTTTTAAAATTTTTCAAAAAATTTCAACAAAACGATATCATGTGACCCCTCATTGGAACGAGCTCGACGAGCTCGTTCCAATGAGGGGTTACATGATATAATTTTGTTGAAATTTTTTGAAAAATAATATTTTTTCAAATGCTGAATTTGCATATTACGCGGGCGGATGCGGGCGATTCGTTGAGTAAAGGGTTAAGTGGGCTTCACTGTATATTTGGTTCAGGTATATTCTCAAAACAGAAATCATTGGAATCCAAATACATTTCTCAAAAATTGATGAAAAATGAGGCCTGTTATCAAAGGATGTCTAAACGTTTTTGAAAGAAACACATTTTTTTAAATTAGTTATTATGAAATGTTAGAGTGGCTTTATTTGTGTTTATTCCAGAAAACAAAGAGAAGGAAGGTGGAGTTGATTCCTGAGACAGTTTCTCTTGCAGTTGACAGTACTGAAGTTATATCTACAAGAACTGACAAGCAGTTTTACTTTGAGAAAGTTCCATTTGTACAAATTAGAAAGTTTAAATGCATTTTAGATAATATAGATCGAATAGAGGTAATTATGCCTATATATAGTAAAAAAAAAAAATATTGTTAGTGAATTTAATATTACTTGCTGGATCAGAAGCAAGCCTGAATATAAGCTTGTAAAATGAGGTCCCCAGAGGGTGAATTTGCTGATGCTATCCCATACAGTGGGCCAATTTATCCTCTAGGTACATCTTTCTGTTTTGGCTTGAGACCTTGATCCAGTCTGAGGTTCACAGAGGGTAAATTTTGTGATGCTACCCTGCTGTGCAGGGTAGCATCACCAAATACACCCTCTGAGGACCTCATTTTGCAGGCTTGATCAGAAGCCTACTCTATGGGCTTAGAGACATTACTCATTATTATTGAATGAAGTCAATATACCAACATTCCTTCTTGTAAGGCCTTACAAAGTAGATCATCTGTTTCTCAGGCCATTTTTAGCTTAACTTGACATAGTCAAGATAAGCTATTGCTAGCACGCGTGCGGAAGTCTGTGAATCTGTGAGTCTGTTCACATTTTCCTTTAGCACGGGCTACACCCCGCAGTTCTTGTCTGATTGTCATGAAATTTCATATGCAGGTTTGGGGTCATGTCTAGATGAGAATGTCCCCTTTTGGCCACGATCGGGCAACCAGTATGGCTGCCCGAGCCCAAAACCCAAAAACCATTAGCACAGTCTACAGGTCGTATTTATTAAGGGATTTCATTGTAACTTGGTAGGATGCCTCTGTATAATGCCTAGATGAGAACGTCCCCTTTTGGGCATGATCTATCAACCGTGATGGCTGCCCAAGCTCAAAACCCAAAAACATTTAGCACAGTCTGTAGGTCATGTTTAATATGGAGGGATTTCATTGTAACTTGGTAGGATGACTCCTTATGATCTCTAGATGAGAATTTCCCCATTTGGGCGTGATCTGCCAACCGTGACGACTGCCCAAGCCCAAAACCCCAAAACCTATAACACAGTCTACAGGTCATATTTATTGAGGAATTTCATTGTAACTTGGTGTGTTGACTTCATACAGTGTCTAGATGAGAAAGTCCCCTTTTGGTCGTGATTGGGCAACTGTGATGGCTACAGGGGCCCGAAGCCCAAAAACATTTTGCACGGTCTGCAGGTCATATTTATGAAGGGATTTCATTGTAACTTGGTAGGATGACTCCAAATAATGTCTAGATGAGAATGTCCCATTTTGATCACGATCATTCAGCCTTGATGGGTGCCCGAGCCCAAAAACCATCAGCATAGACAAAAGGTCATATTTATGGAATGATTTTATTGTAACCTGTTAGGTTAACTCCATATAATGCCTAGATGATGACATCCCCTTTTGGTCATGATTGGTCAACTGTGATGGCTACAGGGGCCCCAAGCTCGAAAACCTGTAGAACAGTCTACAGGTCATATTTATAAAGGGATTTCAGTGTAACTTCGTAGGATCACTCCAGATGATGCCCAGATGAGATTGTCCCCTTTGGTTGCGATCATTCAACCATGATGGCTGCCTGAGCCCGAAGCCCGAAAACCTTTAGCACAGTCTACAGGTCATATTTATGAAGAGATTTCATTGTAAGTTGGTTAGTTGACTTCATATAATGTCTAGATGAGAATGTTCCCTTTTGGACATGATTGGGCAACTGTGACGGCTACAGGGTCCCCAAGCTCGAAAACCTTTAGAACAGGCTACAGGTCATAATTATGAAGGGATTTCATTGTAACTTGGTTGGATGACTCCAAATAATGTCTAGATGAGAACATTCCCTTTTTGTCGTGATCATTCAGCTTTCATGGCTGCCCGAGCCAAAAGACCTTTAGCATAGTGTACAGGTCGTATTTATGGAAGGATTTCATTGTAACTTGTTAGGTTGACTCCATATAATGCCTAGATGATGACATCTCCTTTTGGTTGTGATTGGTGAACTGTGATGGCTACAGAAGCCCAAAAATCTTGAGCACAGTCTACAGGTCATATTTATGAAGGGATTTCATTGTAACTTCGTAGGATCACTCCAGATGATGCCCTGATGAGAATGTATTCTTTTGGTTGCGTTCATTCAACCATTATGGCTGCTGGAGCCCGAATCCCGAATACCTTTAGCACAGTCTACAGGTCATATTTATGAAGGAATTTCATTTTTAGCCCGACTGTTTACAGTGAGGGCTGTAGTAATGACTTTTGTCCATCCGTCTGTCCGTCTGTTAACATTTAGAGTTTTTGGTTAAAGTTTTGTGGTTAAAGTTTTTTACTGAAGGTTCAAGTGGGGTTTTTTTTCTTTTCCTGTTTAGTTGACATTTGGAGTTTTGGTTAAAGTTTGTGGTTGAAGTTTTTTTTATTCAACCTTCAAGTACAAGCTATACCCGGTAGTTCTTGTCTGATCGTCATGAAATTTCATATGCAGGTTTTAGGTCATGTCCCCTTTTGGTCGTGATCGGTCAACTGGTATGGCTGCCCGAGCCCAAAACCCGAAAACCATTAGCACAGTCTACAGGTCGTATTTATGAAGGGATTTCATTGCAACTTCATAGAATGCCTCTGTACAATGCCTAGATGAGAACGTCCCCGTTTGGGGATGATCTGTCAACCGTGATGGCTGCGCAAGCCCGAAACCCAAAAACTTTTAGGGCAGTCTGCAGGTCATGTTTAATATGGACAGATTTCATTGTAACTTGATACGATGACTCTGTATGATGTCTACATGAGAATTTCCCCGTTTGGGCGTGATCTATCAACCGTCACGACTGCCCGAGCCCAAAACCCGAAAACCTTTAGCTCAGTCTGCAGGTCATATTTATGGAGAGATTTCATTGTAACTTGATAGGTTGACTTCATATAATGTCTAGATGAGAAAGTCCCCTTTTGGACGTGATTGGGCAACTGTGATGGCTACAGGTGCCCGAAGCCCGAAAACCTTCAGCACAGTCTACAGGTCATATTTATGAAGGATTTCATTGTAACTTTGTAGGATCAGTCCACTGCATACCCAGATGAGAATGTCCCCTTTTGGTTGCGATCATTCAACCATGATGGCTGCCCGAGCCCAAATCCCAAAAACCTTTAGCACAGTCTACATGTCATATTTATGGAGGGATTTCATTGTAACTTGATAGGTTGACTTCATATAATGTCTAGATGAGAACGCCCCCTTTTGGTCAACTGTGATGGCAACAGGGGCCCAAAGCCCAAAAACCTTTAGCACAGTCTACAGGTCATATTTATGGAGGGATTTCATTGTAACTTGATAGGTTGACTTCCTATAATGTCTAGATGAGAACGTCCCCTTTTGGGCAACTGTGACGGCAACAGAGGCCCGAAGCCCGAAAACCTTTAGAATATTCCACAGGCCATAATTATGAAGGGATTTCACTGTAGCTTGGTAGGATGACTCCAAGTTTGTGGTTAAAAACCCAGACAAACACCACCACCCCCTACCCCCACCCCCCCAATTAGGCTTTTTTTTTCTTCTTTTCCCAAATATGCATTTTGAACTATTTACAGTCACTACATGCAGAACCTTTTTTTCCTTTTTGTCAAAAATGCTTTTTTACAGGTTTTGGTTAAAGTTTGTGGTTAAAAATCCACACAGAAATTATCACCCCCCCCCCCCCCCCCCCCCCCCAATTAGGCGGCATTTTTGTTGTTTTTTTTCTCCCTCAAATATGCATTTTGAACTATTTACAGTCACTACATGTTTTTTTAAACTCACGTAACCACCGCCCCCCGGGGGCACTTTTTTTTCTTTTGTCAAAAATGCTTTTTTACAGTTTTGGTTAAAGTTTGTGGTTAAAAACCCAGACAAACACCACCCCCCACTCCCACCTCCATGGTGCCAGTTAGGTATTTTTTTCTCTGCTCAAAATGCATTCTAAAGGATTTAGACTGACCACGTGGAAAAAAAAAAATGGACTCCCCTAACACACCCCCACTCTCCTCCACCCCTCATCCCTCTCCTCCTCACGCAGGGCCATTCATGCAATATTTTTTCTTTGGTACAAAATGCATTTTTAGCCTGTCTGTTTATAGCCGGGGCTTTTGTCATGACTTTCGTCCGTCCATCTGTTGGACCATCCATCTGTCTCTAAACAATTGGTTTCCGACTGATAACTCCAGTTTGGAAAATTTGTTTTCAACCAAAGTTGACATGTGTATTTTCCAGCTAGTAATACAGGTCTGGTTTCAATATAGGTTCCACAACTACCCCCTCCCCCCCCAACACACACACACACACACACACACACACACACACACACACACACACACACACACACACACACACACACACACACACACACACACACATACGCAAATGTGTCACTTAGGCAATTATTCCCAAAATGCTTTTTGAAGGATTAGGAGTTGTCACATGCAAAAAAGAAAATTTACTCATATAGCACAACATTGCTTTATGTACTGCATCTTTAATCCTTTGCCTAACACAAGTTGAAGCCAACAGTACAAATTATTTTTCTGTAACATCAGATTTTTTCATTTTTTATTTACTTCTAACCATGGCTTATTACTCCTTATTGCAACAAGCTCATCAAGTTTGTTCCATTAATAGGTCATGAGGTATGTTTTGAAGTGGAGAAATGAAAAAATAAAATTTGAATAGCAAATTTTGTATATCACGAGTGCAGATATGGCAGATTCGTTAGGTAAACTGTTAACAAAAAATGGCTCCGACTATTTTGCGTCTAAGCATTGCCATTCCTGGGACAGTCGGGCTGCATGCGTGACATCACTCTAGTAACTTGGTAGGTTGACTTTATATAATGACTAGATGAGAAAGTCCCCTTTTGGTCACGATTGGGCAACTGTGACAGCTAAAGGGGCCCAAAGCCCAAAAACCTTTAGAATAGTCTACAGGTCATAATTATGAAGGGATTTCATTGAAGCTTGGTAGGATGACTCCAAATAATGTCTAGATGAGAACGTCCCCTTTTGGTCGCGATCATTCGGCCTTGATGGCTGCCCAAGCCCAAAAACATTTAGCATAGTCTATAGGTCGTATTTATGGAAGGTTTTCATTGTAACTTGTTAGGTTGACTCCATATAATGCCTAGATGATGACATCCCCTTTTGGTCGTGATTGGTCAACTGTGATGGCTTCAGGGGCCCGAAAACTTTGAGCATAGTCTACAGGTCATATTTTTGAAGGGATTTCATAGTAACTTCGTAGGATCACTCCAGATGATGCCCATATGAGAATGTCCCCTTTTGGTTGCGATCATTCAACCATGATGGCTGCCCAAGCCCAAAGCCCGAAAACCTTTAGCACAGTCTACAGGTCATATTTATGAAGGGATTTCATTGTAACTTGGTAGGTTGACTTCATATAATGTCTAGATGAGAACGTCCCCTTTGGAAGCAATTGGGAAACTGATGGCTCCAGGGGCCCGAAGCTAGAAAACCTTTAGCACAGTCTACAGGCCATATTTATGAAGGGATTTCAATGTAACTTGATAGGATGACTCGTTTTGGAATAATTTCACTGTAACTTGGTAACTTTCGTTGATATACGTTAACTGTGAGGGCCACATACATTAACTGTGAGGTCATATTAACCCACCCCTCAGCTCTTCAGTACAGTGTACACGTCATATTATTTTTATCATAAACATAGCACACAGGGAAAAGAAATGAACATATTCCCAATTAGCACATTTCTTGTCCCATTTCATAATCCTTTCATAAACATTGAACATTATCCTTTTCATCAAACACAACACACAAGTTACAGTGTCATTGACACTTTCATTTTTTAATAAAATTGCACATGGGTGGGTGTTTCGCTAGTGAGAAAAAGGAGCAATTTTGCATTCTCCCTGTATCAATAGGCCTGTCATTTTCAGGTGGGCATTGGTCCGTGGTGCAACCCACCTGCCTAAAGTAAAAATTCTGTGGACTGTAAACATCTACCTGACCCTGATTTCTGTGGACCATTAATTCAGTGAAAAGCCACCTCCAAATCGGCTGTCTCAAACAGCAATCTGTTAGAAGGAGGCAACAGTGTGCAATTCATGCCGTATGTAGTGTGGTGTCATGGTCATGTGCAGTCACTTATTCAAGCTATAGATCTGCAAAATTCCAAAGTCGAAATTGCACAGAATTACAAGGTATTTTTTGTTGATTTTGCATCATTGTTTGCTAAGCAAGATCTCCCAGATGCGATCCAATCACTGAAGCTTGATTTGGATGGTGCAATTTAATGGTTTCTTTTCCTGATTTTTCATGCGGTCATCCAACATTTCAACTCAAAAGTGATAAACAGTGTTACAATACACCAATTATCGCCATTGGTCATGCATAACAATAAATTGAACAACCCTATACATTTATATGAGTGCTTTCCAATCAGTTGATAAAACTCATCTAGAGTTTTCTATGACATTGCTGCCTCTAAATTAATGCCCTTGATGTGCACCAGTCATTCGAATCATGTCAAATCATGAACTGCACTAAAAACAGTTAGAATTTTCAGCATCCAAATACCAATCCATCTTCTGGGTCCTTATTTAGCCTGCTCAGTCCTGCAAAGTTGAAAGTTCACACTCCTTACCTGAACATTCAGGGAATCATATGATATATATTATGCTACAAAATTTTTGTCTTCCGTACTTGTACAGTGTGTAATTATCTGTATTAGATGGACACAGTGAATGTTATGACTTCTGGGTATCTTGGATCCAAATTTTCAAGCCTGCATCAATACACTACATGATGTGCAATCATATTACTCAAACCATGTACCTTACTGAAAATGATTGAGTGGTCTACCTGACAGGGTAAAACAAAAATACCTCCATAAACTAGGGACCTGTGGATTGCTAATTTTGATTGAATCAAATATTGAATTGAATTGGTGAAAACAAATCAAATTTTGAATCGGACTTTGAATCTAAACACAGTTAATCATGCCTCAACACTTACCACACTCTAAATTGAGATATAAACCATTGTCCCTATATCCCGATAAATTCAGTCTTTTGATTGGTCAGAATGCCTTGGATAAATAGCCATTGCAAAGGATTCACCCAACATCCAAGGTATATGAGAGTGTGCAATATCCAGGGTATAAGCGCACACGAAACATCGGGGGTATATGGTTTAACGTAAGCTTTCTGCTTTTGCTCGCCTCGACATAAAAATCGAACCAAAAAAACCCAAAATAGTCACAAATATCATTAGATTTCCGACAATTCAATCATAAAAATAAAATAAGAGCAAATAATTCGTCCTCTAAGTACTAATGTGTTCTATGTGCCATAGGCACATAGAACACATTGGAACTCAGGGGATGATATGTCAACAAAATACTGTTTACTTGTTTCCTTAATGACCCAAGGGATGCAACTCTATCTGTTTCTTCTGTGATTCTAAAAACAAAATAATTATCACAAATTTTGTCCAAGTGATTGTGGAGCTGAGAAATACGTCCACAAAGTTATTGCCACTGTGTTTGTATTGTGTTTCAAATGGGACAAAAACGTTTTCTCCGTCAACATGCATGGTATATGGAGATTTAATACTTGGATGTCTCATTTAAACACCTCGCCCGCTTGATGAATTTGTCCCTTGAGTTCAAGAAGGCTTTGCAATGCTTTAGCACTCAAGGGATGAAATACACCACCACCCATGCTATTCTGTAGATTATGAGGCCTAAAACTTGAACCAAGAACATGAACTTTTGATGGCAAAGAAGAAATTACTGAAATAAAAAATAAAATAAAAAACCGCTCGCCCGCATGCAATTTCACAAATAATGGCCTGAGAAACAGAAGATCTACTTTGTGTGGCCTAATAGTGTTTGTTGCATTGTAGCTTCATCTCTCCAAACACCGTTACCTCTACAAGTCAGTTACCTTTCTACTGAGAACAATACTCATTATAAAATAATGTGATCAATTACAATTTGTAAACATTGATGGTTATGGCCGAAGTATATTAGAAAATATTTGAATTTCTGATTTCGAATTGAATCGAATATTGACTTTCACATTGAATTTCAAATCAAATTTAGAATTTTCGCAGAAGCCTACCCTAAACCACAATTTGGATCTCCAGGGGTCATTTGATGCAAACCAAAAATGGCTCTCCTGAGGTCATTTAAGGCAAACCATAATAGCCCTGGAATTTTGAAAATGACGGAGGGGCAAAAACGATTACTGGTGAGGTCCAAAAATGATGAAAAAAGGAATCAGCAGGAATAAAGATGCTTGACGCTTCACAGACCAGTGCTACATCAATTGTGCCTAATATTTTTATACTGTACCAATGACCCAGACTTAGCTGGTGCTAACTCCACAAAAACCAGGGCCAAACACAAATTTTGCCCCCCAATCCCCAAAATTTGCATCCAAAACAAAAAGAAATCATGTCCTAAAGGACCTCCATAGTACGACTCTACTGCGCATGCGCAGTGACGCAGTCGTCCCGAAATTGGCGCCAAATATCATTCTCTGTTTGGCCCTTCATCAGTCAACATCTCACTGATCTTTGTGCTTGTAAATCTCAGTTTAAAGGATGCCAGACACGTAATTTTTGGAGAAAATGTGATTCTAAGGAGGATAGAAGGAGGAGAGGAAAAAAGAAGTGGCAAAAAATAATCAGGGCTGTACTTAAAATTTTTTGTTAAAATTATGTTAAGTTGCCTATTTTCGAGGCAAACGCCTCTTGTTGTCATTCTTGCTAATTGTTGCACTGCTTATTCAGTGTTTCCTCTCCCCTAACCTTCTAAAGTCCCCCCTTGCAATTCTCCCATGCTTTTGGCATATTTTTGAGAAGTTTCATTTCTAAAATTTCCCTGGGAGAGTTGCTTGGTTACAGAATGTTTTCTGTTATTTTCCCCATAGTTACGTTTTCACCCATGGGTGTATAACGTTTGTGTTCTGCATCTTCCATCTGATGTTCTGCAGATTCTCCCCTGGGAGTCTCTGTTTTGCATCAGATAGAGTGTAATTGAGGACTGATTCCGGGCCAGTTTTTTCAGTGCCTGGAGTCATGTTTTCTTCTGTGTTTACACTGTTTGTTTTCATTGGCAACAGCCTTTTTTGAGGGGGGCTGTTTGTCTTTGAGGTAGTTTATCTCATTATAAGATACATTTATATTATCCGAAAGTGTCTCATTAATTATTTTATATAATTTTAAAATTTTTGACCACACTTTGCCATCGGATCCATCGGGGCTCAACGTTACTTTTCAGCAACTTGGGCTTCTCTGAAAAAATATTTTTTCAAAATTATTTTGTTTTGCAATTGTTTTTTCATTTATTAATGGATCATGTTATTATGTATCTTTGTGTCAGGGGTTTTTGCGAGTAACTAGGACTTATTGTTGTTCCTTCACAATGAAAGGAACTTGTTCAAATTGTAATAGGAAGAAATCTTCCTCTGACTTTCATGATTATTGCATAAATTGTAGTCAGTGTTCTCGCATTAATCCCTGTCCTGTATGTGAACATTGGGATGAGAAACATTGGAAACGTGTGTCACGATATGTTGTTTCTGGAGAAAGAGCGATACCGGCTCTTTCTCCACAAGGTCACTCTACTCTCTCAGTTTCTATTTCAGAGGAACCAGAACAGGGTGATGTTTCCATGTTATCCTCTTCAAGTGTGCGTCCGTCGTCACAATTAAATACAGAGCTAGCGGCAAAAGTGCTCATGGAGATTAGACAAATGTCGTCCGCTAGCTCGCCCGGTGTAGCGTCCATTCACCGAATGGTTCGGCAGCCGGGTTCGTCCGATGCGGTCCAAGAGGAAATTTTGGGTGATGCGAGCACTATAAAAATAATAGATGCACACCCAGTGACGGCGGATAGTGAACGAGAACGGAGGAAGCCTTTTAGTCCGGTTCCTAGCTCGTCCAGGTCCAGCCGGGCCGCGAGCGAGAGAGGCCCCTCTCTCGTACAACAACATCTGGGACCAGATGTTGTGGTACAAAATGTGTCTTTAGCGGAGCATACGTCCGTCGCTCGGGACGCTCCGTTGTATAAGCAGTCCGCAGAGACTGTTAAGGCTTCCTCTTCTCGCCGGCGCACACGACCGCACCTTGGCTGCGTGACCTCCGATATCTTGCCAGCTTCGCCGAGGAAGGATTATTCGGCGACCAGGTCACACCATCCGGCAGCCAGGGACTCGAGACCGATGGACTCCGGACGTTCGCATAGGAAAAGTATGCGGGAGCCATCCGATGCGGAGCTGCCCTCGGCAAAGCAGCGAAAGACCGCTCCTCCGCAGGTCTCGACGTCGGACATTCTAGTGCAGATAGCACAGCTTATCGCAGCATCCCAGCAGCCGACAGAAACGGTGTCGGATCGAGAATTATCCGACGGCGCTGGGTCGGTACGCTCCGCCGAAGCATCGGGGGCGGACGACCGGGAACATCGGGAGGTCCGACCGGATGGTGAAAGGGATACGGATGAATTGGAGCTATCCCTTTCGGAACAACACAAAGCTGCCGTAGACTTCATCCGGCACTTTCTTCCTCAAGTTGTTCCGTCGGGCCAGACTGCTGCGCTTCCGGACAGGAGAATTATAGCGTCATTGGACTCTGATTTTTTCGAGCGGTTCAGGGACATCGCTCCCGAGTTTCCGTCGCAGTCCAATAATGTTGCAAGAACATTTGAATTATTGAACGACGCTATTTTTAAACTTGCTTCCAGGACAGGGAAAGCAGGCTTCTTGTCCGCAAATACTCTCAACCTGCCTTTCATTAATGCAAGGAATAAATTCGACACGGCAGGTCAGGGTATACCGAGAGTTCCTCTGCGTATGGACGACGAGGCGGAAGACTTAGAGCTATCATTACCGTCGTCAGCTTCTATTCCAACCGCAGTGTTGGAAACAGCTATTGCGTCTAACAGAGCCAATTTAGATGCCTTATCTTACGCAGATCACCTTACGAAGGCGCTATCACTGCATCTTCAAGGGGAAGAGTTTCAGGATATACAATCCTCCTTAAGACTTCTTTCAAGGGCAGTAGCTTATTCCACGTGTAACTCCGCCCTTTCAGTGGCTAATCTGGAGTTGGTTAGACGTGACGCAGCCCTGTCTACATCCACACTAGTGGATTCTAAGGTGAAGAACTCTCTTAGAGTCGCTTCGGTCTCAGGAGATCTTCTCTTTGACGGCAAGCTTTCCGCTATTTATGATAATATTAAAAAGAAAGCTAGTGATTCTCTGTTGTTTAGATCCGCTCCTAAAAGGTCGGATTCAGCAGACACGAATAAGGCGGGCACTTCTGGGTCTTATCCGCCCAAGAGAGGTTCCTATAGAGGTTCCGGTGCGTCCTCTAGCTCTTATTCGAGAGACCGTCAGGATAGCGACTCTCGTTCGGGACGTCCTTCAGGCCGGGACAATCGGTCGGACGCCCCGAGGTCGACGAGGCGAGGTGCGGGTCGTGGAAGACGTGGTTTCTCCTACCGCAGGCCTCGCAGATACAGGAGGTGATGGCTCAAACCTCTATCGCGTTCCGGTTGGCGGAAGGTTGTCGAGTTTTTCTCAAGAGTGGGCGTCGATTACGGACGACCCTTGGGTGAGAGGAGTGACTTCGGAAGGTCTAAAGATATCCTTCAAACGAAAGCCTCCATTAACTCGAAGTCCAAAGTGGACTCATCTTCCGTCAAACCCTCAGAAAAGAGACGCTCTGCTATCAGAGGTGCAGTCTCTTTTAATGAAGAACGCGGTAGAGGTCGTAGAAAACCAGGATTCGCTGGGATTCTACAGCCATCTGTTTCTGGTTCCGAAACCAGACGGCTCGTTCCGTCCAGTCATAGATTTGAGCTGGATAAACAAGCTGATCATCGCTCCGAAGTTTTATATGGAGACGATTCGATCGGTCAGAGCGAGTATTCGGGTGAACGATTATGCAACGAGCATAGATCTCAAAGATGCGTACTTTCACGTCATGGTACATCCGACATTCCGAAAGTATCTACGCTTCGCAGTCCTAGGAGTGGTGTATCAGTTCCGGGCCATGTGCTTCGGATTGAATCTAGCACCCTGGGCTTTCACTCGAGTAATGAACTCGGTAATGATTTACTTCCGAGCTCATTCGTCTGCGGTAACGTCGGCCTACCTGGACGACATTCTTCAGAGGTACGGCAACGAGTTAACGCTTCAGAACGATGTTCAGAATCTTCTTCTATTGCTCCGACGTCTCGGTTTCATAGTAAACGAGGAGAAGTCGGATCTGGTGCCGTCCAAGTCATTCACTCATCTGGGAATGAGCTTCGAGACGCACAACAATCTCGTTCGTCTGCCGTTAACCAGAGCGAAATTAGTCAGTTGTTACGCTCGCTATTGTCTAAATACAGACAAAGTCACAGCGAGAGAATTTATGAGACTGATAGGTCTGTGCGGAGCCGCTGCGGATCTCATTCCGATGGGACGGCTACGCACACGGCCTCTTCAAATTTTCTTGACTCAGAATTGGAGTGTGAAAATTCATTCGCTCGATGTAGACGTTCTCTTGTCAGATCAAGTGAAACAAGAGATTCAGACTTGGGCAAACATTCAGTGGTTAACTCAAGGAGTTCCGCTGCAGTTGCCGGATCCGAGTTTTACCATTATGACGGATGCCAGTCAAACAGGTTGGGGTGCATCATTAATCCCAACGGATTCGAGATGCCAGGGTCTTTGGGATCCGCAATTCCTGTGCAAGCACATAAACATCAAGGAAATGATGTCAATTTGGCTTGCGTTACGTCACTGGATGGACATTATTCACGATGCTCATGTCCAAATCCTATCCGACAATACGACAGTAGTGGCGTATATACGGAATCAGGGAGGCACTCATTCAGTTCCGTTGTTCAATCTAACGGAAAGAATCCTTCTGTTTGCGTTGGAACATCACGTTCTTCTTTCGGTCCGTCACATACCGGGTCGTCTGAATGTGCTAGCAGACTCCCTTTCTCTAAAGGGTCGCTTGTTGCCGTCGGAGTGGACTCTCAACAAACAAGTATTCAATCAGATTTGCTACCAATGGGAACGGCGAATGATAGACTTATTTGCGACACATCTCAACAATCAGTTGCAGACGTATGTGTCCCCGTGTCCGGATCCAAGAGCATTTGCTGTAGACGCTCTATCGATCCCTTGGGACGGAATGATAGGATATGCGTATCCTCCAGCGCCGTTAATTCAACAAGTATTGCTAAAGATAAAACAATCTCAATGCAAGATTCTGTTGGTAGCATCTCTGTCGCCACAGAGACCGTGGATAAATCTACTCAGGTGTCTGTTGTGGGACCTACCGCGGAAGCTCCCTCCTCGAGAGGATCTTCTTTGGCAGGGGAAATCGCGCCAACTGCATCACAACCCGCAAGGTCTCAACCTTCACGTTTTTCCGTTGTGCGGTCCTTCTTGCATGGCAAGCACTTTACAGGACGAGCAGTGGACGCGATTTCTAACTGTAGGAGGACCTCCTCTTCGCTAAACTATGCGGCTAAGTGGAAGGTTTTCCGTCGTTGGTGTAGGGATCATTCTGTTGATATATTTGATCCCTCTATACCAGACATTGCTAACTTTCTAGTATACTTGTTTGACGAAATCAAACTGCAACCGGTTACTATAAAGGATTATAGATCTATGTTATCTGATACCTATGCACATCATGATAGTTTACAAATTGGATCTAATGTCTCTTTATCGAAATTGGTTAGAAACTTTTCGATAAATAGACCCAGAACTCTTAGATTAATTCCTAAGTGGAATTTAGCTTGGGTTCTCCTTAAATTGAAGGAAAAGCCATTTGAACCTCTTGGGACAGTAGATTTCAAATTCTTATCTTATAAGACAGCTTTTCTCTTAGCTTTCTCTTCTGCCAGAAGAGTCAGTGAGCTTCATGCACTATCGGTGGATGATTCTCATTATCGTAGTGTTGGGAACACTATCACCTTCACTACTAACGTCGGTTTTTTAGCTAAGAATCAGGCTCCTAATAAATATCCGGAACCTATTGTTATTAAGGCTCTTCCGTCTTCAGACGGGCGTAGGCCTTTACTCTGTCCTGTTAGAGCACTACGTATCTATAAACAGAGATCTCAGTTCATCAGAAAGGGACGGAAACGTTTCTTTCTGTCTTTGATGCCTAATAGAAAGGACATTTCAGTCCATTCTATTGCTAGATGGATTCAGTTAACTATCCGTACTGCGTATGAAGATTTATCTTCTTCTCAGCAGTCTGTACTTAAGATTTCTGCTCATGAAGTAAGAGCTCTTTCTACTTCCTGGGCTTATGCTAATAGTGTTGCTATTACAGATTTAATGAAGGCTGCTTATTGGTCTCAGCCATCCACATTTACTAATTTTTATCTCAGAAATATTGAGTCCATTTCTGGAGACCTGCATTGTTTAGGTCCGTTATCTGTTGCTCAGAATGTCGTCCACTAAACAGTTGCAACTATAGTTATGCAGGCTTTCTGTTCCGGCAGTGACTCCGTCCGGCTGCCCTCTTCGCTCTGGGCTATTTGACCCAGGGCAAGGGGAAGGGGGGGGGCGGGTGTTCCCTTAGGTCACCTGCTTTATAGTGAAAAGCAAGGGAATGCCTCCTCCAAGACAGTATTTCTGAGTCGCTTCCGGGATGGTTTTAAAGTGTAATATTAATGTTTAATTTCATTCATGTCTTATTTTTAAAGTGTAGCTCGGTGTGAAGCATTTGTATATGTCAAGTGTCAAACGGGCTTTAATATACAATACTCGGACACTTTTAAATGATTATAAAGAGTCTCAATTCTCTGGACTACTTTATTTATTGGCTTGTTTTAATAATTATTAGTATAAAGGTTGTACTGGATATTAATAGAGAACATGAATGTTATTGTGCTCAATTATTAAGGGTAGTGTATCTTTCTAATTTAAATATTAAATAAGAAAGATACATGTAAAGCCTAATACTCCTTTTCTCCTTAAGGGGTTATCTCTTTATTTTATAATTGAGCTTATTGGATTTTCCTCTATGTCCTAGGCCCTCCAGCCTGTTTACTATTCAGCTAAGTCTGGGTCATTGGTACAGTATAAAAATGTTAAAAAATTTATAGTAATTTATATATTTTTTATACTTACCAATGACCCAGACGGGGATGGCCCTCCCTGAGTTGGGAACTCTTGCCTCCCCGCTGAGTACATAGCGCTGACCAGGCACTGCCAGTAAGAATGATATTTGGCGCCAATTTCGGGACGACTGCGTCACTGCGCATGCGCAGTAGAGTCGTACTATGGAGGTCCTTTAGGACATGATTTCTTTTTGTTTTGGATGCAAATTTTGGGGATTGGGGGGCAAAATTTGTGTTTGGCCCTGGTTTTTGTGGAGTTAGCACCAGCTAAGTCTGGGTCATTGGTAAGTATAAAAAATATATAAATTACTATAAATTTTTTAACTTTCCGGTGATATCAGGAGCGTGGTGGCTCAGTAGGTAGAGGTGCAGGCTGCAAGCCGAGAGGTCCTCGGTTCGAATCCCACCTGCGGCAACCGCGTTGTGTCCTTGAGCAAGACACTTCATCTCCATTGCCCGCGTGGGGGCGCGATGATGCCATGTACTAAGGCGTACTGCACGTCAATGGTACGCATGCCTTCAACCAATCTAACCCTGCCTGTGCTGCAGTGCGGAGTTAGATGTTGGGGAGCTGGCAGCTGCTCGTCGTTGCTCGGTGGTTCTCTCCGGGTACTCCGGCTTCCTCCACCCGTAAATCTGTCATGGTCATGATTAGCCATTGTGCATAAATATGTGACCTTAAACATCAATAAATAAATAATAAATAAATTCCCGGTGATATCCATTAGAAACGACAGTCAAAAGCAGAGCTAAATTTTTCTTCAGGTGATATTACCCCAAACATCCCCAATCCCCGAGGCTAATATTAGTCTCAGACATAACTCAGAAACTGAACACCCCCACACCCATCAAGGCTAATATTAGTGTCAGCCAAAACTCAGAAACTAAACATCCCTGTACCACTCACGGCTAATATTAGTCTCAGCCACAACTCAGAAACTGAACACCCCTACACCCATCAAGGCTAATATTAGTGTCAGCCATAACTCAGAAACCTAACATTCCTACTCCCCTTGAGGCTAATATTAGTCTCAGCCATAACTCAGAAACCTAACATCCATACACCACTCCAGGTTAATATTAGTCTCAGCCATAACTCAGAAACCAAACATCCCTACACCCCTTGAGGCTAATATTAATCTCAGCCATAACTCAGTAACCTAACATCCCCACACCCCTTGAGGCTAATATTAGTCTTAGCCATAACTCAGAAACTTAACATCCCTACTCCCCTTGAGGCTAATATTAGTTTCAGCCATAACTCAGAAACTTAACATCCCTACACCCCTTGAGGCTAATATTAGTCTCAGCCATAACTCAGAAACTTAACATCCCTACACCACTTGAGGCTTGTATTAGTCAGTATTAATGCAGAAATGCAGAAACTAAACATCCCTATAGCCCTTGAGGCTAATATTAGTCTCAGCCATAACTCAGAAACCGAACATTCCTACACCACTCGAGGCTAGTATTAGTATCAGCCATAACTCAGAAACCTAACATCCCTACTCCCCTTGAGGCTAATATTAGTCTCAGCCATAACTCAGAAACCAAACATCCCTACTCCCCTCGAGGCTAATATTAGGCTCGGCCATAACTCGGAAACCAAACATTCCTACACCACCCGAGGCTAGTATTAGTCTCAGCCATAACTTCGAAACCTAACATCAATACTCCCCTTGAGGCTAATATTAGTCTCAGCCATAACTCAGAAACCAAACATTCCTACACCACTCGAGGCTAGTATTAGTCTCAGCCATAACTAAGAAACCTAACATCCCTACTCCCCTTGAGGCTAATATTAGTCTCAGCCATAACTCAGAAACCTAACATCCCTACTCGAGGCTAGTATTAGTCTCAGCCATAACTTCGAAACCTAACATCCCTACTCCCCTTGAGGCTAATATTAGTCTCAGCCATAACTCAGAAACCTAACATCCCTACACCACTCCAGGTTAATATTAGTCTCAGCCATAACTCAGAAACCAAACATCCCTACACCCCTTGAGGCTAATATTAGTCTCAGCCATAACTCAGAAACCAAACATCCCTACACCCCTTGAGGCTAATATTAGTCTCAGCCATAACTCAGAAACTTAACATCCCTACTCCCCTTAGGCTAATATTAGTTTCAGCCATAACTCGGAAACTTAACATCCCTACACCCCTTGAGGCTAATATTAGTCTCAGCCATAACTTAGAAACTTAACATCCCTACACCACTTGAGGCTTGTATTAGTCAGTATTAATGCAGAAATGCAGAAACTAAACATCCCTACACCCCTTGAGGCTAATATTAGTCTCAGCCATAACTCAGAGACCAAACATTCCTACACCACTCGAGGCTAGTATTAGTATCAGCCATAACTCAGAAACCTAACATCCCTACTCCCCTTGAGGCTTATATTAGTCTCAGCCATAACTCTGAAACCAAACATCCCTACTCCCCTTGAGGCTAATATTAGTCTCGACCATAACTCGGAAACCAAACATTCCTACACCACCGGAGGCTAGTATTAGTCTCAGCCATAACTTCGAAACCTAACATCAGTACTCCCCTTGAAGCTAATATTAGTCTCAGCCATAACTCAGAAACCAAACATCCCTACTCCCCTTGAGGCTAATATTAGTCTCAGCCATAACTCAGAAACCAAACATCCCTACACCACTCGAGGCTAGTATTAGTCTCAGCCATAACTCAGAAACCTAACATCCCTACTCCCCTTGAGGCTAATATTAGTCTCGGCCATAACTCAGAAACCTAACATCCCTACACCACTTGAGGCTAATATTAGTCTCAGCCATAACTCAGAAACCTAACATCCCTACACCACTCCAGGTTAATATTAGTCTCAGCCATAACTCAGAAACCTAACATCCCTACTCCCCTTGAGGCTAATATTAGTCTTGGCCATAACTCAGAAACCTAACATCCCTACACCACTCGAGGCTAGTATTAGTCTCAGCCATAACTCAGAAACCTAACATCCCTACTCCCCTTGAGGCTAATATTAGTCTCGGCCATAACTCAGAAACCTAACATCCCTACTCCCCTTGAGGCTAATATTAGTCTCGGCCATAACTCAGAAACCTAACATCCCTACTCCCCTTGAGGCTAATATTAGTCTCAGCCATAACTCAGAAACCTAACATCCCTACACCACTTGAGGCTAATATTAGTCTCAGCCATAACTCAGAAACCTAGCATCCCTACACCACTTGAGGCTAATATTAGTCTCAACCATAACTCAGAAACCAAACATCCCTACACCCTTCAAGGCTGCTAATATTAGTGTCAGCCATAACTCCGAAGCCAAACATTCCTAAACCACGCGAGGCTAATATTAGTCTCAGCCACAACTCAGTAATCAAACATCCCTTTTCCCCTTGCGGCTGATATTAGTCTCATCCATAACTCCAAAGCCAAACATCCCTTCACCACTCAAAGCTAATATTAGTCTCATCCATAACTCCGAAGCCAAACATCCCTACACCACTCAAAGCTAATATTAGTCTCGACCATAACTCGGAAACCAAACATTCCTACACCACCGGAGGCTAGTATTAGTCTCAGCCATAACTTCGAAACCTAACATCAATACTCCCCTTGAGGCTAATATTAGTCTCAGCCATAACTCAGAAACCAAACATCCCTACTCCCCTTGAGGCTAATATTAGTCTCAGCCATAACTCAGAAACCAAACATCCCTACACCACTCGAGGCTAGTATTAGTCTCAGCCGTAACTCAGAAACCTAACATCCCTACTCCCCTTGAGGCTAATATTAGTCTCAGTCATAACTCAGAAACCTAACATCCCTACTCGAGGCTAGTATTAGTCTCCGCCATAACTTCGAAACGTAACATCCCTACTCCCCTTGAGGCTAATATTAGTCTCAGCCATAACTCAGAAACCTAACATCCCTACACCACTCCAGGTTAATATTAGTCTCAGCCATAACTCAGAAACAAAACATCCCTACACCCCTTGAGGCTAATATTAGTCTCAGCCATAACTCAGAAACCTAACATCCCTACACCCCTTGAGGCTAATATTAGTCTCAGCCATAACTCAGAAACTTAACATCCCTACTCCCCTTAGGCTAATATTAGTTTCAGCCATAACTCGGAAACTTAACATCCCTACACCCCTTGAGGCTAATATTAGTCTCAGCCATAACTCAGAAACTTAACATCCCTACACCACTCGAGGCTTGTATTAGTCAGTATTAATGCAGAAATGCAGAAACTAAACATCCCTACAGCCCTTGAGGCTAATATTAGTCTCAGCCATAACTCAGAAACCAAACATTCCTACACCACTCGAGGCTAGTATTAGTATCAGCCATAACTCAGAAACCTAACATCCCTACTCCCCTTGAGACTTATATTAGTCTCAGCCATAACTCTGAAACCAAACATCCCTACTCCCCTTGAGGCTAATATTAGTCTCGACCATAACTCGGAAACCAAACATTCCTACACCACCGGAGACTAGTATTAGTCTCAGCCATAACTTCGAAACCTAACATCAATACTCCCCTTGAGGCTAATATTAGTCTCAGCCATAACTCAGAAACCAAACATCCCTACTCCCCTTGAGGCTAATATTAGTCTCAGCCATAACTCAGAAACCAAACATCCCTACACCGCTTGAGGCTAGTATTAGTCTCAGCCATAACTCAGAAACCTAACATCCCTACTCCCCTTGAGGCTAATATTAGTCTCAGCCAGAACTCAGAAACCTAACATCCCTACTCGAGGCTAGTATTAGTCTCAGCCATAACTTCGAAACCTAACATCCCTACTCCCCTTGAGGCTAATATTAGTCTCAGCCATAACTCAGAAACCTAACATCCCTACACCACTTGAGGCTAATATTAGTCTCAGCCATAACTCAGAAACCTAGCATCCCTACACCACTTGAGGCTAATATTAGTCTCAGCCATAACTCAGAAACCTAACATCCCTACACCACTTGAGGCTAATATTAGTCTCAGCCATAACTCAGAAACCTAGCATCCCTACACCACTTGAGGCTAATATTAATCTCAGCCATAACTCAGAAACCTAACATCCCTACACCACTTGAGGCTAATATTAGTCTCAGCCATAACTCAGAAACCTAACATCCCTACTCCCCTTGAGGCTAATATTAGTCTCAGCCAGAACTCAGAAACCTAACATCCCTACTCGAGGCTAGTATTAGTCTCAGCCATAACTTCGAAACCTAACATCCCTACTCCCCTTGAGGCTAATATTAGTCTCAGCCATAACTCAGAAACCTAACATCCCTACACCACTTGAGGTTAATATTAGTCTCAGCCATAACTCAGAAACCTAACATCCCTACACCACTTGAGGCTAATATTAGTCTCAGCCATAACTCAGAAACCTAGCATCCCTACACCACTTGAGGCTAATATTAGTCTCAGCCATAACTCAGAAACCTAACATCCCTACACCACTTGAGGCTAATATTAGTCTCAGCCATAACTCAGAAACCTAGCATCCCTACACCACTTGAGGCTAATATTAGTCTCAGCCATAACTCAGAAACCTAGCATCCCTACACCACTCAAAGCTAATATTAGTCTCAACCATAACTCAGAAACCAAATATCCCTACACCCTTCAAGGCTGCTAATATTAGTGTCAGCCATAACTCCGAAGCCAAACATTCCTAAACCACTCGAGGCTAATATTAGTCTCAGCCACAACTCAGTAATCAAACATCCCTTTTCCCCTTGCGGCTGATATTAGTCTCATCCATAACTCCGAAGCCAAACATCCCTTCACCACTGAAGGCTAATATTAGTCTTATCCATAACTCCGAAGCCAAACATCCCTACACCACTGAAGGCTAATATTAGTCTCATCCATAACTCCGAAGCCAAACATCCCTACACCACTGAAGGCTAATATTAGTCTTATCCATAACTCCGAAGCCAAACATCCCTACACCACTGAAGGCTAATATTAGTCTCATCCATAACTCCGAAGCCAAACATCCCTTCACCACTCAAGGCTAATATTAGTCTCGACCATAACTCCAAAGCCAAACATCCCTACACCACTGAAGGCTAATATTAGTCTCATCCATAACTACAAAGCCAAACATCCCTTCACCACTGAAGGCTAATATTAGTCTCATCCATAACTCCGAAGCCAAACATCCCTACACCACTGAAGGCTAATATTAGTCTCATCCATAACTCCGAAGCCAAACATCCCTTCACCACTCAAGGCTAATATTAGTCTCGACCATAACTCCAAAACCAAACATCCCTACACCACTGAAGGCTAATATTAGTCTCATCCATAACCTCGAAGTCAAACATCCCTTCACCACTCAAGGCTAATATTAGTCTCATCCATAACTACAAAGCCAAACATCCCTTCACCACTGAAGGCTAATATTAGTCTCATCCATAACTCCGAAGCCAAACATCCGTTCACCACTCAAGGCTAATATTAGTCTCATCCATAACTCCGAAGCCAAACATCCCTTCACCACTCAAGGCTAATATTAGTCTCATCCTTAACTTCGAAGCCAAACATCCCTACACCACTCAAAGCTAATATTAATCTCACCCTTGAAACATCCCTACCTCACGCGAGGCTAATATTAGTCTTAGCCTAACTCAGAAACTACCTGATACAGTTGTTGAATTACATATAACTGGAGACAAGTGCGGATTTGTGGTAAATATTATTTTTTTTTTAATTTTCAGTTTCCTAGTCAGATATCCTCAGCTTTAAAAAATCCTCTTCTTCAGCATGTTATTTCATATTGTGGAGACAGAATTGCCGGTGCTAGATTTAACTTTTGGTTACACCAGGTTCTGTGGGATGGTAAGTAAAATAAGTAGGTCTGTATCAAGATTGCCTGTTTCTGTTATTATCAGCATTATTAACATATTTATCAAACTATATTAGCTCAACAGAGTGAAGCTCAGGTTCACCTTTAGTGATCACTTTCCATCCACTGTTGGTCATCCGTCCGGTGTAAACTTTCAAACTATTGACTTCTAAACTACTCGACTAAACTAAACCAAATTTGATATTCATATTCCTCATCATATGTCAATTTGAGTTTGATCAAATGAGGTTGCCACGTCCATGACAGTCCACAAGGAGCATAACTCTGTTAGAACCTTCAAAAATTGGAGAAAAAAATTTACAATTTCGTCTCCAGGACCACCAATCAAAATCTTTTCATGTTTAGTAATATTGCATCCTTCAGAGATCAGATACAAATTTGTTCAAATGAAGACCCAGTCACCCAGGGTTTATATTTGGGCTCCCTCTGAAAATATTGATTGGTCTACCCCCAAATAATGAATATGGACTCTTCTAATTGATGCATATGAACTGATATGGAAGATACCACCAGGGTTCGAAGGGTTAGGAGCCTAATTCCAACTTTGATAACTTTTACTGCAGCAGAACAGATGCCCCTGTATGTAATTGCTTTTTAAACTTGAAGTTGCATTATAAATACCTTGGCAACTGTTTCTAGGCAGGTCTTGGCTGCTGATATATTCAGCTTATGCTTGCCTAGAATGTCCTTGGGCAAGACACTTCACCCCCATTGCCCATGTGGGGGCACTGTGATGCTGTGTACTAAGGCGTACTACACGTCGATGGTGCACCTGTCTTCAACCAATGCTAACCCTGCTTGTGTGGAGTTAGTATGTTGGGGAGCTGACAGTTGCTCACCGTTGCTCGGTGGTTCTCTCCGGGTACTCCGGCTTCCTCCACCTGTAAAACTGTCGTGGTCATGATTAGCCATTGTGCAGAAATCCAATAAATAAATAAATAACTTGCCTAGAAGCATCTTTAACTGGTAGAGTGCAGAATTATTTTTAGTCATCAAAATTTGTTCACAACTCTTTGCCATGTTACAATTTATGGGAGAGTGCCTATAGGCACTCTCCCATAAATTGTAACAAGGAAAATCCATATGGACTAAATAATTTAGATTCAAGGATAATATGAAGGACATCCACTTAATTTGAAGCCTTTGATATGCAGTACCTACACTCTAGAGTAAAGCCCAAGTATGGGCTTCCAGCACTCTACCAGTTAAATCCAAATGACGTACACTGTAAAATGTATCAAAATCACGAAGATCAAATCACGTCTTATAAAATTAGCAGAAAGGCCTAAAAAAATAATCTGAACAATATATTTTGCTCTCTAATTTGGGAACATCTGGTTCAATTCAAAATTGACTGATTTTTTTTCCTTTGAATCTTTTACTGGAATTTACTTGGTATCTGCCATCTTAGTCGTCTTACAAAATGTATAGCTGAAATAGGAATAAGACATAAATAATGTTGGAAATAAAGACAGAGTGTAAGGCCATACAAAGTTGATTGTCTGTTTCTCAGGCCATTTTTCCAAAAAAGCATGCGGGCGGGCAGGTTTTTTTCTTTCTTTTTATTTTCTTCCCGAGAGGTTGTTTGTGGTAATTTGACGCCAACCCAAACGCCTGGTGGACCACGCAAAATTTTGCAAATATATTGGTTATTCACCATAGGGGTGTTGGGTCGTAAATAAAGTGGGGTTTGAATGTTTGTTTTTCAGTGAAACGTGAAAATTATAACACAGGACGAAAGTCACGAAATGCCTTGTGGGTGAAACGTCTCGGGTTGAAACGTCTCTGGGACAAATCAAATGTCGAAGTGCCAACTTTCAGAGATTTATTTTACCAAAAAAAAAAAAAATCCTTTCACAACCTGCCTTATAAAATCGTGAATCGCAATTTTTCCCCATTATATTCAAAATTATCACAACAGGGCTCGATTTGTTTTGAAAAAAATTGATTAGCAGTTTTGTGTAAATAGATGCCGAAGGCATCTATGCGAGTATGGGGGTCTGGGGGTTCTCCCCCCAGAAAATTTTTTGAAATGTGCTATCAAATGGAGCCTTCTGGTGGCTTTTGGGGTGCAAATTCACTTTGTTTTCGTATCCCCCAAATCACGATTTTTAAACAACGTCTTTCAAATTATCATGTTATTAACTAGAAAGTTATATTTTTTAATCAAGCTCTGACAAACTGCCGAATAAACGTGATTTTACCATTCAATCATTGCTGATTGTGACGTCACATGTGGGTGACAATATCTCACATGATTATGAAGCTTTTGACTGTCACTCGCTCAGTCTCACTGGTGTACAAGTTTCACCCGTCCCTAGGTGAAAATGACAACAATTTCAATTTTGCCATTTGCCATCAGATATCATAAAGCAAAGATGCCATCATGGGTACTGTGTATACACGAACGGAATTAGGTAAGTTTTGGGAAACGAATTTTGGCGAAGGCGAACCTGTCATTCACTGTGATTCATTGTCAACATTTTTGTTCAAATAAATTGAATGGAGAAAATAAAAGTAATATATTCTTACTTGACTTTCGTTTTGATTGAATTATTGAACCCCCAAGTGCATGATGATATTCCAATCACATGATCAATTCTTTCAACGCATCGAGCCTCTTGTGCTGTGTATTCGCTAAATCAGGGATTTAACTGAATGTTGCTGTAGTTTCGTTTTCAGTTCCAGGAACTAAAACCGAAACTACAACAACATTCAGTTTTCTAAGAAATAATTTCATGTCTCCGCTGCAAGCACCCCCTTGGGCTTCGACAGTCACACAGATCATGCAGCTAATAGCATTAGGTCTGATTGTTGAATATGCTGTGACAGAATTTTTTAATTAACAAAACTTGCTAATGAAAAAATCCTCTCACAACATCTTTAACACTGCGCTCTATTACTAATAGTATTAGCTGCCGCGTCAGAGCCCAGGGGCCGGGTGCTGACAGCGGAGAAATGAAAAAGATATATGGGGGTGGGATGGGGGGGGGAGGCTTCAGCCTCGGGACGCAGGACGACCACTAAAGGAGCTTGCAAGCAATTAGCATAGGTATGATTACATCTCTCCGTGTCAGGTTCACAGACGAGATATGGTATAGATCTTGTCTGTGAACCTGACACAGAGAGATGTATCAACCTTACTTTAAAATATCCCACCCCCTTCAGAAGAGAATGTTTAAATAGGGTCGATTCATCTCTTAGATCGGGTTTCCAGGCGCGGACAGTGTTGTAAGTGGGGTCGGTTTGCGACGGAACAGGACAAGGTGGATGTTCTTCCCCTGTTGCCCCCCCACCCCCCCACCCCCTCTCCTCAACCCACCCCCACCCCCCACCCCCACCCCCCACCCCCCACCCCCCACCCCCAGTTTCAAAAGTTTGGAGAAGTCAGTGTTCAATTCGCGGAAGAAGTAAATCAGGATGGCCTAAAGTTTTGCGAAAATTACGCAAAATAAATATTAGGCCATTTTGATTTTCTGCTTGTGAAATTAAAGCTTCGGAGGGGGTGTTGTGATAAGCTTTAACACAAGGAGGGAACTTTGATTCTTAAACCCGAAAAGGAGGGGGACCCGGGTGACTTCGGCACGAGTATTGGCTTCGACGCACAATTTGGTTTCTTTCACTGAAAACACGTACAGATAATAAAATAACTGATCTTTATTATATTAAACCAAGGTTCTTCTTTTGAGCAGTTTAATATAACCCCTTGCATTCATTTGTCTCATTCGAATCTAGTATCTAATACAAGATTCTAATCAGGTAAATGGAGGCTGGCGGGGAATATTATTAAACACCAGACTACGAAAACATTGAATCGGGGGTGCTCCAGAGACATGTCCTCGGACCAGGTATTCCGAAGAATAATAACGTTGACGACTTCGGTTTGGCAGGAATCAATACATTATCAAGTAATGTATTCATTCCCACTACTCCAACGCCATCAAACCCATTATTACAGGAATACTAGGTCTATCAGAGGACGAATCTCTGGGGCACACTCAGTTCAATGTTTTCGTCCTCTTGTGTTTATGTATTCCTATGATCGTTTGTCTTTGAGTTCTCAAGTGCAGCAGCAGATCTGGATGCCAGGGGTTAACTTATGCAAGTTTCTATTTTTTCTCTCATTCTACTAAATCATGGAAAATGGGTTAATTTCTTACTGGAGTCCGAGAACAAAAGTAATGGCGATGAAAGTTAGAAACTGATATTGTTGGTAGAAACCTAGTCTTTATAACAATATTCAATAAATCAGAACTCTTCAAGTGATCAACTGTTTTGTGTGTTAAAATGAGCTACAGTCTTGTCAATACATCTGGGTCTTTTGACAAGGATGATAATGACCAGTCAATCTAGTTATCATCATCTTTGGCAACAGACTCAGATGCGTTGCCCACTTTCATCTTCTTTCTTGGTCCATATGGAAGGACGTTGGGGTGCCTTCTTTTTCCAAAGAATTTTCTGGTGATTGGCGTGGGATCAAAGGAATGAGGGTCTGGACCTTCAATGTCTTCTC
This sequence comes from Pictodentalium vernedei, assembly GCA_031216915.1. Taxonomy (NCBI): domain Eukaryota; kingdom Metazoa; phylum Mollusca; class Scaphopoda; order Dentaliida; family Dentaliidae; genus Pictodentalium; species Pictodentalium vernedei. The sequence continues at coordinate 20,052,305 of CM062290.1, read as the reverse complement.
AAACAGTCTAGAATGGAGTTGCCCAGACTGCATCGCCAGTCTGTTTTTACGCGATTAACTGCCGAAAAGCCGCGTTCTACTTTTGCGTTAGAGACGGGGTAAATCCTCAGAATCTGAACTACGTGTATGAAATTTGGATAGTTGAAATTGTCTTTCTCTTGGTGATACTTGATAAGGATGGTTTCCCACACATCATTGTATTTGAGATGCTTCAACGCTGTGCACCAATAAAGTTTAAGTTGTTGCCATTCATTGTGAATCTCGCCGAGATTTACACAATTTTTCTCTAGGAGTGTCTTAAAATGTTCAATAAAGGCATTGAGTTCATCATCTCCAAACTGGAGAAGATCCTTCTCCTCAGTTGGCCACAATGAGGTGTCCAGAAGTTTTAGTGCACCAAGATGAGATTTGATATCGGCACTGGCATTTGACGCGGCTGCGGAACTGGATTTTCGGGAATCAGATTTCTTAACACTGGAGTCGACAATTAACTCCCCTGACTCGGATTGGCTATCACCTGGATCGACCTTCAACTCGTCTAGCTCTCCGAAACGGCGGTTTAGTGTCCCTTGTAATTTGTTAATGAGCTCTTGCCTATGGGTGTGAAAGTTCATTAAACCTTGATTTACATGAGTCAATTTCACGCCTTTGTACGTCACCATCGGAATTTCTGCTACAGAAACAGATGCCTGTGACTTATCAGATTCGATTTCTTCAGAGAGTAGTACTGATTTTGCGCTGTCTATTAGATTTGATAGGCCAGAGTTAAACGTTTTCGATTTGCAACTCTCTGTAGTTTGACATTCATTTGAAACTGGCAAGATTAGTAGTTTGTCTAACCGATGGCGAGTCCTTTCCAAAGCAGCATAAGCTTGCAGTAAATCAACGCTGTCACCCTGCAGGTAGAGTGACAACTTAGAGATAGGCTCCAGTATTTCAGAAAGAAATAAGAGTGCTGCAACGAATTGAAACCGCTTTATCTTTGCCAAGTAGCCACGTATTTTGGCTCTGTCTTCAGCTTTCGTTGATGTGTCTTCTGCAAGATTCTCCATGTGGCTAACGAAAATTTCGAACGATTTCGCGAGTATGCTACAAGCCCTTCGTTTGAACTGTACCCAACGAGTACCATTTGCTCGTTCTGGCTTCTGGATATTCTCCTCCAAAATCGAAGCAAGTTCGCGTAGCTCTCGGAGGCGCTTAGAACTTTTCTCATAGAACTTGTAGAGATTTTCCAACATATCTGTAACATCTTTGAAAAGCACGCCACTAAATGCCTCCTTTATTGCCAGCTCCAACCGATGGTTCAGACAATGTACCCCCAACAGCCATGGCATGTTATTTTCCCTCCTAAACCTGCCCAGTAGGCCATCTTTTTCGCCCAAATTAACGCTTGCTCCATCAGCCATAAACCCAATCATACGAGAACTAAAATCGGCGAGACCCGCTTCCTCGAATGCATCCTCAATGCCCCTTTTCAAACCGTAGGCACGCGCATTCTCGACGCAAGACACTTTAAAAAAACGGAAATCGACCTTACCACTTTCAACATCATTGAACATAACGTACATCATTTCATTTTCCACAACAGCACTGTCAGTTGCGCCATCCACAAGCAGTGTGAAATATTTAGCTTCGAGGAGTTTAGCCATCAAACCCTGTTTCATGTGTTCGCCAATCAAAGCTGTAAATTCACTGCACTTTTTATCGTTTATGTAGGTATTACCAACATCAACACCGTGCTTCCTCTCAAGTTCGGCAAATACTGGGAATTTCGTGAACGGGAGTTCTTCTTTAGCGAGTGTGTATGCTATGTCTATTAGTTTCGAAACCCTTTCTTCCTCATTACTATTGCTTTGTGCAATCGAGCGCCCAATTGGGGTTTTGAACAACCGGTCAAGTGTTAACACTGATGGATTCTTCAGTCTCGCAGCTTTTTTGTGCGGTTCTGACTGAGCATGTTTGACAACATTGTCTTTTTTCAAGGCTGTGCCTGTTAATCCCAATATCATCGCACGCGAAAAGTTACGCAAATTATTTACTTGTTTTTCGTAGTCTGTACAAATCCCACATGTAATCGTAGTCACATGCTTCCCATCATCAGCAGTCGTCCATCGTAGCCAGTGTGCTTTTGGGTCAACTTCCTTTTGCCAACTCTCAACAGTTTTTACTTTTACACCGTGACCTTTCATATTTCCAGTACCGGCACCCAAAGTTGATTGCATTCTATCGAAAGCCGCGAATCAAATAAGCACGCGCCCTCTACTTTCGAAATGAAAATCATAATGATGTCATCGGGATTTCTATGTATACCAATTCAACTTCTGAATACCCCAAATAACTATACAAGTTAAAGTTGTATTGTGTAATCGACAATCAGTTTACTTGATATTACAACAGATTTTCTTGAACGCTCAGAGAAGGCGTGTTTTTCATTTATGGTACTTTCCATAATAAACGAAACATGCTATTTATTATTGCTAATCAATGTCCAGATATTGAATCGCGGCCCGGGATTTATGCATTGCAAATTGCGATGCGAAACCGAACAAATCGAGCCCTGCACAACCCATTTGAACGGGCAGTTCATCCATAAATCATATTTTTTTTAAATCTGAAAATGAAATACAAAACGAATGTTTGCGTGCTTTTATTAACCAATGCGACCGCACATACCTGCTTATATGCGATTTATTTTCAACTATGACGGTTACTTTTATATCAAGCAACGGTTACTATTAGTTATCAAATTATCCTGCATCTCAAATGCATTTATTTAAATTAACGGGAAACTCGTAACGGTTTCAAATAACAGTACACAAATTCCCAATGACGGCCATTTACAGTACAAATGTTACTAAAAATAAATGCCAGGAGACTGTGTTCCATTCAACATAGCACCTGACTTTGCAGACTTTCTGAGGGTTGGTGCGAATCAAACATGGTGCGAATCGACCATTCCCCTTTGTGACTGTTTGTTGTCAAACTGAAAGACACCTTCCTTCATGCTGTCATTATGACTTACCTTTTACAGAATAAAACACTTTCTGTCGTGAATATTGCTAAAACCCACCCACTTTATTAAAGTATGATGTAGAAAAAGCTTGAAGTGTGTTAATTTAAAATTTGTGAACGCATCGATATCGATTTACCGAAATGAGCACAATATCTCAAATTTTTTTTGAAGATTTTTTGGTGTCATAAAAAGGTTGTATGCGCACCAAAAATGACCATGCACGTGGGCCTGAGAAACAGAGGTTCTTTTTTTATGGCCTAATTACTGCTATATTAACCCTTTACCCAATGTAACAGCCAAACCCAGCCAGCACTATTCACAAAATTCACCATTCAATTTTTATTACCTTTTCATTTTTTGTCATAAATACATAGCTTATGACCCTTCATTGGAACGAGCTCAACGAGCTCGTTCCAATGAGGGGTCATAAGCTACGTTTTTGACTCAAAAAAATAAAAAAATTAGTGCTTCAAGAATTTTATTTGCAAGTGTTGTCTGCTTTTCGTGTTAGGTAAAGGGTTAACATAAAAAGCACCTGTACCCATGCCACCATCCATGCTAATTCTAGTGTCACTAATCACTACCACTGCTGAAAGCAAATTTAAAGTTTCCCAGCAGTATTGACGTTGAGCTGACTGTTGCTTGTGGCTAGCCCCGTGCAGTGTCCATTACAGAATTCTCGCACCCATTTCTGTTTTTTGAACAAAGATCCTTACTGGGTAATATTCCAACTACATCATCAAGGTATGCCTTGTAGAGCTGAAATGGTGAACCGATTAATCGATTAACCAATGATCAATGCCTTGATCGATCAAAAAAAAAGTAATTGATCGATTAACCGTTGCTTTAAACTACTTTATTATATGGGTTAACAAAGGAACAAACTTGCTCTAAAACAGGCAAACATTGTCACACTGACTTGCATCAATTATTTTGAGACAGATTAAAGCTTGTAAATTATGTGCAGACATACTTGTTCACTTGCATGATCATTGTACTGTATCAGTAGCTGGAAATGATCATTCTTAACTCTTTGCCCGTTGCAGACAGCAGACGATACTTGCAAAATAAATTTTTGAATTACTAAAAATGTTCAATTTTTGCCTCAAAAACATAGCTTATGACCTCTCATTGGAACGAGCTCATTCCAATGAGGTGTCGTAAGCTATGTTTTTTAGACAAATATTGAAAACATAATAAAATGTGAAGGAGATTTTTATATATAGTGCTTGCAGGTTTTGTCCGTTACTTTGGGTAAAGGGTTAATGCTATAAATCATCAACGGTACGACAATAATTCAGCTACCTACTAAAACAAGTGATTAATCGGTTAACCAAGGTTAATCCGTATGATTAATCAATCAAGAAAACCCTTTAACCATTTCAGGTCTAATACCTTGATGATGTTGTTTTTATATTTTGTCAGTCGGGACTTTAATATGATTCAATTTTAACCCTTTACCCAACGTAACGGCCAAAACCGGCCAGTGCTATTCTCAAAAATCGCCAATTAATTTCCAAAATATTTTCATTTTTTGTCTCAAAAACATAGGTTATGACCCCTCGTTGGAACGAGCTCGTCGAGCTCGTTCCAACGAGGGGTCATAACCTATGTTTTTGAGACAAAAAATGAAAAAAATTAGTTATTCAATAATTTTTTTTGCAAGTGTCGTCTGCTTTTCATGTTAGGTAAAGGATTAAATAACAAACTTGATTGGATTTGATTTGAGATTCGATTTGAATCAAAAGTATGTGATTGACAGGGTCCAGGGTTTGAACTAAATTTTGTACATTGTACTACTTGTTAGTTGGATTTAAAAATAATCATGGGTGTTTCTTTTCAGAATTCTTAGAATCAGATGTGAACATTACAGAAACAAATACAGAAATTCTAGAGCTTTTGTATAAATTCTCCAATTTTTTACAGGTAAGAAATAATGCAACAATAACTATCAAAGACATATAAATGTTTTAACAATTTTCTGTACAACTCACAAAGTCTAAATAAAGGTTGAGCGTGTTTCTTGTCATTTAACTTTCTCTAATTTTAACGACTGAAATTTCTATTTTGATATTATTGCTTCATTTCCGAAGTTAGGTTTCGTGCTGCTACACTTATGACCCGCCCATTTTCAACTGAGGTACACTATTCTAAAGCTCCTAAATTATCAGTAGTAAGAATTTCTTTAATGATTTCTATTCTACAAACCATGACTACTAAGCCAGCACTCCAAGTAATTATCAGTAGTAAGAATTTCTTTAATGATTTCTATTCTACAAACCATGACTACTAAGCCAGCACTCCAAGTAATTATCAGTAGTAAGATTTCTTTAATGATTTCTATTCTACAAACCATGACTACTAAGCCAGCACTCCAAGTAATTATCAGTAGTAAGAATTTCTTTAATGATTTCTATTCTACAAGCCATGACTACTAAGCCAGCACTACAAGTAATTATCAGTAGTAAGAATTTCTTTAATGATTTTTATTCTACAAACCATGACTACTAAGCCAGCACTCCAAGTAATTATCAGTAGTAAGAATTTCTTTAATGATTTCTATTCTACAAACCATGACTACTAAGCCAGCACTCCCAAGTAAATATCAGCAGTTGGATTTCTTTATCATTGCTTATGACTCAAAGTTGTGTTGCGACTTTGTTCCAAAGTCATATCGTTTGGTCAAGGTCACAGACAACAAAACTTTTGATAAAGTATAATTGAATCTATGTGACATATCTTGTTTACCCTTTGTTACCCATAACCTAATGTTGTGTCCTGACTTTGACCCAATATCATATCATCAAGGTCAAGTTCACAAGCATAACAGTATTCTTGAATATCATTCTTGTCTGGGTTGTAAAATTTGATGACTTTTGTCTTGTCCATATAAATTGCTATGATTTACAGATCTTATTCATACTTGGACCAATTATGGCTCATGCAGCCTCTTGTTTAGAATATTTTTTTCTGTAAATTTTGCCGTTTTGTTTACATTAGAAACAGCTACCCAGTCCAGCAGTCTTAGGGTGTCCCCTCAAATTGAGGTCCAACTCTCGTTGGTCAAGGCTTTTGTCTATTTGGTTGAAATATTTACAGAATTTTCCTGCTTATGAGTTTCCATTTCTTACAATCCCACAGTCTACATCACTGATAAGTTTGATTTGACAACAATAATTGGCTGCTGACCGATTACCGATTATTTGAGCTCACAATTGGCTGATTGCGATGCCGATTATGATTGTAATACCGTGTACTCCTAGACAAGTCGAGACTGCAAAGAACAACATAAAATTGAAAATATTTTACAGTGTTTCCAGTCATTCACTACAAGATAAGTTATGGCTCGAAAAAACTTCAAAGAACTACATTTAATTGAATATTATTTCACAGTTTTTACAGTGTAAACACTGAATCTGTGAAATATGTTCAGTTTAACTCGTAACACTCTGGTAGTATTTCAAATTTTTCAGCATTGACTCCATATTGCCCATGCTGCTTGAAAAATTTAACAAATTATATCTTGTTTGACAGAGCTCAATGAGCTCTGTCAAACAAGATATAATTTTTTAAATTCCCAGTTGCATTGTGGGAAAAATTTGATGCTGAAACCTTTGGTATTTTGACATCAGAGTGCAGAGGGTTAAAGTAGTACTTCAAATTACAGCCCAAGCTGCAGTCTGTTCATCCTAATCAGCGGCATCGCTTTTGATATTGAAGTAAATACTGTCACAAGCTGCTTTGAAACATGCCGTCCAACAATTGGCATCAAAGATACGCAGGTGGTTGGGATGAATGCAATGCACGTGAACTTGTGACTCATTAAAATTTTGAATTCCTTCTGTTCAATTGATAAACTTTTTATGCCGTAAAATGACGGATAGTAGCAATAAAATGAAAAAGAGAAGCAAACTGTGGGAGTATTTCACAATAATGGCTCCCGATAACCCCAAAGCGATATGTAATATATGTGATGCAAAAATATCCCCAGGAGGCCGCAAAGTGAAGTCATTTACGACTACAAATCTCAGAAACCATTTGCCCATTTTAATTCAAAAGCTTTTAATGAACTGGAAACCAAAGAATCTGAGCAGATGGAAAGAGATTTAAAAAAAACTTCAAAACTCAAAGAACATTCTGCATCATCGACTACCTCAGAGTTGAAACACGTTTATCAGGCAAAACTAAGTGATGTTTTCAAACCATTTCCCTTCTCATTTACAAAAGAAAGACCAAGTTTGATTTCCAACTACATGTACAGTAGAATCCTCTTAATTGAATATCCATTTTACCAGTGAAAATTATTCAATTAACAAGAGTATACAATTAACAGGGATTTGTTCAGTTTCTGTGTTCTGGAGGTAAACTGAGCATTTATTCTATTATATCTTGTTTGACAGAGCTCACAGAGCTCTGTCAAACAAGATATAATAGAATAAAGGCCTGTAATGGATGCAGTGAGGCCAAAAAAAGGTTGATAAATAAGAGGAATTTGGTGCGTGTCACAGTAATTTTTTCGACTTATTATAAATAATATATATCCAATTAACAGGAGTTTACTCCACAACCCATATGCAATTAACAGATCAAATTTGTACTGAAGGTATGGTAAATGGTTTTGTGTTTGAAAATTATATTCAATTAACAGGGATATACAATTAAGAGATATCCAATTAAGTGGGCTCCACTGTATTTTTGGTAAAGTGGTTGTCTTTGCTCTTGATTGTGGAAAATCTTTGTTACTTTTCAAGTTTTCATTCAACACCTTGGTGATTTCAGGGTTCATGTGGGACCTTGAATTTAAGGAACAGCCTTGAAATTGAATAAGGATTATTCAAGACCTTAAAATCCTGGAAATGAGCCTTGAGGCCCTGAATATTCCTGAAATAAAAATACTGAGGAAGTGTGTAAACATAACTATGTATATTTACGTGCTTGTGTTTGTGAAAACATAGTCCTAACTAGAACCCTCTGGTCATCACCACAACCTTCCACTTCCCTTGATGGAAAGTGAGAGGAGGGGGGTAATCACTGGAGTGTCCTAGTTACGACTAATGAAGCAGGACCTTGAAGAAAATTTGGTTGTTGTAGGGCCTTAAAAAATGTCAAGGAGCTGCTTTGAATCGCTTTAAATGTTATCAGTCTTCGCCTGCAGAAACCTTTCTGTGCAAGTAATTCAGTAGTTACAACCCATGGTTGGTCCAAGGGGCATGGTCACTCAGTAGGTAGAGGTGCAGGCTGCTAGCCGCGAGGTCCTCGGTTCGAATCCCACTTGCAGCAACCGTGTTGTGTCGTTGGGCAAGAGACTTCACCCCCATTCCCCACATTGGGGCACTGTGACATTGTGTGCAAAGGCAAACTACATGTGCAGTTGTCTTCACCCAATGCTAACCCTGCTTGTGTGGAGTTAGTATGTTGGGGAGCTGACAGTTGCTCAGTGGTTCTCTCCAGGTACTCCGGTTTTCTCCAGTCGTAAAACTCATGGTCATGATTAGCCAGTGTGCAGAAATAAATAAATAAATAAATAAATAAATAAATAAATAAATAAATAGATGACCTTAAACACCAATAAATAAATAAATAAATAAATAGATGGTTGGTCAAAATATTAATTATTTTTGGTTTCTTCATGAGGGCAGATGGGGCATTTGTATTTCTTGAATATGCTCACTCCAGTTTAAAATGAGTTAGGCTAGGCCCCACAAAGTAGATCAGTTTCTCAGGCCATTTTTTTTAATAAAATTACATGTGGGCGGGCGGTTTTTTACTTTATTTTTTTATTTTTGTAATTTTTTCTTTGCCATCAAAAACTCATATTCTTGGTTTGTTAAGGCCTCATAATGGACAGAATAGATGTGTGGTGGTATATTTCATCCCTTGAGTGCAAAGCTTTGCAATGCTTTAGCCTTGTTGCACTCAAGGGACAAATTTATCGATTTTATTAATTTGGGGAAAATATCAGACATAAACCATTTATTTTTTCAAGTTTGCATTAGTTATAAAAAGAGAGCATGCGGCAGCCAGAAGGACCATGTGGGAAAGCATGAGAAACAGATTTTTTTACTTTTTTAGACCTTAGAAAATATTTTTGCATTTCATAAAAATAGAAACAAAACCATAAAACAGTTTCTTTTTACAAATGCAAAAGTAAAACTACACATGGAATCAGGATTTTGGTCGTTCTTGGAAAGTGATAAAACAAAATTCAACTTATTGCCTTTCAATTTGGTGCAGAAACCTTGTTTCTAGAGATTTGTTTTGTCTATTTCAGGAATCTTTGCCAGTTGTTGACAGATTTTTATTCTGTTATTTACACTCATGGAATGGAGATGATTATAAAGAACAGATTTTTAAATTAATTACTTTTGTGGGTTTTTATAAATTCAGTGGTATGTATTATTTACGTTTGACAGTAAATTGTAAATTAGGGGTGTTGTGGCATTGCGGTAACCAGTTCTTGTCAGATCACCGAAGTTAAGCAACGTCGACCTAGGTTAGTCCTCGGATGAGTGACAGTCTGAGCGATCGATTCAGACTTCCACATTGTGTCCTTGGGCAAGGCACTTAACCCCGATTGTCCACATGGGGGCATGATGACACCGTGTACTAAGGCGTACTACACGTCGATGGTGCGCATGTCTTCAACCAATCTAACCCTGCTTGTGATGCAGTGTGGAGTTACGATTTTAGGGATCTGGCAGCTACTTGTCGTTGCTCAGTGGTTCTCTCCAGGTACTCCGGCTTCCTGCACCCGTAAAACTGTCACGGTCATGATTAGCCATTGTTCATAAGTATGTGACCTTAAACAAGCCAGAAAATAAGCAGACTGACATCTGCAAAATGAGGCCCCCAGAGGGAGAATAGCAGGGTAGCATCACTAAATTTACCCTATGTGAACCTCAATTTGAATTAGGGTCTCAAAACAAAAACAAAGTGGTACCCATAGGATAAATTGGCCCACTTTATGGGATAGCATCATCAAATTCACCCTCTGGGGACCTCATTCTGCAAATGTCAGATTGCTTATTTTCAGGCCTGACCTTAAACACCAATAAATAAATAAATAAATAATAAATAAATTGTAAATTGCATAGATGCTGATCTTCATCAAAACACCGATAGATAAATTCACCTCATGTTTTCAACATACTTGTCTGTAAATTTAGTTACAGGCTTGATGCGGACCCTTAAAATAGATAAAAGTTCTTTAACATGGAAATGAGTTTGCTAGTCCTTGGAAAATACAAGCCCACATAATTGGATAGCTCTTAATTGAATTTCCCTGTTAATTGCAGGGTCTGTACGGGTCATGGAATCCCTGAAAAAAGTTTTGGAAAAGTCATGGAATTCATAAGCAGGTTTACAAGGGATTGATTTTGTGTAAAAATTACGCGCGACTTGTGCAAAAATTATGCAAAAACGAAGCTTTTCTGTTTGTGTGCGAACTGACCTGGTCATGGAATTTTTTTGAAAAGTTTTGGAAAAGTCATTGCATTTGATTCTCTGAAAAGTGTATGAACCCTGTAATTGTATATGCATTTCAAACACTAAACCATTTACCATATCTTCAATAAAAATTTGGCTTGTTAATTACATATATGGTATAGATTAAACCCCTGTTAGGCCCCACAAAGTAATTCTTCTGTTTCTCAGGCCTTTTTTTGTAATGCATGTCAGAGAGTGGTTTTTATTTTTGTTATTATTCCTTTGACATCTTAGGCCACATAATATACAGAATAGCATGGTTGGTGGTTCATTTCATCCCTTGGGTGCAAGAAAGTTTTACAATGCTAAAGCATTGTAAAGCCTTGTTGCACTCAAGGGACAAATTTATCAATTTTATTAAATTGGGTGAAATATCAGACATCAAGCATTTAATTTTTCTTTTTTAAGTTTGCATTGGTTATAAAAAGAGAGCTTGCAGTAGCCAAAAGGACCATGAAGGACCATGAAGGAGGGCCCGTAGATGAAAATCTGCCACATTTATCTGGAAATTCCTGATTTTTTACTTGTTCCATTCCGTTTCCCAGTACTATTATTGAATTTTTATGGTTTTTCCTGATGTTCCTCCGGTTTTGTTCCACCGCCTATTCCTTACTTTTTATACAACCCAGTCTTGTCAAACCATTTTCTGTTCGCACTTTCCTGTTTTATGTGTGTGTTTGCTTACATCCATGTTACATCTCAACTATGTTTAAGATCATAGATAGATCTCATAACTTAGCAGGTATAAGGCATTAATTCTTAACCCGCTGAGTTCTCTGATCACTGAAGTTAAGCAACATCGAGCCCGGTTAGTCCTCGGATGGGTGACCGTCTGATCGGTCAATTCGGACTCCTGCACTGTTTCCTTGGGCAAGGCACTTGACCCGATTGTTCACATGGGGGCAGGATGATGCCGTGTACTAAGGCGTACTGCACGTCGATGGTGCGCATTTCTTCAACCAATCTAACCCTGCCTGTGCTGCTGTGCAGAGTTACGATGTTGGGGAGCTGGCAGCTGCTCGTCATTACTCTGTGGTTCTCTCTGGGTACTCCGGCTTCCTCCACCCATAAAACTGTCACGGTCATGATTAGCCATTGTGCATAAGTATGTGACCTTAAACACCAATAAATAAATATAGCCCGCTGAGTATTTTCAAGATATTTTTCATCAAATCTAGTCATGGCTGCTTAACTTGTTTAGGGGTAGATTATTTATGGTGGTCTTAAATTGTTATTCAAAATTTGTTTTATTACAAATTACTGGAGAGTGCCTGCAGGCACTCTCCAATAAATTGTAGTAAAACAAATTTGGATCAACAAAATATTATTTGTGTTTTGGCTGAGTATGAAACATGAACCAGGAAAATGTCGACATTTGCTCTGGTACCCTCATGTTTCTGAAAGCCTTGATAGTGACTTCTAGCACTCAGCCAGTTAACAGCAACCATAAACTAGATTTGATGAAAAATTTGTCTGAATTTTGCTCAAGAAATCATTGGTGAAAAACTTTCATTTTACAGAAGGAAGATTTATTAAATGTTCCAAAATTAGACTTATTTCAGTGGCAAGAGAAATCCTGTCCGGGGCAGGAAAATACACCAGCAGCATTCAAGTAATTAAATGTTCACTTTACCTCCACAATACAGGAATGTGACCAAATCCCTGTTAATTGAAAACTCCTTGTAATTAATATTTTATTTTGACAATATGGCTATTCAATTAATAGGATTCCACTGTATTAGAAAATAATGCTGAAATGATTAGAGAATTATGTAAACGGTTAACGGTTAATCATTTTGTTATTGATAGAAACAAACAATATACTAGGATAAACTGTGATAATATAACCAGGGTCTAGATGGAAATATTATTTGTTATTAATTACCATGGTCTAGATGGAAATATCTGTTATTAATTACCAGGGTCTAGATGGAAATATTATCTGTTATTAATTACCAGGGTCTAGATGGAAATATTATCTGTTATTAATTACCAGGGTCTAGATGGAAATATTATCTGTTATTAATTACCAAGGTCTAGATGGAAATATTATCTGTAATTAATTACCAGGGTCTAGATGGAAATATTATCTGTTATTAATTACCAGGGTCTAGATTGAAATATTATCTGTTATTAATTACCAGGGTCTAGATGGAAATATCTGTAATTAATTACCAGGGTCTAGATGGAAATATTATCTGTAATCAATTACCAGGGTCTAGATGGAAATATTATCTGTTATTAATTACCAGGGTCTAGATGGAAATATTATCTGTAATTAATTACCAGGGCCTAGATGGAAATATTATCTGTTATTAATTACCAGGGTCTAGATGGAAATATTATCTGTAATTAATTACCAGGGTCTAGATGGAAATATTATCTGTTATTAATTACCAGGGTCTAGATGGAAATATTATCTGTTATTAATTACCAGGGTCTAGATGGAAATATTATCTGTAATTAATTACCAGGGTCTAGATGGAAATATTATCTGTTATTAATTACCAGGGTCTAGATGGAAATATTATCTGTTATTAATTACCAGGGTCTAGATGGAAATATTATCTGTAATTAATTACCAGGGTCTAGATGGAAATATTATCTGTTATTGGATTAGCCAGGGTCTAGATGGAAATATTCTCTGTTATTGGATAGCCAATGCCTAGATGGAAATATTCCCTATTATTATGCCTCCGACCTCCGAATGAGGATTTGGGGTATCTGGTGAAGCCCTCCGTCTGTCCTTCCGTATGTCCATCAATCTGTCTGTCTATCCATTTGTCAGTACAAATGTTTTTCCAGAGTCATCGCTCTTTTTTGACTTTATATTTTCACTCTTTCCACTTAAAAATTTTTCTGTCCCACAGTGCATTCCAGGCTACTTTGAACTTGCATACAGGTTGAGAGCATTGGTCCACCCTTTGCATTGCCCTTGTTGATTCAGACATTAAGAAAACTCCCAAGTGAACTTAAGCAAATGTTGCATAACAGGATGTAACTCATCGAGCTCGTTCCAGTGAGGGGTCACATGATAGGGTTTTGTTGAAATTTTTTTGAAAATTTTTAAAAAGTGGTAATTAAAATAAAACCCCCTGATATTCTCTATGTTGGGTAAAGGGTTAATGAGCTGTGCAATGAAGTCATGGGTTAGACTTCCATGCTACTTTGTGTACCAGTTTAAGAAAATGACAATCACCAATCTCAAACTGAACTGCCTTTTTCTTTCACCACTTCGAATATTTTTTTACAGATATTATCCCAGAGATTAATAATAAATTCAAATAAACATAATATTTATATCTTAGGCCAAATAAAAAAAACAAATTGGTTCTCAGGCAATTCTTTTTTTAAATCAGTGAGGGAGGGAGGATTTTATTTTTAATTTTTTTTTTTTTTTTCCCTGTAAAAAGTTGTGCCAACTCAGTAATCATTTTGCCATCTTTCTACTATTGAAAGAGGGACAGTTATTTCATACTGTATTTATGGCATACCTTTTATATCCAACTGCAAGTACTACAGCCAAAAGGATTTCTATTCTATGGCTCTTCTTAGTAGTGTCTGTCAAACATGAGGCCCTGAACATGATGGTCCTGTGTATCAAAATTTGCCTTGTTACAGTTTATGGGAGAGTGCCTAATGGCACTTTCCCATAAACTGCAACAAGACAAACTCACTGCATACACGGATAAATAATTACATGTTAAAAATGGAAGAAAAAATATGATCAAAGTTTTCACAAGTTCTCAGAATAACCGACGCAATAAAAATGTTCAACGAGGGGGTTCACATCCAGTGAGGGAGGTGCCTGAGGACCAAAACTTTAATTTTTTTTAGCCTTAACACTCTATGATGTGTGTTATCCACACATTACTTCAGGTAGAGTTGTGGGGTATGTGCATACACACGGTGTAGAAAGAGAAACAAAGAGAAAGAAAAGCCTGCACAATAATAAGCCATTCTGACATTAATTAATTATGACTGCTTACATGAACATTAATAACTAACACAAACATACCATTGGCTTATCTATTAACACTAAAAATACAATACCTCATAAGAACAACCAAATAGTGGAGAACAAAACATGGAATACGAAGTACCCACACTCGATGACAACCGTATTGATTAATCTTCATGAATAAATGAAACAAAATTAATGTTCATGAATAAATGAAACTAAAACTAAAGACTGCTGTGTCGAATTGTGACATATGGTTTTTTGATGAAAAGGTCATGATACTTAATTTGTTTCCATTTTGTAGGAGCTGTCCATCATATCTTGTGATTTTAAATCAAAATAATAAAATAATGCTGTGTATGTTTACCAAAAAATGCTTTTTAGTCGAGTTTTGACGAAGTCAAACTCGACTTATAGTTTCATGAAATGACCAGCGGGCCGCGGGCGTAAACAATTGGTTTCCGGGCACCTTTACCAAATTTATACTAGAGGTTACCCTATAGGAAAGGAAGACACCTTTCGATTTCAGAGTCTCGCACCCCAAGGACAAGGTCACTGTTACTTTAAATAGAATATATTTTTATACTGTACCAATGACCCAGACTTAGCTGGTGCTAACTCTAACAAAACCAGGGCCAAACACAAATTTTGCCCCCCAATCCCCAAAATTTGCATCCAAAACAAAAAGAAATCATGTCCTTAAGGACCTCCATACTACGCCTCTACTGCGCATGCGCAGTGACGCAGTCGTCCCGAAATTGGCACCAATTATCATTCTCTGTTTGGCCCTTCATCAGTCAACATCTCACTGATCTTTGTGCTTGTAAATCTCAGTTTAAAGGATGCCAGACACGTAATTTTTGGAGAAAATGTGATTCTAAGGAGGATAGAAGGAGGAGAGGAAAAAGAAGTGGCAAAAAATAATCAGGGCTGTACTTAAAATTTTTTGATGAAATTATGTTAAGTTGCCTATTTTCGAGGCATGGGCCTCTTGTTGTCATTCTTGCTAATTGTTGCACTGCTTATTCAGTGTTTCCTCTCCCCTAGCCTTCTAAAGTCCCCCCTGGCAATTCTCCCATGCTTTTGGCATATTTTTGAGAAATTTCATTTCTAAAATTTCCTGGGAGAGTTGCTTGGTTACAGAATGTTTTCTGTTATTTTCCCCATAGTTACGTTTTCACCCATGGGTGTATAACGTTTGTGTTCTGCATCTTCCATCTGATGTTCTACAGATTCTCCCCTGGGAGTCTCTGTTTTGCATCAGATAGAGTGTAATTGATGACTGATTCCGGGCCAGTTTTTTCAGTGCCTGGAGTCATGTTTTCTAGTGTGTTTACACTGTTTGTTTTCATTGGCAGCAGCCTTTTTTGAGGGGGGCTGTTTGCCTTTGTTGTAGTTTATCTCATTATAAGATACATTTATATTATCCGAAAGTGTCTCATTAATTATTTTATATAAATTTAAAATTTTTGACCACACTTTGCCATCGGATCCATCGGGGCTCAACGTTACTTTTCAGCAACTTGGGCTTCGCTGAAAAAATATTTTTTCAAAATTATTTTGTTTTGCAATTGTTTTTTCATTTATTAATGGATCATGTTATTATGTATCTTTGTGTCAGGGGTTTTTGCGAGTAACTAGGACTTACTGTTGTTCTTTCACAATGAAGGGACGTTGTTCAAATTGTAATAGGAAGAAATCTTCCTCTGACTTTCATGATCATTGTATTAATTGTAGTCAGTGTTCTCGCATTAATCCCTGTCCTATATGTGAACATTGGGATGAGAAACATTGGAAACGTGTGTCACGATATGTTGTTTCTGGAGAAAGAGCGATGCCGGCTCTTTCTCCACAAGGTCACTCTACTCTCTCAGTTTCTATTTCAGAGGAACCAGAACAGGGTGATGTTTCCATGTTATCTTCTTCAAGTGTGCGTCCGTCGTCACAAATGAATTCAGAGCTAGCGGCAAAAGTGCTCATGGAGATTAGACAAATGTCGTCCGCTAGCTCGCCCGGTGTAGCGTCCATTCACCGAATGGCTCGGCAGCCGGGTTCGTCCGATGCGGTCCAAGAGGAAATTTTGGGTGATGCGAGCACTATAAACATAATAGATGCACACCCAGTGACGGCGGATAGTAAGCGAGAACGGAGGAAGCCTTTTAGTCCGGTTCCTAGCTCGTCCAGGTCCAGCCGGGCCGCGAGCGAGAGAGGTCCCTCTCTCGTACAACAACATCTGGGACCAGATGTTGTGGTACAAAATGTGTCTTTAGCGGAGCATACGTCCGTCGCTCGGGACGCTCCGTTGTATAAGCAGTCCGCAGACACTGTTAAGGCTTCCTCTTCTCGTCAGCGCACACGACCGCACCTTGGCTGCGTGACCGCCGATATATTACCAGTTTCGCAGATGAAGGATTCTTCGGCGACCAGGTCACACCATCCGGCAGCCAGGGATTCGAGACCGATGGACTCTGGACGTTCGCATAGGAAAAGTATGCGGGAGCCATCTGATGCGGAGCTGCCCTCGGCGAAGCAGCGAAAGACTGCGCCTCCGCAGGTCTCGACGCCGGACATTCTTCTGCAGATAGCACAGCTCATCGCAGCATCCCAGCAGCCGACAGAAACGGTGTCGGATCGAGAATTATCCGACGGCGCTGGGTCGGTACGCTCCGCCGAAGCATCGGGGGCGGACGACCGGGAACATCATGAGGTCCGACCGGATGGTGAAAGGGATACGGATGACTTGGAGCTATCCCTTTCGGAACAACATAAAGCTGCCGTGGACTTCATCCGGCACTTTCTCCCTCAAGTTGTTCCGTCGGGCCAGACTGCTGCGCTTCCGGACAAGAGAATTATAGCGTCATTGGACTCTGAATTTTTTGAGCGGTTCAGGGACATCGCTCCCGAGTTTCCGTCGCAGTCCAATAATGTTGCTAGAACATTTGAATTATTGAACGACGCTATATTTAAACTTGCTTCCAGGACGGGGAAAGCAGGTTTCTTGTCCGCTAATACTCTCAACCTGCCTTTCATTAATGCAAGGAATAAATTCGATACGGCAGGACAGGGTATACCGAGAGTTCCTCTGCGTATGGACGACGAGGCGGAAGACTTAGAGCTATCATTACCGTCGTCAGCTTCTATTCCAACCGCGGTGTTGGAAACAGCTATTGCGTCTAACAGAGCCAATTTAGATGCCTTATCTTACGCAGATCACCTTACTAAGGCGTTATCACTGCGCCTTCAAGGGGAAGAGTTTCAGGATATACAATCCTCTTTAAGACTTCTTTCAAGGGCAGTAGCTTATTCCACGTGTAACTCCGCCCTTTCAGTGGCAAATCTGGAGTTGGTTAGACGTGACGCAGCCCTAGCTACATCCACACTAGTGGATTCTAAGGTGAAGAACTCTCTTAGAGTCGCTTCGGTCTCAGGAGAACTTCTCTTTGACGGCAAGCTTTCCGCTATTTATGATAAATTAAAAAGAAAGCTAATGATTCTCTGTTGTTCAGATCGGCTCCTAAGAAGTCGGATACAGCAGACACGAATAAGGCAGGCACTTCTGGGTCTAATGCGCCCAAGAGAGGTTCCTATAGAGGTTCCGGTGCGTCCTCTTGGTCTTATTCGAGAGACCGTCAGGATAGCAACTCTCGTTCGGGACGTCCTTCAGGCCGGGACAATCGGTCGGACGCCCCGAGGTCGACGAGGCGAGGTGCGGGTCGTGGAAGACGTGGTTTCTCCTACCGCAGGCCTCGCAGGTCCAGGAGGTGATGGCTTAAACCTCTATCGCGTTCCGGTTGGCGGAAGGTTGTCGAGTTTTTCACAAGAGTGGGCGTCGATTAAGGACGACCCTTGGGTGAGAGGAGTGACTTCGGAAGGTCTGAAGATATCCTTCAAGCGAAAGCCTCCATTAACTCGAAGTCCAAAGTGGACTCATCTTCCGTCAAATCCACAGAAAAGAGACGCTCTGTTATCAGAGGTGCAGTCTCTTTTAATGAAGAACGCGGTAGAGGTCGTAGAAAACCAGGAATCTCTGGGATTCTACAGCCATCTGTTTCTGGTTCCGAAACCAGACGGCTCGTTCCGTCCAGTCATAGATTTGAGCTGGATAAACAAGCTGATCGTCGCTCCGAAGTTTTATATGGAGACGATTCGATCGGTCAGAGCGAGTATTCGGGTGAACGATTATGCAACGAGCATAGATCTCAAAGATGCGTACTTTCACGTCATGGTACATCCGACATTCCGAAAGTATCTACGCTTCGCAGTCCTTGGAGTGTTGTATCAATTCCGGGCGATGTGCTTCGGATTGAACCTAGCACCCTGGGCTTTCACTCGGGTAATGAACTCGGTAATGATCTACTTCCGAGCTCATTCGTCTGCGGTAACGTCGGCCTACCTGGACGACATTCTTCTGAGGTACGGCAACGAGTTAACGCTTCAGAACGATGTTCAGAATCTTCTTCTATTGCTCCGACGTCTCGGTTTTATAGTAAACGAGGAGAAGTCGGATCTGGTGCCGTCCAAGTCATTCACTCATCTGGGAATGAGCTTCGAGACGCACAACAATCTCGTTCGTCTGCCGTTAACCAGAGCGAAATTAGTCAGTTGTTACGCTCGCTATTGTCTGCACGCAGACAAAGTCACGGCGAGAGAATTTATGAGACTGATAGGTCTGTGCGGATCCGCCGCGGATCTCATTCCGATGGGGCGGTTACGCACACGTCCTCTTCAAATTTTCCTGACTCAGAATTGGAGTGTGAAAATTCATTCGCTCGATGTAGACGTTCTCTTGTCAGATCAAGTGAAACAAGAGATTCAGACTTGGGCAAACATTCAGTGGTTAACTCAAGGAGTTCCGCTGCAGTTGCCGGATCCGAGTTTTACCGTTGTGACGGATGCCAGTCAAACAGGTTGGGGTGCATCATTAATCCTAACGGATTCGAGATGCCAGGGTCTTTGGGATCCGCAATTCCTGTGCAAGCACATAAACATCAAGGAAATGATGTCAATTTGGCTTGCGTTACGTCACTGGATGGACATTATTCACGATGCTCATGTCCAAATCCTATCCGACAATACGACAGTAGTGGCGTATATACGGAATCAGGGAGGCACTCATTCAGTTCCGTTGTTCAATCTAACGGAAAGAATCCTTCTGTTTGCGTTAGAACATCACGTTCTTCTTTCGGTCCGTCACATACCGGGTCGTCTGAATGTGCTAGCAGACTCCCTTTCACGAAAGGGTCGTTTGTTGCCGTCGGAGTGGACTCTCAACAAACAAGTATTCAATCAGATTTGCTACCAATGGGAACGGCCAATGATAGACTTATTTGCGACACATCTCAACAATCAGTTGCAGACGTATGTGTCTCCGTGTCCGGATCCAAGAGCATTTGCAGTAGACACTCTGTCGATCCCTTGGGACGGAATGATGGGATATGCATATCCTCCAGCGCCGTTAATTCAACAAGTATTGCTAAAGATAAAACAATCTCAATGCAAGATTCTGTTGGTAGCATCTCTGTCGCCACAGAGACCGTGGATAAATCTACTCAGGTGTCTGTTGTGGGACCTACCGCGGAAGCTTCCTCCACGAGAGGATCTTCTTTCGCAGGGGAAATCGCGCCAACTCCATCACAACCCGCAAGGTCTCAACCTTCACGTTTTTCCATTGTGCGGTCCTTCTTGCATGGCAAGCACTTTACAGGACGAGCAGTGGACGCGATTTCTAACTGTAGGAGGACCTCCTCTTCGCTAAACTATGCGGCTAAGCGGAAGGTTTTTCGTCGTTGGTGTAGGGATCATTCTGTAGATATATTTGATCCCTCTATACCAGACATTGCAAACTTTCTAGTATACTTGTTTGACGAAATCAAACTGCAGCCTGTTACTATAAAGGGTTATAGATCTATGTTATCTGATACCTATGCACATCATGATAGTTTACAAATTGGATCTAATGTCTCTTTATCGAAGTTGGTTAGAAACTTTTCGATAAATAGACCCAGAACTCTTAGATTAATTCTTAAGTGGAATTTAGCTTGGGTTCTCCTTAAATTGAAGGAAAAGCCATTTGAACCTCTTGGGACAGTAGATTTCAAATTCTTATCTTATAAGACAGCTTTTCTCTTAGCTTTCTCTTCTGCCAGAAGAGTCAGTGAGCTTCATGCACTATCGGTGGATGATTCTCATTATCGTAGTGTTGGGAACACTATCACCTTCACTACTAATGTGGGTTTTTTAGCTAAGAATCAGGCTCCTAATAAATATCCGGAACCTATTGTTATTAAGGCTCTTCCGTCTTCAGACGGGCGTAGGCCTTTACTCTGTCCTGTTAGAGCACTACGTATCTATAAACAGAGATCTCAGTTTATCAGAAAGGGACGGAAACGTTTCTTTCTGTCTTTGATGCCTAATAGAAAGGACATTTCAGTCCATTCTATTGCTAGATGGATTCAGTTAACTATCCGTACTGCTTATGAAGATTTATCTTCTTCTCAGCAGTCTGTGCTTAAGATTTCTGCTCATGAAGTAAGAGCTCTTTCTACTTCCTGGGCTTATGCTAATAGTGTTGCTATTACAGATTTAATGAAGGCTGCTTATTGGTCTCAGCCATCCACATTTACAAATTTTTATCTCAGAAATATTGAGTCCATTTCTGGAGACCTGCATTGTTTAGGTCCGTTATCTGTTGCTCAGAATGTCGTCCACTAAACAGTTGCAACTATAGTTATGCAGGCTTTCTGTTCCGGCAGTGACTCCGTCCGACTGCCCTCTTCGCTCTGGGCTATTTGACCCAGGGCAAGGGGAAGGGGGGGGGGGGGGGGGGGGGGGGTGTTCCCTTAGGTCACCTGCTTTATAGTGAAAAGCAAGGGAATGCCTCCTCCAAGTCAGTATTTCTGAGTCGCTTCCGGGATGGTTTTAAAGTGTAATATTAATGTTTAAATTCATTCATGTCTTATTTTTAAAGTGTAGCTCGGTGTGAAGCATTTGTATATGTCAAGTGTCAAACAGGCTTTAATATACAATACTCGGACACTTTTAAATGACTATAAAGAGTCTCAATTCTCTGGACTACTTTATTTATTGGCTTGCTTTAGAAATAATTAGTATAAGGGTTATACTGGATGTTAATAGAGAACATGAATGTTATTGTGCTCAATTATTAAGGGTAGTGTATCTTTCTAATTTAATATTAAATAAGAAAGATACATGTAAAGCCTAATACTCCTTTTCTCCTTAAGGGGTTACCTCTTTACTATATAGTTGAGCTTATTGGATTTTCCTCTATGTCCTAGGCCCTCCAGCCTGTTTACTATTCAACTAAGTCTGGGTCATTGGTACAGTATAAAAATGTTAAAAAATTTATAGTAATTTATATATTTTTTATACTTACCAATGACCCAGACGGAGATGGCCCTCCCTGGAGTTGGGAACTCTTGCCTCCCCGCTGAGTACATAGCGCTGACCAGGCACTGCCAGTAAGAATGATAATTGGCGCCAATTTCGGGACGACTGCGTCACTGCGCATGCGCAGTAGAGGCGTAGTATGGAGGTCCTTTAGGACATGATTTCTTTTTGTTCTGGATGCAAATTTTGGGGATTGGGGGGCAAAATTTGTGTTTGGCCCTGGTTTTGTTAGAGTTAGCACCAGCTAAGTCTGGGTCATTGGTAAGTATAAAAAATATATAAATTACTATAAATTTTTTAACTTTGTGAGAAATTGGTTTCCGGGCAATAACTTTAGTTCTATTTGATGCACCTTTACCAAACTTATACCAGAGGTTACCCTACAGGAAGGGAAGACACCTATTGATTTTGGAGTCTGGGACTCCAAGGTCACTGTTACTATAAATAGAATATTTTATGACAAATTGGTTTCCGGGCAATATCTTTAGTTCTATTTGACGCACCTTTACCAAACTTATACCAGAGGTTACCCTATAGGAAGGGAAGACATCTATTGATTTCAGAGTCTGGGACTTCAAGGTCAAGGTCACTGTTACTATAAATAGAATATTTTGTGACAAATTGGTTTCCGGGCAATAACTTTAGTTCTATTCCGTGTATCTTCACCAAACTTATACCACAGGTTACTCTATAGGAAGGGAAGACACCTATTGCTTTCGGAGTCTGGGGCCCCAAGGTCAAGGTCACTGTTACTATCAATAGAATATTTTGTGACAAATTGGTGTCTGGGCAATAACTTTAGTTCTATGTGATGCACTTTTACCAAACTTACACCAGAGGTTACCCTATAGGAAAGGAAGACACCTATCAATTTCAGAGTCTCGCGCCCCAAGGTCAAGATCACTGTTGCTACAAATAGTTTATTTCTTCAGAATTTAATGTCAAAACTCGACTTCTGGATCTGTCATCCTCTTGCTGGATTTTTTGATGATATTGGTATCCGATGAACATGAGTTAGTGAGCACCGTCAATTTTGTTCAATTGTTAATTGCCTAAAATTATAAACATAAGGCCTAAAAAAATTAAAAATCTGTTTCTCTGGCTCTCCCGCATGATTCTATTGGCTGCCGCATGCTCTCTTTTTATAACCAATTTAAACTTAAAAAAAATTAAAATTAAATGGTTTATGTCTGATATTTGACACAAGCTAAAAAAATTGCTGAATTTGTCCCTTGAGTGCAAGAAGGCTTTGCAATGCTTTAGCATTGCAAAGCCTTCTTGCACTCAAGGAATGAAATACACCACCACCCTTGCTATTCTGTAGATTATGAGGTCTAAAACTTGAACCAAGAATATGAACTTTTGATGGCTAAGAAGTAATTACTGAAATAAAAAATAAAAAAATAAAATAAAAAACTGCTCGCCCGCATGCAATTTCACAAATAATGGCCTGAGAAACAGAAGATCTACTTTTTGTGGCCTAACCGCATTGTGAATTTGTTAACAGTCTACAGTCAGCTGCCCAGTACATCTTCCTAATTTTTCACAAAAAATAATTGGATAATCTATCCTACTGATGTATAAGATGCAGTTGCAAGATTATCACACATTTCATTGTAATTTAGAATGCCAATGTTCATGACTGTCCCTTAGTACGACAGAAGATAAAACGGTTCCCTGGATGGAAAAAAGGTGGGTGATAACTAGAAAAACCTTAACACCATTCCAGTACTGGTTAAATGATTAATCGTTCCATCAATAAAAGAAAGTGGGTTCTCAATTACAGGAAGTTCATTAAAGTGCTTGAAAAACTATGCTACAGATTGCCTTATTCGACCTATTTATTGCCTTGTTGAAAAACTTCCAGAGGGTTCACTCCTCTATGTAACATCTCCGCGAAGTGGAGCCACGCTGCTTCTTTGCTGTAGTAAACAAGTCCGGGAAAAATAAGAACCAGTGAGCACAACCTGAGGTGAAAGTCCGTAAAGTAGGAAGTATAGGTATAAACGGTTAACTAGTTGAGTGCTAGACACCAATATCAGGGCTTTCAGTAAAATGAGGATATCAGAGGAAAAGCAAACGTTTTCCTTGCTCATTTTTAGCTCACCTGGCCTAAAAGGCCATGTGAGCTTTTCTCATCACTTGGCATCTGTGGTCCGTAAACTTTTCACATTTTCATCTTCTTCTCTGTAACCGCTGAACAGGCGTGAACCAAACTTGGCAGGAATGGTCTATGGTAGGTCCTCTACAAATAATCCTCATGGCTTCCAGAGGCATTCTTTGATTCTGGTTGGTGGATTTTCAAAAATCTCCTCTGAAACTGCCAGGCCAAATGTTTTGAAACTTCACATAAATGATGACTGCGCCCCCCTCTACCAACAATCCTCATTTAATGTTGATTGTGTCACAAACATGGCCGCAATTGCGGCTTATAGTTATTGTAGAAACCCTATGAAAAATCACATTTTCATCATCTTCTCTGGAACTACTGAGCTGACGTGAACCAAACCTGGCAGGGATGGTCTATGGGAGGACCTCTACAAACGATCCTCATTTTGATCCCATGAGTTTGAAAACATGGCCGCCAGAGGCATTTTTTGATTCTGATTGGTGGATTTTGAAAAACCTTCTCCTATGAAAGGGCCAAATGTTTTGAAACTTTGCATGGTTGATGACTGGGACCCCCTCTACTAACCATCCTCATTTAATGTTGATTGGGTTGCAAACATGGCTTCAATTGCGGCTTATAGTTACTGTAGAAATCCTATGGGAAATCACATTTTCATCTGCTCTGGAACTACTGAGCTGACATGAACCAAACCTGGCAGAAATGGTCTATGGGAGGTCTTCTACAAAGGCTCCTCATTTTGTATATCGTGCATTGGAAAACATGGCTGCCAGAAGCATTTTTTGATTCTGATTGGTGGATTTTGAAAAATGTTCAAACGATCCTCATTTTGTTTCCGTTAGTTGAAAAATATGGCTGCCAGAGACATTCTTTGTTTCTGGTTGGTAGAGAGTGGCAGTTAACCGAGGCCACAACTCGGTTTCGGTTGTGAAAAAAAAAACGCGAGTTGCGCCAAAATTGCAGTCATACAACTGATGTTACGTTTTTTTTAATTAATCATTAAAACAATGCATAATCTATGTATCCTGGAACAAGGGTCGATCTAATTTGAAAACGCAGGTGTCTTTTCTTAGAACTAACCCATATCATCCACAACCATGTGTTGGGGGGGAGGGGGGGGGGGGTGAATGTGCCAAGCTCCACAAACGAATATCTACTGATTACAGAAACGAAAGTAGAACTTGGTAACCAACCGCGTGCACCACGTGAGAGTTACAAGTTTTCTTGAGTTAAAATGTTGACTGAAGATCCGAGTCCCGTGTATGATAATCGAAATGACACGAAATCAAAATTTTGTCCCTGCATGGGACAAACATACATTGCATGTATATATTTATTAAAAGCACAATTTAAGCACATGGAGATACGTTTTGTATACGCTCTGATCGAAGTGCTATTTAAAAACAAAAGTGTCAGCAAAAACAACGAATCACACAAGACACACGTCGAGTTAATTAGAATTTATTAAAGTTAACCACCATTTCAAAACCCCCAAAATGTGCAGGAGATAGTTTCATCCATAAAAATGTCGAAAGTTCTTACTGTTACGCTTTGTTCCACTGAAAAATTGGTTTCATTGAAATTCGCCCTGCAATTTGCATTGAAAGTTTTCTTTGAAACTTGTGTTGGAAAGGGGTTAAATGTGATAAGGCTACGATAGAAATCACACATATTAGGATGGATAAGAATGGCAGGCCTCATAGCACCAATCGCACGTGTCAATGTTAGATGGTTGGCAGAAATTGTCATTTTTCTGAACAGTGTATTATCATGCAGCGCAGCAGGTAAGGGAGACAACTGAAATATTTTGTTATTTACCTTAGAAATAAATTAACTAAAATTGTTAATGACGCCTAATTTACGAAGGATGTTGAAAACTTTTTTAACTACGCTTTTCAATTCAATTAGGACATTCAGAAATCATGAATGACCCAGCTTCCAATGTGAACTTGAAATTTATTTTTAATACTTTAAATATTTTTTTTTAAAAGAATATACCTTCTATACAGAGAAGAACACTAAATATTTTTTTTAAAAGAATATACCTTCTATACAGAGAAGAACACTCTCACCATGGGTGATGCTAAATTTCAAATCTACGGCATTGAAGCAAATACAAAATCAACCGCATGGTAACCCTAGTCATCACTGTTAGGGAAAGAGTTAGGGTATTCAGAAAGCATGAATGACGCAATTTTTTTGTAGGGGAGGGGGGAGGATTTTAACCTACATGACTTAGTTTTATGTGTGTATGTATGCTTGTATAACTTTTATTTATTTTTTTCTCCACAATTGTGTCCTCTATGCACATTTATTTTATCACAATGTCATATACATTTTATGTTGTTTTCTGTCTTCTCCCTCATGTCCACTGACTTCTCCCTCCTGACCCCTGACTTCTCCCTTAAGTCTCTGGAGGGAGAAGTCACTTCCCGCTAAAATCAGCTGCCAGGCTGACCCCTGATAGACATCTATGAAGTAATGGTTACAGTACTGTAAATGATTTGCATTGGTGACAGTGTTAAAATTTTCCTGTCTCCAAATCTCATCAAGCTTATAACAGTCCTTGAAAATCATGATCAGAGGCCTAAAGGTGCTTAAATTTGATTTTCTGATACCCTGCAATAACAATTTTGAATTATGAACAACCTGAATGAATTCAAGTTCACTTGGAAAAAAACATTCTTAGACTATCACTTCATACTTGAACATGAGTTCACTGGTTCTCCACTTCCAAATTCCCAAAATTAGTTGAGAATGCATAAAGTAGAAAAAAAAATGAAACCGAAACCCGGGTCTTCACCCCCCCAAAAAACGAAACCGAAGAGAAAAAAATCACAACTGCCAGTCTCTACTGGTTGGTGGATTTTCAAAAATCTTCTCTGAAACTGCCAGGCCAAATTTTCTGTTTGATGCTTCACATAAATGATGCCTGGGACCCCCCTCTACCAACGATCCTCATTTAATGTTGTTCGGGTTGTAAACATGGCTGTAAGTGTGGCATATAGTTACTATAGAAACCCTGTGGGAAATCACATTTTCATCTTCTTCACTGGACCTACTGAGCCGACGTAAACCAAACCTGGCAGGGATAGTCTATGGGAGGTCCTCTACAAAGGCTCCTCATTTTGGTTACCATGCATCGTAAAACATGGCTGCCAGAAGCATTTTTTGATTCTGATTGGTGGATTTTGAAAAATGTTCTCCTCTGAGACCACAGGGCCAAATGTTTTGAAACTTTGCATTGTTGATGACTGTGACACCCTCTACCAACGATCCGTATTAGTTACTATAGAAACCCTATAGGAAATCACATTTTCATCTTCTACTCAGGAACTACTGAGCCGACGTGATCCAAACTTCGCAGGAATGGTCTATGAGAGGATGGAAATATGTGGCCGCCAGAGGCTATATTCTAATGCTTAACCCAATGCTTCTTCTGTCTGCACGAAGATCGGTATTGTCAGCAAAATACTTGTTTTTTGAGAATCTGGTAAGGGTTGGTTCCAGTTTTCTCCACAGAGAACTAGGAAAAAAAACCCAAAATATTGTGTATACAGTACAGCTCAAAATAAGTTGTAGCATAACTGCAATAAACTAAGTAAACTACTGCTCCTGCACTGACAAGATCAGAATCTGACATTTTCTGGAAAGCTATCAGTGAGAGCTTTCCAGAAAATGATGTCAGCTTCTTGTCTTATCAGTGTAGGAAAAGAAAGATACATAGTCTATAAGATTATCCTACAACTTATTTTGA
Source organism: Pictodentalium vernedei (assembly GCA_031216915.1). Lineage (NCBI taxonomy): Eukaryota > Metazoa > Mollusca > Scaphopoda > Dentaliida > Dentaliidae > Pictodentalium > Pictodentalium vernedei. The sequence continues at coordinate 20,024,554 of CM062290.1, read as the reverse complement.
CTACTACTGTAAACAAGTGCAGCTGTAATTATGTTAATACATGTATTACTCTCAAGTTACTTATCAGAAATACTGATTGATGACAGGTGTTTGGAAAGCATGGAGGTTTTGTTTATTTTCTTTTCCCAGTAGCTGTCTAGTAAATTAAATCATTTAAGATATGAAAAACTTGGAGTAAAATGTGTTTCATGTAACCCTTTATCTATCCAAAGCTATTTGAAAGAGAATATTGTCTGAAAAGTTGTAATTTTCAAAATATTTAACCTTCTTTTAATGATTTTTTTTGTTGAAACAGAATTAATAAATGTGTGCATTTTTAAGAAATCTTCTTTGAAACTTCAAAGCCAAATGTTTTCAAACTTTATGTGACTGATGACTGTAACCCCCTCTATCAATGATCCTCATTTAATCTTCATCGGATTGCAATTATGGCTGCAATTGTGGCTTATAGTTAATATAGAAACCCTATAGGAAATCACATTTTCATCATCTTCTCTGAAAGCCAATGTGAACCAGACTTGGCAGGCATGGTCTAGGAGAGGTTCACTACAACTGTTATTCATTTTATTCCTTTTGGATGAAAAATGTGGCCGCCAGAATCATTCTTTGATTCTGATTGGTCAGTTTTGAAAACTCTTCTCCTCTGAAACCACAGGGCCAAATGTTTTGAAACTTTGCATGGTTGATGATTGGGGCACCCTCTACCAACGTTCTTCATTTAATGTTGATTGTGTTGCAAACATGGCCACAATTGCAGTTTATAGTTACTATAGAAAAACCCTATGGGAACTCCCATTTTCATCTCTCTGGAATTACTGAGCCGACGTGAACCAAAATAGTTGGCAGGAATGGTCTATAGGAGCCCCTCCACAAACGGTCCTCTTTTTGTTCCCGTTGGCTGGAAAATATGGCCACCAGAAACATTCTATGATTCTGTTTGATGGATTCAAATGTTTTGAAACTTCACATGATTGAGGACTGGGACACCTACCAATGATCCTCATGTAATGTTGATTTAATGTTGCAAACATGGTCACAATTGTAGCTCATAGTTTCCATGGAAAACTTATGGGAAATCACATTGTTATATGTAGTTCCAGGTGTGCGAGTACAGGCTCTTTAGAGCTTCTAGTTCATATTCAGTCAAAATGCAAATAATATTTTTAGTTGAACTTTGACGCAAGTCAAATTTGAGGTTGTGTCATGGCCCATCGTCCGTCCATCCGTCTGCCCATCTGTTCTTCAGCAATTCAATACGGCTTGGGCTAGAGGCCGTATTTATGAACCAATCTTTACAAAACTTCTTGAATACCTTTGTTATCACCCTGGGATGAGAACAAATGTTTTTGGGTGAGGTCCAAAATTCAAGATGGCCGCCAGCAGCCATTTTGTACCTTAGTTAGTGCAATCAATTTTTTGTAAAGAACTTCTGTATGAAAGTTCTGATTCGAATAAATTTTTGTCTGAATGTTTAGTAACATGGAATACATCACATATGATACAGGATTTTTCTTGTGCAGAAATTCTGCAAATTAGATGAACTTTTATTTTTCAGTGCTACATACACACAGTAAGTACACATGTCAATACGGCTCGGGCTAGGGTCTGTATTTATGAACCGATCTTCACAAAACTTCTTGGGTACCTTTGTTATTAACTTGGGACAAGAACGAGTGTTTCTGAGTGCTGTCTGAAATTCAAGATGGCTGCAGCGGCCATTTTGTACTGAAATTTGGTCCAATCATTTTTTTGTACACAACTTATATACGGCTCAGGCTAGAGGCCGTATTTATGAACCGATCTTCACGAAACTTCTTGGGTATCTTTGTTATCACCGAGGGATGAGAACGAGTGTTTTGGGGATGCGGTCCAAAATTCAAGATGGCCACCAGCAGCCATTTTGTACCAAAATTAGTGCAATCAGTTTTTTGTACAGAACTTCTGTATGAAAGTTCTGATTTGAATAAATTTTTGTATGAATGTTCTGATTTGAATAAATTTTTGAATGAATGTTTACTAACATGGAATACATCACATATAATACAGGTTTTTTTCTCGTGCAGAAATTTTGCAAATTAGATGAACTTTGATTTATTCAGTGCTACTTATACACAGTAAGTGCACATGTCAATACGGCTCGGGCTAGAGGCTCTATTTATGAACTGATCTTCACGAAACTTCTTTGATACCTTTGTTATCACCTTGGGACAAGAACAAGTGTTTTTGGGTGTGGTCTGAAATTCAAGATGGCTGCCGACGGCCATTTTGTACCAAAATTAGGTACAGTCAGTTTTTGGTACAGAACTTCTATATGGAGGTACTGATTTGAATAACTTTTTAGCTGCGACGAGCAGCTGTATATGTGGCAATCAACCACAATGTCTGCCTGCCTGCCTGACTGCCTGCCTGCCTGCCTGCCTGCTAGTGTTGAAACGATTAGCCGACTAATCATTGTCGACGCGATTATTAAATTAGTCGATCCCTAAATCTGCTAGTCGATTAGTCGGAACATCTGCCCCAACCATACACCATCCCCTTAAATTCACCCAACATTGTTGCGAACGTCACAAGTAAACTCCCGAAATCAAAAAACAACCCACGGAAATAATGCGTTTGATGTTTCCGACTGCATGAATAACAACCCTAGTTGGCCAACTGACCAAGGATTGAATAAGACCAGGGGTGCGTGAAGTAAACAGGGAAAAATATATGGGTGAGCTTATTCTCGAGGGAGCAGCCTGCAGGAAAATTAGGACCCAAAGTTGACATGAAATTAGGCCACCTACGGACATCGATTTGTTCACCAGGTACTGGTAAGTTCGAAATGTCTTACAGAAACATCAAAGAGAAATTATGGAAGAACACATACCACTTCATATTTGGAACAATTTGTTATCACTAAAGAACCAATTACAAAATCCATGTGCTTTTTATTTTCATTTTGTAAATACATGCGGACAAATTCCTGGAAATCTGCGAGTTTCCGGGAAATTGAAAGTGAAACTAGCTTTTCCTCGAACTGCAACTGAGTTAAGAGGAAACCCAATCAGGTCAGGTGATGATTTTCAAAGCAGACAATATGGAAATTAGTAGGCGTGTTCGATGTATGCATAATTATGGACAGATAAGAGGTTAAGTCATAATACGAGAAGTTGTGTGGGAGTGTTCGGTGTACAATTGTTGACAGGCTGATGACTGCTGTGGGCGTTAACTGTGCTTAATTTTCGACAGGGGATGTACATCACGCATGCGTAAAGAGCACTTCCTTTTGTTAACATTCAGTGGGATGGAATGAAAAATATAAAAAAAACCTGAATAATGATTTATTTTATTAAAATATCAGTGACTATATTGAGAAAAAATGATTTTAAACAGAAGCTACCAACAATAATTCTCTCTCAAAACTGAAAGAGGTTTTGAGGACTTTGAAAGCTTCACTTGCCATTGTTTCATTGCAAGTATTACTGTGTTAGTTTTAACCAGGGAAGAACGGTGGTACACGTGTTTGATAACAATAACATGGGGGCTTCGACTAGTCGATTAGTAATCAATTACTGCTGGCGACTAGTCGATTCCTGAAAATCACTAATCATTTCAACACTACTGCCTGCCTGCCTGCCTGCCTGCCTGCCTGCCTGCCTGCCGGCCCACCAGCCAGCCAGTCTGTCTGTCTGTCGGTGTCGGTCGGTCTGTCACCAACGACTTTAAAAAACACCATAACTCCTAAAATACTTGATGGAATGACACCATACTTGGTATGCAAGTGTATCTTCATGATGTCTACACCCTCTCAATTGTGCATGTCATTCGCATAATTTCTGTCACATTTGTGGACTTGTCACCAACGACTTTTTTTGTCACTAACAAGTTTTTTTTGTCACCAAGGAGTTTTAAATCATCATTGGCATTGCACGAATCGTCACAGCTTCGGCACTGTGACAGTGCACTCTAGTTGACTAAATTTTTAGTAAAATGGAATACATCACATATATAGGTTTTTTTCTCAGGCTGTATTTATGAACCGATCTTCACGAAACTTCTTGGGTACTTTTGTTATCACCTTGGGACAGGAACGCGTGTTTTGGGGTGCCTTTGTTATCACTGTGCTATGAGAACAAATATTTTTGGGTTCAGTCACACCCACTCTGGGACTCAAAGATTTCTTTTGTAGTTTAGCATCTAACTGTCACCCACCTTTACAATACTTTACCTATGCATTTGTTACAGGCTACGGTCAGCATTTATGTACAGACCGTTACAATACTTTATATGTACCTTTGTTATTAGGTCATTACCTAGATGTGTGTCATTGCTGTGTCACATACTATACATGTACATGTCTTACATAAGTTGAGCTACAGTGTCATTGACACTATCATGTTTGTCTAAATTTGTTTTATCACAAATTATTGAAGAGTGCCTATGGGCACTCTTCGGTAATTTGTAATAAAACAAATTTTGATGAACAAATTCAGACCATTAAAAAAATGTAGCCTTCAACCAGATCAACTTTGCTTTATTCTTGTTTTGTTGTTTAGATATAGCAGGGACTGACCTGGGCATGCGCCAGTGCGTATTTGGTTCTGAAACATCAGGACCTGGCTCTTAAATCTCAGAGATAGGCTTCTCAGTTGGTGCGTAACTTCTCAGATCATATTTTGATATTCTTTCAATGGATAATCGAGAGAGACACATGTATTATATATACGATTATCATTTATCATTATTGTAGAGTGCTTAAGTTAATACTTCAAGTCTTAATTACCAAGCTTTAATCGTCACTGTGGTTTCTGATCAAGTCTTGGCTGCCTGAATAGGCAGCCAAGACTTGATCAGAAACCACAGCGAAGATTAATGTTTGCTATAGTGTACTCAATGAAAATGATGAGAGCTATTACATACTTGCAGTGTGTGTTACAAACAGCAGTGTGACTCCGTAAATTGAAATCTGGCGCATGAATTGAAAAAATAGGCTCCGAGGCTAGAGCGTATTTTAAATAGTCCTGATCGGTCCCTGATATAGCCATAGATTCTGAAAGTGACTGTAACACCAATAAGTAAATAATAGTTGAATTTCCCTAAAGTACAGCATTGAACATACTTGAACCTTCACCTGTTGCATGTAACCCTTGCTGTTGAAAGTGTCAATCAATCCCAATAAACAATGAAACCCAATGCACACAAAATCAAAATCTGTCATGGCAACTGTAATACAGTCATGAATGGATTTGAAGAAAAATTCACAAAAAGTTAATTTCAGAAATCAATGGTGAAAAAAAAACTGTTCACAAGGAAAAATGTGTTGTTAAAAGTGGCCAAATTCTACCTTTTCTAATAAAAGATTTACTGCCAGAGTGTTATGTCTTCAGATAACTTTATTCTTGTTTTACCATTCCATTTATTGTGTCGCCACCCCACGAAGTGGGGAGCGACATATAGGGATTACTTTTGTCGTCTTGCGTCATCCGCGTCGTCGTCCGCGTCACACTTTCTCTTATCCGCCACTCCTCTTTAACCTATGAATGGATTTTGATGAAACTTTCAGTGATTCTTTATCACATAATGGCATTGTGCACCTCCTATTTTATTTTTTGATCCGCTGTATTTTTTCCAGAGTTATGCCCCGTCGTCTTGCGTCGTCCGCGCCGTCGTCCACGTCACACTTTCTCTTATCCGCCACTCCTCTTTAACCTATGAATGGATTTTGATGAAACTTTCAATGATTCTTTATCACATAATGACATTGTGCACCTCCTATTTTATTTTTTGATCCGCTGTATTTTTTCCAGAGTTATGCCCCTTTTCCACTTAGAATTCTGTCTGAAACGCCAGGCGACACACGTCTTCCATGGAAGACTCACATCTAAGTGTTTATTATACCCCCACTTTCGAAGAAATTGGGGGTATACTGGATTACATGCGTCCGTCCATCCATCTGTCTGTCCGTCCGTCTGTGCGTCCATGTGTGAGTCCCATCCGAGAATATTCATAACTTAAGTAAATTATTATTTTTTATAATATTTGTTGATCATAGGTATGCCCGCACTAGTTATTTTTTTTTTTATTACTTGTTCACTCTGAAATTGTGTCCGTCTGAGCCAAATTTTGTCTGTTCAGCCTGTATCTTGGGTATCAAATGTTCTATTGCAATGAAATTTGCCATGAACACTGCTTATGGTATAGGCTTTAAAAAAAGGATTCAACAATATTTCTCACATTCTCCTTTTTAGAGTTATCCCCCTTTTTTGATGTAGAAATTGTAGGAATTAGACATTATTTGTCTGTTCAGCCTGTATCTCAGGTATGGGTTATCGGATTTCAGTGAAATATGGCATGCAGTTTGCCTATAACAAAGGCCTCTGCCTCATTGCATAAAACTTCCAAACATCAAACAATTTACCATACATTTTGACTTAGAAATTGTTGGAAATTGTTGAAAACTTTCGAAGAAAATGGAGTGGGGGGGGGGGGGGGGTATACTGGATTGCGTCCGTCCATCTGTGCATCTGTCCGTCAGTCCGTACGAGAATATTCATAAATAATATTTGTTGGTCATAGGTATGCCCACACTAGGCGGTCCACCACGTGGGGGGTATGCACCGGACCAAAGTCCAGCTCTTGTTATAATCCTGGTCTTCATATTTTTTTCCAGATTTACATGATCAAATATTGGAACCACTTAGGAAGTTATTTGTCTGTTCATCTCAATATTTTAAAGTAAGTAAATTACTTTTCTTTTTAAATCTTGACAGCAGGCAGCAATATGCTTGTCTAGTTTTTATGTGAAATTCAAAAAAATACACTTATAGATTTGCTTAACCCTTTACCTAACGTAACGGCCAAAACCGGCCAGCACTATTCTCAAAAATCATCAATTAATTTTCATTATTTTTTTCATTTTTTGTCTCAAAAACTTAGGTTATGACGCCTCGTTGGAACAAGCACGTCGAGCTCGTTCCAACGAGGGGTCATAACCCATTTTTTTGAGAAAAAAAATTAGTTACGGCCTAAAAAAATAAAAAATCTGTTTCTCAGGCCCTCTGGCATGGTCCTTTTGGCTGCCGCATGCTTTCTTTTTATGACCAATGTAAACTTAAAAAAATAAAAATTAAATGGTTTATGTTTGATATTTTGCCCAAGTTAAAAAAATTGCTAAATTTGTACCTTGAGTGCAAGAAGGCTTTGCAATGCTTTAGCATTGCAAAGCCTTCTTGCTCTCAAGGGACGAAATACATCATCACCCATGCTGTTCCATAGAATATGAGGTCTAAAACACAAACCAAGAACATTAACTTTGATGGCCAAGAAATAATTACAGAAAAAAAAAATAGAATAAAAAATCGCTCGCCGCATGCAATTTTACAAATAATGGCCTGAGAAACAGAAGATCTACTTTGAGTGTCCTATTCAAGAATTTTTTTTGCAAGTGACGTCTGCTTTTCATGTTCGGTAAAGGGTTAATTGTTATAATACATAGAGGATACCGAAACTTATCTCCTGAGTGACCGAGACAAATGCTTATTTTTCTCGAGTGCTTAGGTATCCACTCAAAACACTAGATTTTCTTTTTATTATATGTTTTTTATAAGTATCTGATCATTCCTATTGATAATTCCACTTGCTTCAACCTTGAAATGATGCATGAAAGTAAACAGCATGCATTGATATGCAGAAGTGATTTGATCAATACTCGGAACTGGAGGTTCTTGCGATCTGATTTAGCTGGTGGGTTTCATGCATCAATTCAAGGTGAATACATGTTGAATTATTGCTGGAAATGATCGGGGATCCACTCAAAAACTCTAGATTTTCTTTTCATTATACTTTTTAGAACAAATTGATCATTTTCAGTGATAATTTGACTCGTATTCACCTTGGAAGTGATGCTTTGAAAGCTGCCATTTTGATTGATACCATGGACGTGAAAATTTCTATATCTTCACAGTGGGGGATACGATTTCTATCTTTCTTCAGTTTTTTCAATAATCTGTCGTTTTGCTTATAATAAATGGTGATATCTATATGGTTTTCATAAATTTCCCATGACTAATCTGTGGCCGCTCGGTAAAAATTGATATTTCACCTGTTAGTCATGAAGTAATTATGGTAACCACCCCATAAAATAAATGGTTTATGTCTGATAGTTTACCCAAGGTAATATAATTGATAAATTTGTCCTTTAGTGCAACAAAGCAATATTGTAAAGCCTTCTTGCACTCAAGGGACGGAATACACCACCACCATGCTATTCTGTAGGTTATGAGGCCTAAAACATAATACAAACAAAGAACATAAACTTTTGATGGCAAAGAAATAATTACAAGTATAAAAAAATAAATAAAAAAATGCTCGCCCACATGCAGTTTTACAAAAAATGGCCTGGAAAACAGAAGATCTACTTTGTGGGGCCTAACACAAGATCTACTTTGTTGGTCCTATTCTTTTTATTATATGTGTGGCATATTCCAAAGAAATCTTTGTGGTTTAATCCCAAATTAACTGCTTCAAAAACCACAAAAATTTAGTTTAAACACCTTCAATGGATAGTCAAAAAACTATTTTCAGAAACAAAATTAGTCATCCAAGAAACAAAATAGTTCCCTCAGTTTTTAACTGAAAGCTACACAGAAATGTTAAGGTCTAAAAAAAATAAAAATCTGTTTCTCAGGCCCTCTCGTATGGTTCTTTTGGGTGCCGCATGCTCTCTTTTTATAACCAATGTGAACTTTAAAAAAATAATAATTAAATGGTTTATGTCTGATATTTTACCCAAGTTAAAAAAATGATAAATTTGTCCCTTGAGTGCAAGAAGGCTTTGCAATGCTTTAGCATTGCAAAGCCTTCTTGTTCTCAAGGGACGAAATGCATCACCACCCATGCTATTCCGTAGATTATGAGGCCTAAAACATAAACCAAGAACATGAACTTTTGATGGCAAAGAAACAATTACAGAAATAAAAAATAAAATAAAAAACTGCTCGCCCACATGCAATTTTACAAATAATGGCCTGAGAAACAGAAGATCTACTTTGTGTGGCCTCATGGATATTAATTTAATATCGCAAATAACAATAACAACAGAGCAACATTTCACCATGAAATATTAAACATCTCAAACTTTCATAACTCTGTAGTGAGTTTATTTCTCATTCATTGATACTACTTTCAATGACGTGATTCGCCGGTTGTACCATCAGTGAAAAATACGATTTTGAAATAACGTGGTCTGTCTTGTATTGATAAGACAAAAAATACGAGGCCTACATTTTTGCTATTTCCTTTTTAGCTCACTTGGCCTAAAAGGCCATGTGAGCTTTTCACATCACTTGGCATCCATCGCCATCTGTCATCTGGCGTCCATAAACTATTCACATTTTCATCTTCTCGGTAACCACTGAGTTAGCGAGAGCCAAACTTGGCAGGAATGGTCTGTGGGAGGTCCTCTACAAACAATCTTCATTTTGTTCCCGTCGGATGAAAAACATGGCATCCAGAGGCATTCTTTGATTCTGGTTGGTAGATTTTCAAAAATCTTTTCTGAAACTGCCAGGCCAAATGTTCTGAAACTTCGCATAAGTTATGACTGGGACCCTCTCTACCAACGAACCTCATTTAATGTTGATCAGGTTACAGACATGGGTGCAATTGCAGCTTACAGTTACTATAGAAACCCAATGAGAAATTACATATTCATCTTCTCTGGAACTACTGAGCCGACGTGAAAAAAAACTGGCAGGGATAGTCTATGGGTGGTCCTCCACAAACAATCCTCATTTTATTCCCATGGGTTTGAAAACATGGCTACAGAGGCATTCTGTGATTCTGATTGGTGGATTTTGAAAAATCTTTTCCTCTGAAACCACAGGGCCAAATGTTTTGAAACTTTGCATGGTTGATGACAGAGACACCCTCTACCAATGATCCTCATTTAATGTTGATTGGGTTGCAAACATGGCTGTAATTGTGGCTTATAGTTACTATAAAAACCCTATGGGAAATAACATTTTCATCTTCTTCTCTGGAATTACCAAGCCGACGTTAACCAAACTTCGCAGGAGTGGTCTATAGGAGGCCCCCTACAAACGATCCTCTTTTTGTTCCCGATGGTTGGAAAATATGGCCACCAGAGACATTCTCTGATTCTGATTGATGGATTTTGCAAAAATCTTCTCTGAAACTACAAACTAAGTCAAATATTTTGAAACTTCACATGATTGAGGACTGGGACACCTTCTACCAATGATCCTCATGTAATGTTGCAAACATGGCCACAATTGTAGCTCATCGTTACCATGGAAAGCCTATGGGAAATCACATTTTTATATGTAGTTCCAGGGGAGCAATTACAGACTCTTTAGAGCCTCTAGTATTTTTAACTGGAACATATTATACTGAGTCAAAAAAGTGCGGAGCAATTTTTTTAGTATTATCGATTTTAATCCCAAACAAATTATGCGCAGGGGGGGCATTGAGAAAATGTTGAGTCAGCATATTTGCAAAAATAGAAAAGAACATTTTCTTCAGAACCACTGATGAGTATCTTTTGATAATTGGTATACAGCTTCCATAGGGGGTGCAGATACAAGTGTGTTCAAATTAAACCCCTCAGGTTAATATTTGGGCTTGATGCAGGAGCTTGAATAATTAGCTTTAAAAATCTTCTTCTTCAGATCCAACAGTCCAATTCTTTTGATATTTGGTATACAACATCTCTAGGGAGGCAGATTCAAGTTTGTTCAAATTGAGACCTTGGGTCAATATGATAGCCCAAATATTAACTTACTGCAATATGAGGAATAATCTTTAATAAATCTTCTTCTTCGGATCCACCAGTCAGATTCTTTTGATATTTGGTATACAACATCTCTAGGGGATCAGATTCAAGTTTGTTCAAATCAGTTCCCTGGATTGATAGTTGGACTTAGTGCCATATGAGAAAATATTTTTAAAAATCTTCTTCAGATCCACCAATCAGATTCTTTTCATATATGGTATATAACATCTCTAGGGGAGTCAGATTCAAGTTTGTTCAAATGGAATCCCTGAGTCAATATTTGGGCTCCACTTGGGAGTCCAAATTTTATCATTGTGCAATATGGGGAATAATCTTCTTGAGATCCTCCTGTCAGATTCTCATAATATTTGGTATACAAATTTCTATAGGGGTAAGATTCAAGACTCTGGAGGGGGGTGGGGGGATCTGGGGGGTCAGTTTCAAGCTTGTTCAAATCGGTCCCTTGAGTTAATATTTGGGCTCTCTATTGGGGTCCAGAGTTTAACCCTTTACTCAACAAATCGCCTGCATCCGCCCGCGTAATATGCAGATTCAGCAGCTGAAAAAATATTATTTTTCGAAAAATTTCAACAAAACCATATAATGTGACCCCTCTTTGGAATGAGCTTTTCGAACTCGTTCCAATGAGGGATCACATGATATGGTTTTGTTGAATGTTTTTGAAAAAAATTAAAAAACGATACTTAAATTAAGAAATTTTAATATTGTCTGCATTGGGTAAAGGATTAACTCAGTGCAATGTCAGAAAATTTCTTGAAAAATCTGCTTCTTCGGTTCCAACAGTTAGAATCTTTTCATATTTGGAGTGTGAGATCTCTTGAGGTGTCAGATTCAAGTTTGTTCAAATCGAGTCCCTGGGTTAATATTTGGGCTCCATATGCCAGTCACTTACTGATACACTCATCTCTTTTGACAACTTGAGCCAAGTGAGCATTTTAGGCTCACTTGAGCCTCTGATTTTAAGTTGGTTGGTTGTAAAAAAAAAGCATGTGGCTGCCAAAAGGACCATGCGGGAAGGTCTGAGAAACAGATTTTTAGCTTAACTGGACAAAGTCAAGATAAGCTATTGCCATCCCACATGCAGAAGTCTGTCGGTCTGTTCACATTTCCTTTAGCACAGGCTAAAGTTCTTGTCCAGTCATCATGAAATTTTGTATGCAGATTTAAGGTCATGTCTGGATGAGAATGTCCCCTTTTGGTTGCGATCGGTTTTCCGTGTTGGCTACTCGAGCCCAAAACCTGAAAACCATTTAATACAGTCTACAGGTCCCTATTTATGAAGGAATTTCATTGTAACTTGGTAAGATGACTGTATATTGTCAAGATGAGAATGCCGCCTTTTGGTTGCGATCGGTCAATCGTGATGGCTGCGCACGCCGCAAACCCAAAAACCTTTAACACAGTCTACAGGTCGTATTTATGAAGGTATTTTTTTGTAACTTTGTAGGATGACTCTGTATAATGCCTAGATGAGAACGTCCTATTTTCATCAGGTTCAGTCAACCGAGGTGGCTACAGGAGCACATAACCTAGATTCCTTTAGCACAGTCTACAGCTTGCATTTGTGAAGGGATTTCATTGCAAATTTGTAGGATGACTCAGTATAATGTCCAGATGAGAACATCATATTTTGGTTGTGATTGGTCAACTGTCACAGGCTCACAGGCATGTGACCTAGATTTGTTTAGCCCTGTCTACAGTTCATATTTATAAAGCGATTTCATTGTAACTTGGCAGGGATAATTTGTTATGATATCTAGATGAGACTCTCCTATTTTAGTCATGATCGGTTAACCATGACCGCCATATGATCTAGATTCCTTTAGCAAAGTCTGCAAGTTATATTTTTGAAGGGCTTTCATTGTAACTTGGCAGGATGACTCGTTTGGGAATTATTGTATTGTAACTTGTTAACTTTGGTTGACATCCATTAACTGTGATGGTTTCATTAAACCAGGCCTCAGTTCTTTAGTACATTCTTCACCTCAAATTATTTTTATTGAAAACAGCATATAGGGAACAGAAATTAACATATTTTCTCAATTATCACAATTCTTGTCTTATTTCATAATCCTTTCATAAACATTGAACATTATCCTTTTCATCAAACACTACACACAGTCATGTTAACTGGTTGAGGGCTAGATTATTTTTGGTGGTCTGAATTTGTTATTCACAATTTGTTTTATTACAAATTATTGGTGAGTGCCCATAGGCACTCTCCAATAATTTGTAATAAAACAAATTTATTTTTACAAAATATTACTTGGGTTTGACTGAATATGAAACAGGAGTAGTGAAAATGTTGGCTTTTGCTCCGGTTCCCGCATTTTTCTGAAAGCCCTGATAGTGGCTTCTAGCACTCAACCAGTTAAGCTACAGTGTCATTGACACTTTCATTAACCTTTTTAGGCCTCAATTATTTTAATTCATGGGGAGTGAAGTTGACCTGTACATTTGATGTTACCTCCCTTGATATGCCTGATATGCTTTTCAAGTCCTCATCTTTTCTCTTCTTAACATTAGCTCCTTTGATATGCCTGACATGCTTTACATATATTCACCATTTCCTCACAGTAGATTGAGTTGTTAAACTTTAGATGAACTCCTATATATCTGTATGAGATCATCCAAACTGATTAACCCTTTACCCAACGAATCGAACGCATCCACCCACGTAATTTTCAAATAAAGCATTAGAAAAAAATATATTTTTCCAAAAATGTCAATGAAACCATATCATGTGACCCCCTCATTGGAACGAGCTTGTCGAGCCCAATGAGGGGGTCACATGATATGATTTTGTTGAAAATTTTTAAAAATCAATAATTAAAATAATAAATTTTGATATCTTGTGCGTTGGGTAAAGGGTTAACTGGAGATCTAAAAATTATTGTAGATAAATACAGATTATCATGATAATGTGCATATCCTGTGATTTGTATCAGATTCGAGGTGGTGTCTAGAATGGGATCTCAACGAGCCGGCTTTGCCCTTTTTTGGACACCACCGAGAATCTGATAGAAATCACAGGACATGCACATTATCATGATAATTCATTTATCTAACAATTCTGTCACATAAACAGATTAAATTTTAACCCTTTACCCAATGTAACGGCCAAAATCAGCCAATGCTATTCCAAAAAAAAATCGTCAATTAATTTCCATTATTTTTTCATTTTTTGTCCCAAAAACATAGGTTATGACCCCTCGTTGGAAGGAGGTCGTCGAGCTCGTTCCAATGAGTAATCATAACCTATGTTTTTGAGACAAAATTTTTTTTAAAAATTAGTTTTTCAGTACTTTTTTTGCAAGAGTCGTCTGCTTTTCATGTTAGGTAAAGGGTTAAATTATTTAAAAAATTTTTTTGACATAATGTTCGGTCGATCACTGAAACACACATAGAATGTATCTATGTGCCTGTTATGATAGCCCGTAGTGCTACCGGAAACGAATCATCTATATGATATGGAATCAGAATGAGTCATCTATATGATACGGAATCGGAACACATCATGTGATATGTACCGTTTCTCGTGGTTTTCATGCCAAAATCTGTATAAATATAATTTATTTATTGAAGTTTAATGACAGTTTTGGTAGTCAGTATCACTTCGCTTTTGGCAGATTTATGGGTGGAGGAAGCCAGAGAGAACCAAAAAGCAGTTGGGAGCTACTGACAGCTTTCCCAACATACTGACTGCACATGCATTGTTAGCATTGGTTGAAGGCAGGTGCCCCATCGATGTGCAGTATAGTGTTGTACGGTTAACCGGTTTTATAAGTCGGTTTTGGTTTTGCTTGAAAACCGAAACCGAAACCGTGTAACTGGTAAATGAGTACGGTTTCGGTTTTTTCCTAAAATGTCGGGAAGAGATGTTTTCTTTATTCAGTTTGCACTAACAATGTCTGAAATGTCAAGCTTTGTCAGGAAATAACAGTGTCGTCAACGCACACCACATTCTGGGTGTAAAGGGGTCACTGCAGCATGTCCAGATCACTCGAGAATTATGTATGACAAGTTGTCAATCACAAATCGTTGACGTAAAAATGGGTTGTGTTTTCTGTGAGAATGACAAAACAGACAGCCAACACGCCTACATTTCACTGATTACAGGAAATACCTTGCGCAATTGGCTTCGTTTTTGAACAGGTTTATTTGACATAGTCAATCAGTTTAATTAAAATTACTTATCTACAATCTGTTGGACAGGGAATAATATCATATCAGAAAAAGGTCTTGGTATTTCATTGTCGTATTAAAAAATAACATTTGTCACGGATTGCCCCACCACGTGCATCGGATGTTGTCTGTTGCCTCCCTTGATGTGCTTATCTGGGAGGAGGTTTTACTGCAATTCAGTTTTGGGACGTTCCGACCCGAGACGATTTGTCCTGAAGGCTTCGGCCCACTAAAACGCGAAACCGCAAGTTCTTATTCTATTTAGTTCAATATATGAAGGCCAAAACGTCTTGAACTGAAACGTCCTGAGGCCGAAAGGTCCCAAGAGTCCATATCCACGGGATAAAGCTGCGTTCCGTAATATCGCTGTCAACGTGCCACGGTTGCATTCCCACACAACTTACTTTAAGGGAGCCAACCAAAGGAACAAATCAGCGGTAGAAATAGAAATTGGAATGGCAAGAGGCAAATGCAAAAAAGTTACAATATATAACAGTACTCCAGTGAATTTGTGAAATCAATTCCGTTGAGCTAAAACCATTGCGTGAGCGAGGTGGGGGGGGGGGGGGGGGGGGGAGGGGGGGGGGGGGGGAGACAATAGGTATTTGGTAAAGTGGTTCGTTTTGAAGCCCACCCAGCTACAACAATATGACTTTCCCATTCCAGGCTGACATGAAATGATTGCTGATTATTTTCCTGGGGAGGGTGGTGGCACTAGTCACCACTGTGTGTGTGTGTGGGGGGGGGGGGGGGGGGGAGGGGGTATTGAAAAGAGTGTATACATCAGTTCATTGTCAAATATGTTAGGATGGGTGTCTAGGTGACCCACTTGGCAACGCTTATTATTTGCAATGCCTGGTAGGGTCATTTTGTTAGGCTGCCCAGGGCCCACCTAGGAGTGAGCACTGAACAGAGCGCTGGGAAATTGTGAATTAGCTCTTTTCACACTCATGTGTTAATATCAATTCATCATAGACTCTCTATGCCTGAACTTAAAGACCAGAGGTGGGGGGTGTGGGGGGGGGGGGGGTGGGGGGGGGCATGTGCCTAGAATTGGTGAGTGGTGATATTCTACGAACACTGTTACATTTTATTTTCTTTTATATTATTTTGTTTTGATAATGCCTGCCATTTATACACTTAGCACAAATGCTAGTCAATGCCAATTAAATCATCACTGAAAATATGACAGTATGGGCATTATATCGACACTACATAGTTTCTGTTGGAAACTGCAGATGTCTTACTATAAAAAACCGAAAACCGACCTATAAACCGAGTTTTTTTTAAATAACCGAACCGAAACCGAACCGAAACAAGAAAAATAAAACCGCACAACACTAGTGCAGTACACCTTAGTACACAATGCCACTGTGCTCCTATGTGGGCAGTCAGGGTTAAGTGCCTTGCCCGAGGACACAACACAGTTACTCCTGGTCTGGATCAAACTGTGGACCTCTTGGTTTGAAGTCTGAGTGACTGTACTCTCCTTAACCCTTTACCCAACATAACGGCCAAAACCGGCCAGTGCTATTCTCAAAACCGCCAATTAATTTTCAAACTATTTTCATTTTTTGTCTCAAAAACATAGGTTATGACCCCTCGTTGGAACGAGCTCATCGAGCTCGTTCCAACGAGGGGTCATAACCTATGTTTTTGAGACAAAAAATGAAAAAAATTAATTATTCAAGAATTTTTTTTTGCATGTGTCGTCTGCTTTTCATGTTAGGTAAAGGGTTAATATGTATAAGAAGTCTTGTGATTGGATGATGGGAAAATTTCCATATCGATACTCCATTGTGGACAGTTGCAAATAAAAATAGTTGCTAAATGGATAATTTTCTTTTTATAAACATGTTTTACAAACATGTAAAAATTTCACACTTTGGGTCGTTACATTGCAAAATTTCCCAATTAGAAGGGTATGGACCCTTTCCCAAAATGGGTGTATAGAACTCTGTGGCTTGCTCTGTTGGGAGCTCAGCGGCACAATTTTCTCTGAATAATTGCTAGATTCAAGACAGTAAGTAATCCCTGTACATTGGAGCTCACTGGACTTGCTATTTCCATATTAATTGCATATAACTACTGGATACCAAACCATTTACTACAGCTTGATGATTTTAGTCAGTTGTTTTTGGACAGTCATCTGAATCCACAAATTATACCAGAACAAAAATATACTTGTTTTCTGAAATGTTGACCCAACAACAGTGCTAGAGAATTACTTGAGGTGAGACTAGGGCTGAAACGGTTGGTTCATTTTCACAACTGACTAACCGCGAGCTATAACCGGATAATATCAGCTATAACTGGATAATATCCGATTATCAGTAGCCATTATTTCACCGAATCTGGGATCAAAACTGTAGGAATTGGAAAGCAATATTCTCAAACTATTCCGTAGTGTGTGTACAAACGAACGTTGTCGAGTACTCGACAATGTTCATTTGTATACACAATATGGAATAGTTTCTACAATTACTCATTACTCACAGAAACTGCCGATCATTAATGAAGTCTTGAACGCCAACTTCGATTATTTTCTTAAAATATTCAACGTGGCTTTGATGAGTAATCTGTCACAAAGAAGAAGCGGCAGATTTACTATATTTTAAACGTGGAATGATGATCACTATCTGTTTTTCAAATCGGTTAGGTAGGTAACCAGTTTCAAACTGGTTATCCGGTTAACCATTTCAGTACTAGGTGAGACCTAAGATGAACAATACAAAATTGAATCACTGTTTAAATAGTTGTTCAAACTAGAAATTCACAAACTGTTTAAAACTTAGATTAGATTGGTTGCCTGCATCATTGAAAGTACTTTTGTGATTGAGATTTATAACAATCATCTGAGCCATTGAAAATAAGTATCTTTCAATCTCTCAAACCACTGATCAAATTCTGTAAGGAATGTAATGCTTTTATGGCTTGGAACCAGTCTAACTATTAAATAGACCATTGCATTTGTTTTAGATTCAATAAAGTATAACTCTATTGTCCACAAAGATTTAATTTCTTGACATAAGGCCACACAAAGTAGATCTTCTGTTTCTCAGGCCATTATTTGTGAACTTGCATGCGGGCGAGCGGTTTTTTATTTTATTTTTTATTTCAGTAATTACATTTTTGTCATCAAAAGTTCATGTTCTTGGTTCAAGTTTTAGGCCTCATAATCTACAGAATAGCATGGGTGGTGGTGTATTTCATCCCTTGAGTGCAAGAAGGCTTTGCAGTGCTAAAGCATTGCAAAGCCTTCTTGCACTCAAGGGACAAATTCACCAATTTTTTTTAACTTGGGTACAATATCAGACATAAACCATTTAATTTTTAATTTTTTAAAGTTTAAATTTGTTATAAAAAGAGAGCATGCGGCAGCCAAAAGGACCATGCGGGAGGGCCTGAGAAACAGATTTTTTATTTTTTTAGGCCTAATTAAAGGAATAGTTTCCTCCTCAAAATATCAAAATTTCACTGAGGTTATATTTTTTAGTTAATTACTAAATCAAGTTCCAAATCTCATCGATGAAATTTGACTTATGATTTAAAAGTTACGTGATATAAGGGGGTGCGGTGGAGTTGCGGTAACCGTTCCTCATCAGATCATTGAAGTTAAGCAATGTCGTCGTGTCCTTGGGCAAGGCACTTAACCATGATTGTCCACATGGGGGCACGATGACGCTGTATACTAAAGCGTACTGCACCTCGATGGTGCGCATGTCTTCAACCAATCTAACCCTGCCTGTGCCGCAGTGCAGAGTTCCGATGTTGGGGGATGTTGGGGTGCTGGCAGCTGCTCGTGGTTGCTCGATGGTTCTCTCTCCGGGTACTCCGGCTTCCTCCACCCATAAAACTGTCATGGTCATGATTATCCATTGTGCATAAGTATGTGACCTTAAACACCAATAAATAATAACGGGATATAAATAGAATAGCATTTGTGTTCAAACTGTCATTTTTTACCTCACAAGATCGATTTGGGTGGAGGGATAATATTGAACTCGAAGCCGACTTTGAGTCAAATATTATCGCTCCACCAAATTTGACTGAGTGTGGTAAAAATGACAGTTCGAACTTGTATGCTGTGCTGTTTTTATTGCTCTCCTACAGTGTACTGAAAAATTATTAATCAATTTTGGCAGAGGGATAATATTGAACTAGAAGCCTTCGGCTTCTTGTTCAATATTATCCCTCCGCCGAAATCGATCTCGTGCAGTAAAAAATGACAGTTCGAATGCATATGCCATTCTGTATTTATTGCACACCTACAGTTTGCTAAAAAAAATATTAAAAACACAAATTATTGCCAAAAATAACTCAAAACATAAAAGAGAAATAGTTAAATAATCTGCGCACGTGATCTGTATTGTTCAAGGACAATGCAAAAAAATTTATTGTTCGCTTCGGTTTTTGCACAAAAGGCATGTATTTTATTAAAATAAAAGCATAGACGTGCAATAAAAGTGAATATGGGTTGGAAATTGAAAACATATTTTAAAAGTGGAAATTGAAAACGTATTCAGTATTGAGAAAAACTGTAAAATGTATACATGTACCGCAGTCTGGAACAACAAGCCTGGAAATAAACAATCTGTCATTTGCAGAATGAGGTCCCCAGACGGTATAAGTTTGCTGATGCTGTCCCATATAATGGACTAGAATCCCAAAATTTATCCTCTGGGTACCTCTTTCTGTTACAGCCCGAGACCTTGATTGAGATTGAGGTTCACAGAGGGCAAATTTAGTAATGCTGTAAGTGTAGCACCACCAAATTTACCCTCTGAGGACCTTACTCTGCAGATAAGAGCCTGCTTATTTTCTGGCTTGCAGAGGTTACATTGCAGAACATGCCAAATTGAATTTTTTGAGTATGGACGAACTTATTGGGAAGAAAATTAATGTTATCTGTATCTCTTCTGAATCCTATATTTGTTGAGAGTACTGTTAGTATTGTGGTAAGTTTGATAAAAGGAACACAAGTGACACTGTATTTTCTACACAAAATGTTGTTGGCTTTCTCGTCAGAATGTTTTGCAGACATGGTTGCATAAATATGCCATAAATGGAGATATTTTTGTCAGCTTGTGTTTACACATTAAAAAAACATTTTATGCAAAAAAAACAGGATAGGAAAAATGAAAACAAGAAATAACAAAAAAATTTACATATTAGTTGTTCCTGTTTAAATCATGTATAAATATGATTCCCCTTTTTAGCAGAACTTTGACGTAGTCAAATTTGAGGTTATGTGATGGCCTGTCGTCCGTCTGTCCATCCATCAACAATTCAATACGGTTCAGGCTGGTGGCTTTATTTATGAACCAATCTTCACGAAACTTCTTGGGTACCTTTGTTATCACCTTGGGACAAGAACAAGTGTTTTGGGGTGTGGTCTGAAATTCAAGATGGCTGCCAGAAGCCATTTTATACCGAAATTAGGTGCAATCAGTTTTTTTGTGCAGAACTTCTAGGACAACTTTTGTTATCATCATGGGATGGTAACGAATGCTTTTGGGATCGGCCCAAAATTCAAAATGCAATATTTATGGGAATTGAGTGTATAACATTTTTTGTACAGAACCTGTGAATAAGATTTTTTATGTCAGTAATGTTTGCTATAAATTTATTGGGTGCCTTTCTTATCACTGTGGTATGAGAACAAATATTTTTGGGTTCAGTCAGACCCACTCGGGGACTCAAAAATGGAAATAATTAAAAATCTTTTCCTCAAAACACCAGACAAAATAATGTTTCTTGAATTCAGCATCCCTAGGATGTGTATATTCAAATGTGTAGAAGCCAAGTTCCTGTGTTAATATTTGGTTTTGTTTGGGAGGGTAAACATTAGCACAACCTGATTTTCTATTTCCAATGAGAAAAATAAAACCTCCTCACGCGTGGGAACCCTATATGAGCTAAAAAAAAAAAAAATAAATGGCTATATTTTAAGAAGGACTGGACAAATATTTATTAATTAGTATGAATCAACCTTCGAAGGGTTTGAATCAAACAGGCCAAAACAATTGCTAACATTTGGCTTATGGTGTACCATACAAGGATCCCAATTATAACATTAACCCCCATGGAGATTTCTTTTCTAGTTTAGCATCTAACTGTCACCCACCTTTACAATACTTTACCTGTACATTTGTTACAGGCTACGGACAGTATTTATGTACAGACCAGACTTTACATGTACCTTTGTTATCAGGTCATTATCTAGAAGCGTGTCATTGCTGTGTCACACATCACACACTATACATGTACATGCTATACATTTACATGTTTCACACAAGCCGAGCTACAGTGTCATTGACACTTTCATTTCTTTAAGTTTTTGGATACCCTTCACCTCCCCCCCCCCCCCCCCCCCCCAATTTTTTTTTTTAAGCCTTGACATTTCCGGACACCCACTAACTCAGTCCAAGATAGTTGCAAACTTGTGATGAATCTTGATGAATCGTCAATCAAAAGACAGTGATTTTTTTCAACTGAATATTTCACCTTATTTACTTTTATTAATGTATGTTCAAAAAATGTATGTACAGTATATTGTATAATGGAAAGAGAATTATTAAAACAACATTATTTGCAAATTTATTCTTTATTGACAGATAAGATATTTTTCCTTATCAAACTGACATGTTTGATGAACTGACCAAGCAAATATTTGTTTTCGAAAATGATGCTTTCATCTCCTTCAGGATCTGAGAAGAGAAACCCGGCAAATGTTTTAATTTGAACAATATTTATTCAAGAATATGAGATGTGTTACAGAAATGAACAACAACAACAAAAAAGTAACAGTACAAGACAGAGTAGCTCTTAACCCATTACCTAACAAATCGCCTGCATCCGCCCACGTAATATGCAAATTGAGCAGTTGAAAAAATTAAATTTTTCAAAATATTTCAACAAAACCATATCATGTGACCCCTCATTGAAACGAGCTCATTGAGCTTGTTCCAAGGGGGGATCACATGATATGGTTTTGTTGAAATGTTTTGAAAAATTAAAAAAAATTATATTTAAAATAATAACTTTTGATATCGTCTGCGTTGGGTAAAGGGTTAACACTAAAATTGCTAAGTAATCGAGGGATTTGAGAGGACCTTAAATAACGTTAATAGCACATGCTATACCCAGGAAGTAATTATTGCTTGGAATAAACACCATCAATATCACATACCCCAGGAAGTAATTATTGCTTGGAATAAACACCATCAATATCACATACTCAGGGAGTAATTATTGATTGGAATAAACACCATCAATATCACATACCCAGGGAGTAATTATTGATTGGAATAAACACCATCAATATCACATACCCCAGGAGTAATTATTGTTTGGAATAAACACCATCAATATCACATACCCAGGGAGTAATTATTGGTTGGAATAAACATCTTCAATATCACATACCCAGGGAGTAATTATTGCTTGGAATAAACACCATCAATATCACATACACAGGGAGTAATTATTGATTGGAATAAACACCATCAATATCACATACCCAGGGAGTAATTATTGATTGGAATAAACACCATGAATATCACATACCCCAGGAGTAATTATTGTTTGCAATAAACACCATGAATATCACATACCCAGGGAGTAATTATTGATTGGAATAAACATCTTCAATGTCACATACCCCAGGAGTAATTATTGCTTGGAATAAACACCATCAATGTCACATACCCAGGGAGTAATTATTGATTGGAATAAACACCATCAATATCACATACCCAGGGAGTAATTATTGATTGGAATAAACACCACGAATATCACATACCCCAAGAGTAATTATTGTTTGGAATAAACACCATGAATATCACATACCCAGGGAGTAATTATTGATTGGAATAAACATCTTCAATATCACATACCCAGGGAGTAATTATTGATTGGAATAAACACCATCAATATCACATACACAGGGAGTAATTATTGATTGGAATAAACACCATCAATGTCACATACCCCAGGAGTAATTATTGATTGGAATAAACACCATCAATGTCACATACCCAGGGAGTAATTATTGCTTGGAATAAACACCATCAATATCACATACCCAGGAAGTAATTATTGCTTGGAATAAACACCATCAATACCACATACCCAGGGAGTAATTATTGATTGGAATAAACATCATGAATATCACATACCCAGGGAGTAATTATTGATTGGAATAAACACCATCAATATCACATACCCAGGGAGTAATTATTGATGGGATTAAACACCATCAATATCACATACCCAGGGAGTAATTATTGATTGGAATAAACACCATCAATATCACATACCCCAGGAGTAATTATTGCTTGGAATAAACACCATCAATATCACATACCCAGGGAGTAATTATTGATGGGATTAAACACCATCAATATCACATACCCCAGGAGTAATTATTGATTGGAATAAACACCATCAATATCACATACCCAGGGAGTAATTATCGCTTGGAATAAACACCATCAATATCACATACCCAGGGAGTAATTATTGATTGGAATAAACACCATCAGTATCACATACCCAGGGAGTAATTATTGATTAGAATAAACACCATCAATATCACATACCCCAGGAGTAATTATTGATTGGAATAAACACCATCAATACCACATACCCAGGGAGTAATTATTGATTGGAATAAACACCATCAATATCATATACCCCAGGAGTAATTATTGCTTGGAATAAACACCATCAATATCACATACCCAGGGAGTAATTATTGATGGGATTAAACACCATCAATATCACATACCCCAGGAGTAATTATTGATTGGAATAAACACCATCAATATCACATACCCAGGGAGTAATTATTGATTGGAATAAACACCATCAGTATCACATACCCAGGGAGTAATTATTTCTTGGAATAAACACCATCAATATCACATACCCAGGGAGTAATTATTTCTTGGAATAAACACCATCAATATCACATACCCAGGGAGTAATTATTGTTTGGAATAAACACCATCAATATCACATACCCAGGGAATAATTATTGTTTGGAATAAACACCATCGATATCACATACCCAGGGAGTAATTATTGATTAGAATAAACACCATCAATATCACATACCCCAGGAGTAATTATTGATTGGAATAAACACCATCAATACCACATACCCAGGGAGTAATTATTGATTAGAATAAACACCATCAATATCACATACCCCAGGAGTAATTATTGCTTGGAATAAACACCACCAATATCACATACCCAGGAAGTAATTATTGCTTGGAATAAAACACCTTCAGTAACACATACCCAGGAAGTAATTATTGATTGGAATAAAACACCTTCAATAACACATACCCAGGAAGTAATTATTGCTTGGAATAAAACACCTTCAATAACACATACCCAGGAAGTAATTATTGATTGGAATAAAACACCTTCAATAACACATACCCAGGAAGTAATTATTGATTGGAATAAAGCACCTTCAATAACACATACCCAGGAAGTAATTATTGCTTGGAATAAAACACCTTCAATAACACATACCCAGGAAGTAATTATTGATTGGAATAAAACACCTTCAATAACACATACCCAGGAAGTAATTATTGATTGGAATAAAACACCTTCAATAACACAAACCCAGGAAGTAATTATTGATTGATTGGAATAAAACACCTTCAATAACACATACCTCAGGAGTAATTATTGCTTGGAATAAAATATTCACACTGCACTGACTTGCACTGAAGAAGCAACAAAATTCCCAATATTAAAAATAGATAAAAGAGCATCAGGGTCACCACATTCTGTTGAAGGGTTTCACCAAAAATTAACTCATGGACTGATTAATGATTACCAGTGGGCTATGGGATTGCTCAGGAATAATGGGATAACAATTTTCACTTCCATTATTATTCACCTATTGGTAATGATCAGTAAACAATATTCAGTTCTTTCAAACAGTCATTAGTGAATGATGGGAATTAATGTTCAACCGATTACCAAAAATGGCCGTTGACTGATTATTTGAGCTCACACTCGGCTGATTTTGATGCCGATTCTGATTGTAATACTAGATGAGTCAGGGCTTGAAAGAACATCATTAAATTGAACATATTTCGCAGTGTTAAACGCTGTTGCCTCAGGTCACATTAAAATGACCAGTCGCGCACACTTGTGTGGTATACATGGCTCTCAGAGCCACATATACCGCCCAAGTGCGTGCGACTGGTCATTTTATTGTGACCTGAGTTAATGGTGTGCAACCTGCACTTTTTCTGGTATGAACTGGCGATTGCCACAAGTACGCTCAATTGTAAGCTTTACATGTCGTTTAACTTGTACACGCAGTAAAGGGACGTCTAGAGAGATTAAGAACTCACATTGTGCTTGTTTCTCAGCTTTATTGAATGGTATCATTTTTACATTAACAATTGAACAGTTGCAGAAGATAATAAAATGTGGATAATGAATCATCACAAAATGCTTGGCAGCAATCGGTTGTATCAATGTTCCAGGAGCCGTTGCTGTTGTCATCCAGTTGCCCACAATCGGCCGATTGGGGTGTCTGATTCAGATCATTGGTTGAACATTAATGGGAATTTAACTTAAAAACCGTTGCTGTTGTCATCCAGTTGCCCACAATCGGCCGATTGGGGTGTCTGATTCAGATCATTGGTTGAACATTAATGGGAATTTAACTTAAAAAACCCACAGTTTGCTGACTGAGGAATACTGTATGGACATACTGAGGTTGAAACATGTTCTAGAATGAGTTAGTCATAAACATAACTACCCAAAACACGACTTAAACCTGATTTATTACTTTCCATTTACTGGGATTTCCCAGTTTGATTATAAACAATAACTTAACAAGTGAATTATGCAATCAAAAATTGGATCATGTATCCGTGCGCACAAAGTCACTTTGCCGTGGGTGTAATGGGGACTTCATTGTTTTTTGTTTTTTTTAACATGAAAAGCAGACGATACTTGCAAAAAAAATTCTTGAATAACTATTATTTTCATTTTTGGTCTCAAAAACATAGGTTATGACCCCTCATTGGAACGAGCTCGACGAGCTCGTTCCAATGAGGGGTCATAACCTATAATTTAGAGACAAAAAATGATAATTAATTGCCGATTTTTTTAGAATAGTGCCATTACGTTAGAATGGCCATTACGTTAGGTAAAGGGTTAAATAATATAATTATTGTTAATAATGAAAAGTAATAAACAGAGTAATTGCTTGACTGGACTGTTTACATGAAATAATTCATTCGAGGCGAGGGACTATATTGTAAAACACTCGTGCGCATTCCTGCATTCGTTTGTATAACGCCCATCACCTCTCATGAATTATTTCAAGTAACCAGTCCAGTCAAGCGATTACTCTCTATTCATTTTATTATCTGCCACCAAAATGAAGTTTGCGGAAGATATAAAAATGGGTTCTGTCCATTCGTCCATCCATCCATCCATCCATCCATCCATCCATCCATCCATCCATCCATCCATCCATAACAAATTAGGACTAGTGTATATATCTGTTATGTGCTGATGTACCACTAACCCCCAGCAACTTTGACCCCCCTTTTTAGTAAACCACTTCTCTATGGGGAATACCGGTGACATTGCACCTTGTTCTTTCACATAATAAATATATCAGTATAGGCTAGTGACGGGAGTGCGGTGGCTCAGTGGTAGACTGTTGGACTTCTATGCTAGAGGTCCCGAGTTTGATCCCCGTCTGGGACGACCCGCATTGTGTCCTTGGGCAAGGCACTTTATCCCGATTGCCTACATGGGGGCATGATGACAGCATCATGATGCCGTGTACTAACGCGTACTGCACATCAATGGTGCACATGTCTTCAACCGCTGTAACCCTGCTTGAGCGGAGCTTGAACAGCGTTAGAATGTTGAGGAGCTGACAGTTGCTCGGTGCTTCTCTCCGGGTACTCCGGCTTCCTCCACCCATAAAACTGTCACGGTCATGATTAGCCATTGTGCATAAGTATGTGACCTTAAACCCCAATAAATAAAAAATAGGCTAGTGACAGCACATTTTGAAGTCATTTTCATAACCAAAGAACAATATAAACATTACTTACATCAACAAGAAAATTTGACAATAAGAATACCAGTAAAAGTTTTAAATACCAGTAATACAGAGAAGATTACAAGATATGCATCACAAGTAATCTCCCTTGATATACAAGAAGATTCAAATTTCAAACAAAGTCAATCTCTGAAATTGAACGTAGCACATAAAAGAATCCTTCGTCCATCCAACAAATTTAGAATTTGTATCTAATGATATATACAGATTATCATGATTATGTGCATGTCCTGTGGTTTGTATCAGATTCGAGGTGGTGTCTAGAATGGGATCTCAACGAACCGTCTTTGCCGGTGAGTTGTGATCCCATTTTTTGGACACCACCGAGAATCTGATGCAAATCACAGAACATGCACATTATCATGATAATTCATTTATCTAACAATTCTGTCACATAAACGGATTAAATCTTATTAAATTATTAATACAGTTTGGGGACATAATGTTGGGTGAGAAAAAGTAAAAAAAACAAAATATTTTAGTTAACTGGTAGAGTGCTAAATTATTTTTGGTCCTGAAAATTTCTATGTGCATCTTTGCCTTGTTACAGTTTGTGGGAGAGTGCCTTCTGAATAAAGCCCAAATATGGGCTTCCAGCACTCTACCAGTTAACTGTATTGTTGTGCACTCGAACAAACAATGAGTAACGTGGTCACTGCAATTTTCGAAGTTGTGTTATCAAATCATTCGCTTTCAGTGTCACTTCCTATGATGATCCGCTTGAATTTATGAGTGTGCAGGATGAGCACATACTCAGGAACAGAGTTGGTAATCGGGTGTGATAATTCTTAACCCATTCAAACGTATGTGCGGATCTGTATTTATCACACACCTCCCATGTAACAACCAGTCTACACGAAAATTGAAATAAAAGCACTTTTTAACTGGATAATTGCTGCATTTCCTTCGTTGCCAATGAGACATCACTGTTAGGTGGTAGGGTACCAACCCTAATTTGCTTTTTAGTTTTACTGTATTCAGTTGATCCAAACCAATTGACACTGATCAGTGACATGGTCATGATGATCAAACTTCATATATTGACTAAACTGCAGGGAATAACACAACAAAAAGTTTTTAAATTGCTAATAAATTTAGCGCACTCCATCATTATATGACCAGTTGTGAAAAGTATTTGTCAAGGGCCAAGCAGTCAGAATGTTATTTTTATTTTGAAAATTTTTGTCTCTAATCTGATTGTTTAAATGTCCCAGATAAACAAATCTAAATGAGGAACTTGGAATTTTCAAGCAATCTTGACTCCGGTGCATTCGACCAATGATGACATGATTTATTTAGACGGGTTCCTTCTCTGTTTATGTTGGAAACGAAATCAAACGTGTTTTGTATCACCACATGTATGATACAACTTTATATTTATCGTACAGGCAGAACAGAGGAAATCCCATTTCACATTAATAGGTGTGTGATAAAATACAGGTCACGTTTGCACTAGGCTATATTCGCAGTCTTGGTTCTAGTGTTCTAGTTATTCCACTCCACTTGGTGAAAATAATACATTTAATGATTTCCGAATGGGTGTGCAATTGGGGTTGTTTTTTTGCTTTAAAATTAGTTTTCAAGAATTTTGAGTGATTATGTACAAAAAAATAAAACCTCACCCAATTGACCTGGTGGAGGTGGGTATGAATTTGTTCAATGGGTGATTTTTATGCCCCCTCCATAACATGGCCGGGGCATATGGTCTTACCCTTGCCTGTCCATCGTTCCATCATTCCATAACAATGTGCTTGTTAGTATACTAACTGTAAAAAGAAATATAATCCTATTGGTTTGGTATTTGATTTGCAAGTTGTTCTTAATCCTTTATGATCAGGTTAGAAACCAGCCCGATCTGATAATCAGGGACAGAGTTATGGCTCCTAATTAGTCATTAGTAACGGATTTTTGGCTGTTAGCACGATAACTTTAACAAATATTGATTGGGCCAATATCCTGTAATTGAGTTGAACTAAAGAATCTACAACTCAACTTCTAAAAGCAGTCTGATCTGATGATTAGGGCAATATTACGGCTCTAAATTAGTCGATTTCAACAAATTTTTCGTTCATTAACTTGATGATTTGAAAAAATATTTATTGATTGAGCCAATATCTGGTATTTGAGTTCAATCAAACAATCTACAGGTTAGGTTGGTAAACCAGCCCAATCTGATAATTAAGGGCAGAGCTATGACTCCTAATTAGTTGATTTTAACAATTTTTGTGTTCGTTAGCATAACTTCATGCATTAACCCTTTACCCACCATAATGGCCAAAACCGGCCAGTCTATTCTAAAAAATCGCCAATTAATTTTCATTATTTTTTCATTTTTTGTCTCCAAAACATGGGTTATGACCCCTCATTGGAACGAGCTTGTTGAGCTCGTTCCAATGAGGGGTCATAACTCATGTTTTTGAGATAAAAAAAATTAAAGAATTTTTTTTGCAAGTGTTGTCTGTTTTTCATGCAGGCTTGTCATTTTGAGGTGGCGATTGCCCAGGGCTGCAGTCACCTGAGTTAAAAATTCCACGGACAGTAAATGTCCGCCTAGCCCCGATTTCTGCGGCCCATTAATTCAGTCAAAGGCACCTCAAAATCAGCCGTCTCAAACGACAATTTTCGCGGATTGAAGGAGGTAACAAGGTGCAATCTGCGTAGTTTGTAGTGTGTCGTTGATGCAGTCACCCAGAGACAGTAAGTAACTTTCCAAATACAAGCGAAAGGTCTGCCAATTCTAAAGCTGTAAATAGTTATTACATTGTACATCAGACTGTGACAAATCTCATGTCATGTGCGTCATCCCCAAGCCAGTTCGACCCCTGATGATTTGCCTGGGGCGTTTCATCCCAAAATCAAAGCTTGGACGATTCGTCCCCCAAATCTGATTGATTCACCCCAATATGGCTTTGTTATTTGGATGCAATATAACTATAACACTTACTGTTAGTCTGTGTCGTGGGTAACCTGGTATCTTGCATCCAAATATTTAAGCCTGCATCTATACATTACGTTATGACATATATCATAATTACACAAACCATGTACCTTAAAATGATATTAGTTGTCTACCCAGCAGGCTGAAACAAAATGGCCCCCAGAAACCATAAATGGATCCCCTGTGTTTATTTTAGGCGAACCCAAAATGGCCCTCCTGGGGTGATTTGAGGCGAACCATGATGGCCTTCCTGCAATTTTCGAAATAACAAGCTGTTTCATGTTAGGTAAAGGGTTAATTGATTAGGCCAATAGTCGGTATTTGTTTACTGTGGTGGATGAATTGTGGGATCAACCTCTATGAATATGGGGCATCTGTGATGGGGCACAGGGTCAAAGCGATCCTTGGCATAATTGTACTTTACAAATTTATTTTACAGTGTCAAGTAGTTTTGGTTTTAACCTGTTTGTTAAGAAAATATGTAACTGTTGAATGGAGTCAATATAACAAGGACACGAGAAATGAAGAAAGTAGATTAGGAAATATACACAGGTATATATAACATATATTGTACAATACTTTTTGACACAAGGGCAGCCCTCGAAATTGGCCACAGCAATCAGCACTGCCGTGGTGAATGCTGTAGTAAATTAGTTTTACCACGGCACATCAATGCTGTGGTAACATTTTCCCCCAGATGCTCGATTTATCATATTTCAATAATGTGTATTAGAAATCATGAGCAGAGTCCCACCCAAAATACCCTTGTGCAACACTCTTAATTATATAACTCAAGTATTGAATATCAGGACTGGCAGTTACCTGCCAGTCCTGATATTCAATGCTTGAGTTAGGAAAGGCTACATGCACTCCTAGTATTTGATTTGTAACGTTCTTTAGTTCAAACCATATTTATTTCCAAAAAGCCAAGTGAACAAATCTTAAACTATACAAACAAGGCCATGGATTAGACATAAAGCCTGAGGCTTACAACTCATCATCTCCACATTATGTACAGAATTGATTTTCGTGTCTGTGATTGCTGTGGCAATGCCGTGGGAAATGGAATTTGCCACAGCATTTGATTGCCATGGTAAAATATTCCTAATTTCAAGGGCTGCAAGGGCCTATATGTATTTAAAACTAGAATATTTAAGATGTTTTGGATGCCTCTTGTTTGACTTTTTGCCTTCTGCCGGCAGATTGAGCTTGCCGTATTCTTCTCTACATTACATTTGTCATATATATTGATGGAATTCTGTTTAGAATGTCTAGAATTGATAAGCATCCATTTATGTCTGTTATCTTGTGCCCTTTACAAATCAGCTGCATCTGCCCACGTAATATACTAACTTATTAGCTCACCAACGAAGTTGTGTGAGCTTATGTCATGACCCGATGCGCATCAGTGTCAACACTTGTGTTAAAGTTATTGTAAGAGTCCACTTTGACTTTCCGCCCTGTTAATATGCACCTCATTCTGTTTCTATGGCTTACAATTACCCACAGACTCTTACCTAGAGATATTTTTTTAGCTCAACTTTGGCGAAGCCAAATTTGAGCTTATGCCATGGCCAGTCGTCCGTCGTACGTCTGTCCGTCTGGCCATCTGTCCGTCAACAATTCAATACGGCTCGGGTTAGAGGCCGTATTTATGAACCGATCTTTACGAAACTTCTTGGGTACCTTTGTTATGACCGTGGGACAGTAAGTACACATGTCAATACGGCTCGGGCTAGAGGCTGTATTTATCAACTGATCTTCACAAAACTTCTTGGGTACCTCTGCTATCACCTTGGGATGAGAACGAGTGTTTCTGAGTGCAGTCCGAAATTCAAGATGGCTGCCAGTGGCCTTTTTGTACCGAAATTAGGTCCAGTCAGTTTTTTGTACACAACTTCTATACGTCTCAGGCTAGAGGCCGTATTTATGAACCGATCTTTACGAAACGTCTTGGGTACCTTTGTTATCACGGTGGGATGAGAACGGGTGTTTTTGGGTGTGGTCCGAAATTCAACATGGCCACCAGCAGCCATTTTGTACCAAAATTAGTGCAATCAGTCATTTGTACAGAACTTCTGAATGAAAGTTCTGATTTGAATAAATTTTTGTACGAATGTTTAGTAAAATGGAATACATCACATACAGTACGGGTTTTTTTCTCGTGCAGAAATTATGCAAATTAGATGAATTTTGATTTATTTAGTGCCACTTATACACTGTAAGTGCACATGTCAATACGGCTCGGGTTAGAGGCTGTATTTATCAACCGATCTTCACGAAACTTCTTGGGTACCTTTGTTATCACCTTGGGATGAGAACGAGTGTTTCTGAGTGCGGTCCAAAATTCAAGATGGCTGCCAGTGGCCATTTTGTACCGAAATTAAGTCCAATCAGTTTTTTGTCACAACTTCTATACAGCTCGTATTTATGAACTGATCTTCACGAAACTTCTTGGGTACCTTTGTTTTCACATTGGGACAGGAATGACTGTGGTTTGGGGTGCCTTTGTTATCACTGTGCTATGAGAACAAATATTTTGGGTTCAGTCAGACCCACTCTGGGACTCAAAGATTTCTTTTCTAGTTTAGCATCTGACTGTCACCCACCTTTACAATACTTTACCTATACATTTGTTACAGGCTACGGTCAGTATTTATGTACAGGCCGTTACAATACTTTATATGTACCTTTGTTATCAGGTCATTACCTAGATGTTTGTAATTGCTGTGTCACATACTATACATGTACATGTCTTGACAAGTTGAGCTACAGTGTCATTGACACTTTCATTGATTTTTAGTGTTTTTGCAATGTTCGACATTTTTGTCAGTGTGGAATTTAAATTTTTTTTACTGTACCAATGACCCAGACATAGCTGGTGCTAATTCTAAAAAATCTAGGACCAAACACAAATTTTCCCCCCCAATCCCCAAAATTTGCATCAAAAACTGAAAGTAACGTGTCCAAAATGGTCCTCCATACTTTTCCTCCACTGTGCATGCGCAGTGTCAAGGAGGTCTTGAAATTGGTGCCAATTATCATTCTTTGTTTGGCCCTTCATCAGTTCACATCTGACTGATATTTGTGCTTGTAAATCTCAGTTTAAATGATGCCAGACACATAAATATTAGAGAAATGGTGGATCTAAAGAGGAATTAGAAGGAGGAGAGGAAAAATGAGTGGCAGGAAATAATCAGGGCTGTAACTTAAAATTTTTTTATGAAATTTTGTTATGTTCCCTAATTTCAAGGCATGGGCCTGTTGTTGTCATTCTTGCTATAAAGTTACACTGCTTGATCAGTGTTTCCTCTCTCCCTTTCCTTTAAGTCCCCCCTTGCTATTCTCCCATGCTTTTGGCATATTTTCTGTAATATTATTACTAAAATTTCTTGGGAGTTTTGGCTTGGTAACAGAATGAATTCTGTTTTTTCCCCATGTTTACGTCCTCACCCATGGGTGTTTAGGCGTTGTGTTCTGCATCTACCATCTGATGTTCTGCAGTTTCTTCCCTGGAAGTCTCTGTTTTGCATCAGATAGTGTTTTAATTGGTAACTGATTTCGGGCCATGTTTATCAGTGCCTGGAGTCATGTTTCCGGTTTTTATACACTTCTTGTTTACATTGACAACGGTTTCTGTTGAGAGTGATTTCTTGTCTTTGTATTAGTTTAATCATAACAAGATACATTATTATTATACGCAAGTGTTGCATTAATTTTTTTGAAATATTTTTAAAAATTTTGTCCACACTTAGGCGTTTTTGGGATCCATTGGGGCTCAACGTTACTTTCAGAAACTTGGGCTTTTCTGAAAAAGTATTTTTTCAAAATTTTTTTTTTGATTTCATTTATTTTTTTTTTCTATATGTTAATGGATCGTGCTATTATGTATCTTTGTTTTCAAGGGTTGGTGCGAGTACTAGGACTGTTTGTGTTCTTTTCACAATGAAAGGATATTGTTCAAATTGTAATAAGAGGAAATCTTCCTCTGACTTTCATAATCATTGTATTAATTGTAGTCAGTGTACTCGCACTAACTCCTGCTCAGTGTGTGTCAGTTGGGATGACAAACATTGGAAACGTGTGTCACGGTATGTTGTTAGCGGGGATAGGTCCATGCCGGTCCTTTCTCAGCAGGGTCACTCTAGTTTTTCAATCTCTCTTTCAGAGGAACAAGAACAGGGTGATGTTTCCGTGATGTCTTCCAAAAGTGTGCCTCCGTCGCCACAGTTAAATGAAGAGCTAGCGGCAAAAGTGCTCATGGAAATACGTCAATTGCCTAAGAGGTCCCAAGTAGGATCGACGGCATTGGCGTCCGCTATAAAAGAAATACGCAGGAGTCAACGTCCTGGGAGCTTCCAGCGGCAAAGCAACGTAAGACCGCTGCTCCACAGGCCTCAGTGACGGACGTGCTATCACAAATAGCACAACTTATCCCAGCAGATGACAGAATCTCTGTCGGATCAGGAATTATCCGACGACGTTGGGTCGGTACGCTCCGCTGAAGCATCAGGTACGGATGACCGAGAACTTCGAATGATCCGACAGGATGGCGAAAGGGATTCAGAGGATCTGGAGTTTTCCCTTTCGGAACAACATAAAGCTGCCGTAGATTTTATCCGGCATTATCTTCCAGAGGTTGTTCCGTCGGACCAGAATGCTGCGATGCAGGATAAGAGACTGATAGCGTCACTGGACACAAAATTTTTTGATCAGTTTAGGGACATCGTCCCTGAGTTTCCGACACAGTCCAATAATGTCACAAGAACATTTGAACTATTGAATGACGCTATATATAAGCTTGCTACCAAATGCTCTACATCTGCCTTTCATCAATTCAAGGAATAAATTTGAAACGGCAGGACAGGGCATACCGAGAGTTCCTCTGCGTCTAGACGACCAGGCTGAAGACCTAGAATTGTCTATACCGTCGTCTATGTCAATTCCAACCACGACGTTGGAAACAACAATAATGTCTAATAGAGTTAACTTAGATGCTTTATCAAACGCAGATCACCTTACTAAAGCGTTATCATTACGTCTTGAAGGGAAAGAATTCCAGGATATACAATCCTCCTTAAGAGTTCTTTTGAGGGCCATAGCTTATTCCACGTATAACTCCGCCCTTTCAGTGGCAAACCTGGAGTAGGTTAGACGTGGCGCGGCCCTAGCCACATCCACGCGCGTGGATATTAAGGTGAAAAACTCTCTCAGAGTCGCTCCGGTCTCCGGAGAGCTTCTCTTTGACGGCAAGCTTTCAGCAATCTATGATCAGATAACTAAGAAAGCTTTGGATTCTCTGCTATTCAAATCCGCTTCTAAAAAGTCGGATACAGCAGAAAAGAATAAGACAGGCACTTCTGGGACAAGTACGCCCAAGGGAAGTTCCTATAGAGGTTCCTATGCGTCCTCTAGGTCTTATTCTAGAGACTGTCAAGGCAGCGACTCACGTAGGGGACGTTATACTGGCCGAGGTAACTTGTCAGACGTCCCTAGGTCGATGGGGCGAGGTGCGGGTTGTGGACCACGTAGTTTCTCCTTCCGCAAGCCTCGCAGGTCCAGGAGGTGATGGTATGAACCTCTATCGTGTTCCGGTAGGCGGAAGATTGTCGAGTTTTGAAAACAATTGGGCGTCAATTATGGACGACCCCTGGGTTCGAGGGGTAATTTCGGAAGGACTAAGAATATCCTTCAAACGAAAGCCTCCATTAACTCGAAGTCCAAAATGGACTCAGCTTCCGTCAAATCCGCAGAAAAGAGACGCTCTTCTATCAGAAGTACAGTCTCTTCTGGAGAAGAACGCGGTAGACATCGTAGAAGACCAGGAATCACCGGGTTTCTACAGCCATCTGTTTCTGGTTCCGAAACCAGACGGCTCGTTCCGTACAGTCATAGATCTGAGCTGGATAAACAAGCTGATCGTCGCTCCGAAGTTCTATATGGAGACAATTTGATCAGTCAGAGCGAGTATTCGGGTGAACGGCTATTCTACAAGCATAGATCTCAAGGATGTGTACTTTCACGTCATGGTACATCCGACATTCAGAAAGTATCTACGCTTTGCAGTCCTAGGAGTTGTATATCAGTTCCGAGCGATGTGCTTCGGTTTGAACCTAGCGCCCTGGGCTTTCACTTGAATAATGAACCTTATGAACCTTATAATGATGCATTTCCGAGCTCATTCGTCTGCGGTAATGTCGGCCTAGGACGACATTCTTCAGAGGTACGGCAACGAGTTAATGCTTCAGAACGATG
This sequence comes from Pictodentalium vernedei, assembly GCA_031216915.1. Lineage (NCBI taxonomy): Eukaryota > Metazoa > Mollusca > Scaphopoda > Dentaliida > Dentaliidae > Pictodentalium > Pictodentalium vernedei. The sequence continues at coordinate 19,988,254 of CM062290.1, read as the reverse complement.
TGCAGAATCTGCTTCTATTACTCCGACATTTCGGTTCTATAATAAACGAGGAAAAGTCGGATCTGGTGCCGTCCAAGTCATTCACCCGCTTGGGAATGAGCTTCGAGACGCACAACAATCTCGTTCGTCTGCCGTTAACCAGAGCGAAATTAATCAGTTGTTACGCTCGCTATTGTCTTCACTCAGACAAAGTCACAGCGAGAGAATTCATGAGACTGATAGGTCTGTGTGGAGCCGCTGCGGATCTCATTCCGATGGGTCGGTTACGCACTCGTCCTCTCCAAATTTTCTTGACTCAGAATTGGAGAGTAAAGATTCATTCGCTCGATATAGACATTCTCTTGTCAAATCAAGTGAAACAAGAGATTCAGACTTGGGCAAACATTCAGTGGTTAACTCAGGGAGTTCCACTGCAGTTGCCGGATCCGAGTTTTACTATTATGATGGATTCCAGTCAAACAGGTTTCGAAGTGTCAGGGTCTTTGGGATCCGCATGTTCTAGGCAAGCACATAAACATCAAAGAAATGATGTCAATTTGGCTTGCGCTATGTCATTGGATGAACATTATTCAGAAAGCACATGTCCAAATCCTGTCCGACAATACGACAGTAGTAGCGTATATTCGGAACCAGGGAGGCACTCATTCCATTCCGTTATTCAATTTAACGGAAAGAATCCTTCTGTTTGTACTAGAACACCAAGTTCTACTTTCGGTCCGTCATATTCTGGGTCGTCTGAATGTATTAGCAGACTCCCTTTCACGGAAGGGTCACTTGTTGCCATCAGAATGGACTCTCAACAAACAGGTATTCAATCAGATTTGCTACCAATGGGAGTGGCCAATGATAGACTTATTTGCGACACAGCTCAACAATCAGTTGCAAACATATGTGTCACCATGTCCGGATCCTCGAGCATATGCAGTAGACGCTCTATATCGATCTCGTATCCTCCAGCGCCGTTGATTCAGCAGATATTGCTAAAGATAAAACAATCTCAATGCAAAATTCTGTTGGTAGCATCTCTGTCTCCACAGAGACCGTGGATAAATCTACTCAGGTGTCTGCTGTGGGACATACCGCGGAAGCTTCCTCCACGAGAGGATCTTCTTTCGCAGGGGAAATCTCATCAACTACATCACAACCCGCAAGGTCTCAACCTTCACGTATTTCTGTTGTGCGGTCCTTCTTGCACGGCATGCATTTTACAGGACGAGCAGTGGATGCAATTTCTAACTGTAGGAGGACCTCTTCTTCGCTAAACTATGCGGCTAAGTGGAAGGTCTTTTGTCGTTGGTGTAGGGACCATTCTGTTGATATTTTTGATCCCTCCATTCCAGACATTGCAAACTTTCTAGTATACTTGTTTGATGAGATCAAACTGAAGCCTGTTACTATTAAAGGTTATAGGTCTATGTTATCTGATACCTATGCACACCATGATAGTTTACAAATTGGATCTACTGTCTCTTTATCTAAATTAGTTGGAAACTTCTCGATAAATAGACCTAGAACCCTTAGATTAATTCCTAAATGGAATTTAGCTTGGGTTCTTCTTAAACTAAAAGAAAAGCCATTTGTGCCTCTTGAGACAGTGGACTTCAAATTCTTATCTTATAAGACAGCATTTCTCTTAGCTTTCTCTTCTGCTAGAAGAGTCAGTGAGCTTCATGCACTATCTGTGGACGATTCTCACTATCGTAGTGTCTGGAACACTATTACCTTTACTAGTAATGTTGGATTTTTGGCTAAGAATCAGGCTCCTAATAAATATCCAGAACCTATTGTTATTAAGGCCCTTCCGTCTTCAGACGGGCATAGGCCTTTACTCTGTCCGGTTAGAGCTTTACGTATTTATAAACGAAGATCTCAGTTTATCAGAAAGGGATGAAAATGCTTCTTTCTGTCTCTGATGCCTAATAGAAAGGACATTATGGTTCATTCTATTGCTAGATCATGGATTCAATTAACTATCCGTACTGCTTATGATAATCTATCTTCAACTCAGCAGTCTGTGCTTAAGATTTTGGCTCATGAAGTAAGAGCTCTTTCTACATCTTGGGCTTACGCAAATAGTGTTGCTATTACAGATTTAATGAAGGCTGCAAATTGGTCTCAGCCATCCACATTCACAAATTTTTATCTCAGAAATATTGAGTCCATTTCTGGAGACCTGCATTGTTTAGGCCCGTTATCTGTTGCTCAGAATGTCGTCCACTAAACAGTTGCAACTACAGTTATGCAGGCTTTCTGTTCCGGCAGTGACTCTGTCCTGCTGTCCTCTTCACTCTGGGCTATTTGACCCAGGGCAAGGGGAAGGGGGGGGGGGGGGGGTGTTCCCTTAGGTCACCTGCTTTATAGTGAAAAGCAAGGGGATACCTCCTCCGGAGTCCGTAATTCTGAGTCGGTACCGGGATGGTTTTAAAGTGTAAAGCTAATGTTCAAATTCATTCATGTCATATTTTTAAAGTCTAGCTCGGTGTGAAGCATTTGTATATGTCACGTGTCAAACGGGTGTTAATATACAATCCTCGGACACTTTTAATGATTATAAAGAGTCTCAATTCTCTGGACTTACTTTATTTATTGGCTTACTTTAAAAATAATTAGTATAAAGGGTTATACTGGATGTTAATAGAGAACATGGATGTTATTATGCTCAATTATGAAGGGTGTTGTGTCTTTCTAATTTGTCATAAATAAGAAAGATACATGTAAAGCCTAATCCTCCTTTACTCCTTGAGGGGATAACTCTATTATATATAGTTGAGCTTATTGGATTTTCCTCTATGTCCTAGGCCCTCCAGCCTTTTTTCTATTCAGCTATGTCTGGGTCATTGGTACAGTATAAAAATGTTAAAAAATTTATAGTAATTTATATATTTTTTATACTTACCAATGACCCAGACGGGGATGGCCCTCCCAGGAGTTGGGAACTCGTACCTCCACGCTGAGTACATAGCGCTGACCAGGCACTGCTTGTAAGAATGATAATTGGCGTCAATTTCGAGACCTCCTTGACACTGCACATGCACAGTGGAGGAAAAGTATGGAGGACCATTTAGGACATGTTATTTTCGGTTTTTGATGCAAATTTTGGGGATTGGGGGGCAAAATTTGTGTTTGGCCCTAGATTTTTGAGAATTAGCACCAGCTATGTCTGGGTCATTGGTAAGTATAAAAAATATATAAATTACTATAAATTTTTTAACTTTCTGACCTGTTTTGGTATGAATGAGTGGAGGCTACCATCGGTGTGCTGTGGCTTTTATATTTCATATGTGTTAAATGCATCAATATAAGACAACATTAACCCTTGTCCGAACCGTTTTTCAGAGATTTTGGTTTTTTCAATGCAATGTTAGACTTTTTTGTTGGTGTGGACTTAAAAATTTCTGACCTGTTTTGCTATACATGTATTTGAGGGGCAGATTCCACTGGTATGTTGTTGCTTTTATATTTTATATATGTGTTAACTGCATCAATAGAAGACATTAACCCCTGGCCCGATAATTTTTGGAGATTTGGACCTTTTTAATGCAATGTTAGACTTTTTTGTCAGTAGTAAAATTTCTGACTTGTTTTGCAACACATGTACATGACCAGACATTTTTGCAGAATTGTAATAAGCCTAGGTTTATTGCATGCCATGTGTTTGTGAGCTAATGGGGATGGACACCCCTTCTTGTTTTTTTTTTTAAATTTCAACAGAACCAATCTTCCGTGTGTTTGTGAGCTAATAGGGATGGACACCCCCTCTTATTTTTTTTTCAATTTCAACAGAACCAATCTTCCGACCCCTCATTGGAACAAGTTTGTTGAGCTCATTCCAATGAGGGGGCAGATGATATGTTTTTGTTGAAATTATTTTTGAGAAATTCGGAAGAAAAATAATAATTAAAATAAGGCCATAGAGAATAAATTAATCGATTCTCAGGTAATTTTTTCATCTAATCAATGAGGGAAGGTTTATTTCATTTTTCTTTTTTTCTTGCACGCAGTGAGTTTGAATTGAGAAACTTTCCACTGTCTTTTTGAACACAGAAAATATAGAAAGTACATAATTATACAAATTTCTTTTGCATAATTCAATTACAGTACAAGACAAAATAAGTTGTAGCATAACTGCAGTAAACTAAGTATACTGCTGCTCCTGCACAAATAAGATCATAATTTGACATCATTCTGGAAAGCTTTCAGTGAGAGCTTTCCAGAAAATAATGTCAGCTTCTGGTCTTATCAGCGTAGGAAGAGAAATATACATAGTTTATAGTGGTTATCCTACAACTTATTTTGACTTATACTGTATGCTCTTAAATTTCAGTTTCAGGGTCCCTTCTTTGTAAAAAATATCCAGTGAGGGGGTTCAATTTCAGTGAGGGGTTGCCTGAAATTAAAAACAATTTTTTGATTGACAGGGGCGGGGGGGGGGGGGGAGGAGGGGGGGGGGGGGTTCTTACTTAACTGTTATACTTCTGTCATCTATTTAAGATTAGGACTATGCTTTGGTTTTATTGTTGAAGAAATTCTCTGTTGTGATATACAAAGGCTCATAGTACAATGGAGCCCACTTAATTGGATATCTCTTAATTGTATATCCCTGTTAAATGAATATAATTTTCAAATGCAAAACCATTTACCATACCTTCAGTACAAATTTGATCTGTTAATTGCATATGGGTTGTACAGTAAACTCCTGTTAATTGTATTTAAATTTTTGTAATATGTAAAAAAAATTACTGTGACACGCACCGAATTCCCCTTATTCATCAACCTTTTTGGCCTCACTATATCCAATACAGGCATTTATTCTATTATATCTTATTTGACAGAGCTCTATGAGCTCTATCAAACAAGATATAATAGAATAAATGTTCAGTTTACCTCCAAAACACAGGAAACTGACCAAATCCCTGTTTATTGTATACTCCTGTTAATTGAATAATTTTCACTGGCAAAATGGATATTCAATTAAGAGGATTCTACCGTATCTCCAGTAATGTGCCAGTTAACTCTTGACTATCTTATCAGAATTAACACTTTAACATTTAAAATGAGCACTGCAAGGCAGAGAGAATGAGTGTTCTCCATATTACTAGCTCAATCTCCATCCATCATTTGTCATCTGTCATCCATCGTTCATGAACATGGTGTTCTCCAAAACCACTGAACTCATTTCAGTGAAATTTGAGATGATTGTTCTGATATTGCCTTTCAATTTTGTCCAAATCAACTTGCCTCAGCCCATAGGGAGGGGGTAGGGAGGAGGAATGCTTTGAAATTTTAAAAGAATCTCTGGAACTGATTGGTACTATAACTTGATATTCTGTACTGAGCTTCATTTTAAGGAAGAGAATAAAGTTTGTTCAAACAAAATTCGAACTGCAATATTTGCTTCTGTAATGTGAGTGGCAAGATTTTAGGCTCCGTCAAAATTTTTTTTTATCTGTGCCGCTGAGCTGATTTGAACTGAATTTGGTTTGTGGTCTTACTGAGTCCGAAGTACTTGATTCATGCCAAAAAAGGTTTTTCCCCCACATCCCCAAGTGAATCGCCCAGACCCAAAAATATGAATATTTTCGATATTTGGTATACAGCATCCTTTGGGAGATCAGATACAAATGTCTTAGGTTTATTTCTCTAGGTTGATATTTGGGGCTCCGTATGGTAGCCTGAAATTTAATTTAGCATGGTATGGGGAATATTCTTTAAAAGTCTTCTCCAGAACCACCAGTCAGAATCTTTGGAAATTTGATATCCAGCATCCTCAGGGGGCCAGATTCAAATTTATGCAATGTGTTGTACGGCAGAACCACTGCTAAACTGCTTAAATCTGCAATTAAAAACATTAATGCAGACAAATTTTCAAAAGGTTCATTTAAGGAAACAGACAGAGTTGCCCAAATACAATAAGAAGTAAATACATGTACAACATCCTGATGTCATTTCTGAATATAAATAATAATTTTTCTTTGCTGCTTTCTGAATAAATGATCATTCTACACAATATGCAGCATTATTTTTTTTAGCTCAACTTGACAAAGTCAAGCTGAGCTATTGCCATCACTTCTCGTCCGTCGGCGTACGTACGTACGTACGTACGTACGTACGTTAATACGTACTTCCACAATTTCCTTTGGCACACCTCACAGGTCGCATTTATGATCAGATTACTTTGAAACTTGGTATGCTTGTTTGGGGTGACCTCTAGATGGGAGCTATCGATTTTCTTCAATTTCCGTCAAAAAATGTTGCCGCGGCCAACGTTCTTAGAAACTAGTTTAGTCAAACCACAATATTTCCCTTTGGCACACCCTACAGGGCACATTTATGATTTGATTGCTTTGAAACCTGGTACGCTTATTTAGGGTGACCTCTAGAAAGGTGCTATCGATTTTCTTCAATTTCTGTCAAAAAGTGTTTCCGCGGCCAACGTTCTTAGAACTTAGTTTAGTCAGAAGACTCAATATTTCCCTTTGGCACACCCTACAGGGTACATTTATGATCGGATTGCTTTGAAACCTGGCATGCTTGTTTGGGGGTGACCTCTAGATGGGAGCTATCGATTTTCTTCAATTTCTGTCAAAAAATGTTGCCGCGGCCAACGTTCTTAGAACTTAGTTTAGTCAGAAGACTCAATATTTTCCTTTGGCACACCCTACAGGGTACATTTATGATTGAATTGCTTTGAACCCGGCATGCTTGTTTGGGGTGACCTCTAGACAGGTGCTATCGATTTTCTTCAATTTCCGTCAAAAAATGTTGCCGCGGCCAATGTTTTTAGAACTCGGTTTAGTCAGACCACAATATTTCCCTTTGGCACACCCTACAGGGCACATTTATGATCTGATTGCTTTGAAACCTGGTATGCTTGTTTGGGAAGACCTCTAGATGGGAGCTATCGATTTTCTTCAATTTCCGTCAAAAAATGTTGCCGTGGCCAATGTTCTTAGAACTTAGTTTAGTCAGAAGACTCAATATTTCCCTTTGGCAAACCCTGCAGGGCACATTTATGATTGGATTGCTTTGAAACCTGGCATGCTTGTTTGGGGTGACCTCCAGATGGGAGCTATCGATTTTCTTCAATTTCCATAAAAAAATGTTGCCGCAGCCAACATTCTTAGAACTTAGTTTAGTCAGACCACAATATTTCCCTTTGGCTCACCCTACAGGGCACATTTATGATTTGATTGCTTTGAAACCTGGTATGCTCATTTACGGTGACCTCTAGATGGGAGCTATCGATTTTCTTCCATTTCCGTCAAAAAATGTTGCCATGGCCAACGTTCTTAGAACTTAGTCTAGTCAGACCACAATATTTCCCTTGTGTACACCCTACAGGGCACATTTATGATCGAATTACTTTGAAACCTGGCATGCTTGTTTGGGGAGGCCTCTAGATGGGAGCTATCGATTTTCTTCGGGTTTCTGTCAAAAAATGTTGCCACTGGCAAAAAAAATAACATTGGTACCATCTTCAATTTTGCCATTTCATTTATAACTTACCACGTTCAAGTTTGTCAAGTTGAGCTACAGTGTCATTGACACTTTCATTTATTTAAGGCCTAATAAAGTTGAAAATCTGTTTCTCAGGCCCTTTAGCATGGTCCTTTTGGCTGCCACAGGCTCTTGTTTTATAACGACCGCAAACTTAAAAAAAATAAAAGTTCTCTTGGATTTTCATTGCTAATGTTTAATTGTTTACATACTGCTGGCAGGCATTCCAAACAGGTCAGCAATAATATCTTGTCTTCTGAAAATGCATAAACCTGCTTCTAATTGAGAATGCTGCTGATATATTGCTCAGGTAAATGCACAAAACCAGATTCAGAGATCAATTAAACCTACTTAATCCTTGCTATATCGGTACTCTCATACAATAAGTAATATTCATCTTGAGATAATCTAATGCTGCTGATATATTGCTTAGATAAATACACAAAGCCAGATTTAGAGATCAGTTAAACCTACTTAATCCTTGCTATACTCTCATACAATAAGTAATATTCATCTTGAGATAATCTAATGCTGTTGATATATACCTTAGATAAATACGCAAAGCCAGATTCAGAGATCAGTTAAACCTACTTAATCCTTGCTATACTCTCATACAATTAGTAATATTCATATGAAGATAATCTAATACTGCTGATATATAGCTTAGGCCAAATAAAAAAAATGAATTGATTCTCAGGCAATTTTTTTTTCAAATCAGTGAGGGAGGGAGGATTTTATTTTTATTTTTTTTTTTTAATTTTTTTTTTTTTCGTGTAAAAGGGTTGAGTATACTCAGTAAATCTTTTTGCTGACTTTCCACTTAAAAAAGAGAAAAGGTTGTATTTTAGTGTAATTATAGTATACCTTTTATAACTAACTGCCGTAACAACAGCTAAAAGGATTTGTATTTTATTGTTCTTTTTAATGGTACAGATCTCTCAAGCATCATGATCCATTAGAATAGGCCCCAGTAACCAATGATTGGGGTAGGAGTCCTTTAAAATGGGAAACATGGCTCTAAATGATTGGTTAAACTTGAGTTTATATCGGTGTTGTGGTCATTATTAGCCATTGTGAAGAAATGTATGACCTTAAACACCAGCAAATAAATAAATAATTAAATCATGATACAGTATATCAAAATTTGCCTTGTTACAGTTTATGGGAGAGTGCCTCTGGGCACTCTCCCATAAACTGCAACAAGAAAAACCAATTTACTGCAAACACAGCTGAATAATTATATGTCGAGAAATGTGAAAAAATGACCATTCCAAGTTTTCACAAATTCTTTAAAAAACATGACATAATAAAAATGTGTAATGAGGAGGTTCAAATCCAACGAGGGAGGGCCTGAGAATCAAAACATTATTTTTTTTTAGCCTTAGATAAATACGTAAAGCCAGATTCAGAGATCAAATAAACCTACTTAAAAAATCCTTGCTATATTCTGATACAATTAGTAATATTTGTCTAGAGATAATATAATGCTGCTGATATATTGCTTCAATAAATACGCAAAGTCACATTCAGAGATCAATGAAACCTACTTCATCTGAATTTTATGAAAAAAAATGCTTTAAAAATACCTTAACCCTTTACCTAACATGAAAAGCAGACGACACTTGCAAAAAAAATTCTTGAATGACTAATTTTTTTCATTTTTTGTCTCAAAAACATAGGTTATGACCCCTCGTTGGAACGAGCTCAACGAGCTCGTTCCAACGAGGGGTCATAACCTATGTTTTTGAGACAAAAAATGAAAAAATAATGAAAATTAATTGGCGATTTTCGTGAAAAGCGCTGGCCGGTTTTGGCCGTTACGTTGGGTAAAGGGTTAATCGTCAAAGACAGAAGTTGTAATCAACCTCCCAAACAAAATTAATGTAGTAATATTTTTGATTTCAAAAAGTTTACAAATATTCTCTTTTCTTTGATTTTAGTGAAAGATTGTTTGCAGACAGTTTACATGTGGATGAAACTACTGGTTTAAATCTAGAGGAAACCATTCAGTCTCTTGCTAGATTTATTGAAGAGTTGTCTTTGTTGGGGCTTATGTTAGAGAAGGACCACATTATGTTGCAACACTGTGTTCTTAATTTCTTAGATGAGGTAAGAGTTATTACCCCACCTCTGACAAGCTACTACAGAATTCTATACCATAAAGCGATTGGTTGAATAGGCGAATTTAATACACGCCCATAGACCAGATATTTTTTAATACAGGGTGACCACGAGCACGGGAAGAATGCATAGAGTTATCTCCCTTAGATTGTAAATGAAACAAAATGTCGTCTGTTTGTGGCGGAGAACACCACCAGTGAAATTGATGAGAAAAGACTGAAAATAAATAATCTAGTTAACTTTAATATAAACGTTCATAAATGGTCAACCATACACGTATGAACATATAACAATAATTAAACTTTTTTTCGGTTCATGCGTTTTCAGATAAAACGATTGGCTCACACGATTCTGTTTTTTCTTTTCATAACTCAATGAACCGAAAAAAACATAATTAGGTCCACCCCCAGCCACGCCCCTAAAATACCAGTCTTTGGAGTTGCAACATGGTGTCAAATCAGTAGAAGTTAGAACACTGGCACGTTCTAAATGTGAAAAAGAAAAATAAATTTATATTACTAATTTATCACCATGAAATTACTTCTAAAATATTTAAATGACCGTGGTGGGTCAATTTTTCTTTTTCTTCACAACTGTATTTATTTGACATTTCAATTTTTACGCACACTGGGTGATCGTCTGCGTTCATCGTTTTACCCAAATCGATTGTAAACAATGGCTGGTCACGACGAATACGGCAATTTTGACATTGAATTCAACTAATTTCATGTCATCTGACTTTATATCTAACTCCACCTTTACAAACTGTGTTTTTCAGCTCTCGGGAAACGGTCAAAACCGAAATACAATGTAATACTGATGGCCTACTTCCACCTACCATGGAACGTATCATTTACGTGAAGTGAACTGTTGAATAAAATTTGAGGGAGGCGTGGCTTATGACGTTTTCTTTGCATTACGTAATTCATTGGTCAATAAAAAATTTAATGACATAAGTGCATTTGACTTAGAAAGTGTGTCAATTGCTACCTCCATTTCAGTAAAATGCGCCCTCTTTTATGCCAGAAAAATAATATGTCTACCAGTTTTAGTTTTTAAGTGTTTGTTCGCTGAAGTAGAGGACGACTAACACTATTTATTTATTTGTGTCGCGAACGTTTAATTATAAGGAATGATCGTTTCTTTTTGTCTATTTCTTGAGTTATGAACCCCAAAAAACAAAGTCCAAACTGTGTAAATGGGCGTTGCCCATTTACACAGTTTGGACTTTGTTTTTTGGGGTTCATAACTCAAGAAATTAAAGCTTCCACGTTTACACGTGTAAACGTGAACGTTTCGTTTATGGGCATTAAACGTTTACAGTTCTGGTAATTACAGTTTACGGAATGAAGTTTTAATAGCGTAACTTCAAAATTGCAGATTAATGCAGAAAGTCAAAGAAACATAAAAAAAATTTCCAACTTTGCAATGCAATATTTTGGTAATGCTTCAGAAAAACTGTGTACTGGTTCTGACTGGTGTCGCCGCCACAGTAACCGAACGAAATCATCTTCAAATCATGTGATATCATATGTGACACAGTCACGTGAGCTGCATGGCACATGCTTATCTTTGGTGTTTCCTTCAAAACGTGTGGGATGTTTTAGTTTATTCGGATTTACATGTATATTTCCAAAGTGATACACAATTGTTCTCGATGATTTGGACATGTATTATTAATTTATTATTCACTCATGGGATGATCTTAGGATCGATTTATGGAGTTTGACAGACAGACTGGCACTTGCGGTGTTTGAAAATTTGGATTCTCCTGCATGGTTTGTAGACTTTGTTTATTTTTGCGACATTGCATTCCACTCTCAAGTCCGGTATTGTCACTATTGTGTGCCATGGCAACTCGCTCCAACATTACTGTTTGAAAAAACACAAGGAATTTCACCCCGAACCCACCAGAATGAGCTCAGAGACACCCATAAATTTCAAAATTTGACTGGGGGAGAATCCCCCAGACCCAACCCCCCATAGACCAAGCGACTTTGCCTTCGGCATCCGCATGCCGTGATCATTCATCTACGTCGTTTTTGGACAAACTGTAAATCTCAATAACATAAATTGTATGCCCTTTACGCAAAGATATGATGAACTTACTGTGTATTATTACACACTTCTATCAAATATTGACTACTTGCATTGTTAGTATGTGTAAACGTTTCCGTTTCGTTTACAGACAGTCGTTTAAACGTTTACAATTTTGTCTAAACGTGGAAGCCTTACAAGAAATAGACAAAAAGAAATGATCATTCCTGAAATAAACGCCCATAAATGATCAACCATACATGTATGAACATATAACATTATACATCATTGTATTCTGTTATATGTTATTAAATACAAGTTTACTACAATAAGCAATTATCTTCATGCTGATTCACAATACATCTTATTATCAAACATCGACATCTGGGGACCAGGAACTCCGGATATAGTGGGCGTTGATCATTGTGGTTGTAGGGTCATGGATGGGGTAAATACGTTATATAGTCTCTTAATGGACTGGTACGGGATCAGACAGGGATCAATACAATTTATACCAGGGCTTGAGAGTGGCTCGACCTGGGATAAATTCTACTGACCCTGTCTCATCCCGTACTGGTCCATTAAAAGACTATGTAACTTATAATACTAGATAAATATAACAATAATATGATTTGACAGTCAGTATGATTAAGAATGATTATCAGCTTGATATTTTTTTCCCCCCGAGTTTGCGAGTTCTGCTAATAAATATGGATGCTGCTAATTATAATCTTTAGTGGCTGGTAATAAAACATAACTGCCTGACAGTGCAGTACAAATCAAAATAAGTTGTAACATAACTGCAATAAACTAAGTATACTGCTGCTCCTGCACTGATAATATCACATTCTGACTAAATTTTCTGGTATTATGCCAAGCTGTGTGCACATCCTTGTTTGAGCTCCTGAATTTATGCAATTTTATTTGTGTTAAACTGTACTCTTTTTTTGAAAAAAAAATTGCTGGACATATTCCTAGCTGGATATAGATTCATGTGCTACACATTATAACTGAAATTTCCATCATTCTGTGTAGTTTTGGTGACATTCATAAAAGGATTATGTGGAAAATTTCTCTCCTGTTAAAGTTTGTTACTATATTTATAACCACCAGAGCTTTTGTTCAACAGGTCTGTACTGAGCAGACAAAGGAACCTGTGCTTTACACTTTATGCTTTATGGACAGTGAGCACATATCAACACTGGTGAATGTGAAAGTTCCTTACTCAGCTTCAGATAATCACATTGTGTCATTGGCTGTTATTAATTACAGCCCAGCTGAACTGTATTACATTGGAAGTTTGAATTCTAATGCAGGTCATATAAACAGTTGTGACTATAAAACAATGAAAAAATTAAGACTTCTTCGACTGGAGTTTTGTTTGCGACGCCATCATAAACATACTAGTAGAGTGTACAACATTTCTAGTGTTCACCCAAGAAAGGAACTGCACCCTAATTTGCACAAAGGAAAGGGAGTTAATAAACAAAATTTAATTTCTATAGATACTACTACCGTATTTACTCTATGTATTGGGATAGCTAAAAATAATTATTTTCACAGGTGTCCCAATTCTTAGAAAATGGGAAAAGAACACAGCCTGGTCTTGATTTGATGCTGAATAAAGTTGTGTGTGATTCATTTTCCATCACTATGTACAAAGATTGCCGTCCATTTTTTTTTTATATTTTCATATTTTGCTTCCAAATCATAGCTTATGATCCCTCATTGGAACGAGCGCATTGCGCTCGTTCCAATGAGGGATCATAAGCTATGTTTTGGAAGCAAAAAATGAAATTTTTAGTTACTCAAGAATTTTTTTTTATGAGTGTCGTCTGCTACTAGCGACCGGTCAACTGGAAACAAATCTCCTCAATGTCCCAAACTTTAGAGCATTAAAAAATATAGTTTTCTGGAAAAAATGTGTGTCCCAAATCATAGAGTGTCCCAATACATAGAATAAATACGGTAAGCAAAATTCTGCCACTCCAATAACACTTACTAATTTAGCTCTTTACAATGTAAGGTCAACCGCTAGAAAGGCGGGTGACATTAGGCATTTTATTGAGGATAATAAAATCGATTTGGTTGTCCTCACAGAAACATGGCTACATGGTGATACGAGAGACCAGCGGGTACTATCTGAGCTGGTACCGACAGGGTACAACATCGTTCATGAAGCACGTGGCAGCAGGGGTGTGGGTATTGCACTTGTAACTCACAGTGGGATAAAAGTGAAACACTCAAAGTTCACCCAGATGAAACCTAACTCTTTTGAATTTATGGATTGTTTGGTATCGAATGAAACTGTATTCCGTCTAGTCATAATATATAGACCTCCACCTTCTAAAGCAAACCAGCTTACTTTAAAACAGTTTCTATTAGAGTTTTCTGATTTCCTTTCGGAATATTCATCATACGGTGGCAATTTGCTTATGGTTGGTGATTTCAATTTCCATGTTGATCGGAGTGATGATAGAGATGCACAACGTTTTCTGGATTTAACAAGCTCATTTGGATACACACAACATGTCCATGCACCTACACATACCAGTGGTCATACTTTGGATCTAATGTTGACCAGATCTTGTGATGAAGCACTGATTCAGAGCATTAACACATGGGACTCAGCCATTTCCGACCATTTTGCTGTTTTGGCTCTACTCAGACTCGCGAAACCACATCTCAAACCATCAACATGTCAGATGAGGAACCTTAAAAAAATAAACATTAAAAAGTTGAAGAGTGATATTGTGTCTTCTTCATTAATGTTAATTGATCCATCTCAAGGCTCGAGCAACATCGTTCATCAATATAACACTGTGTTGTCTCAACTTTTAGACCATCATGCTGCCCCCTTGAAGGTTAAAACTTTCAGAGTTCACGGAAATGCCAGATGGTTTACAAGTGAAATAAAAGAAAATAAGCAAAATCGACGAAGATTAGAGAGACTGTTTAACAAAACAAAGTTCACAATTCACCATGAAATGTTTTGTAGACAAAAAATATTCACAAATCGGCTAATTGAGGCTGCTAAACGCTCATACTACAATGAGCGTATTGATCTTTGTACCGGCAGTAAAACACTCTTTTCGGTCACCAATGACCTCTTAGGAAATCGTAAGATTAGTATATTTCCAGAGCATACATCAGTATTAGAGTTGGGCAACCGCTTTGGAAACTATTTTATAAATAAGGTGGAGTTGATAGATAAGAGCATTGAAAGTACAGTTGTTCCCACTTTTGATGATCAGTCTATTAATTCTAGTTGGTCCACGTTTGCACAAGTGAGTGAATCTGAGGTGAAGAAGCTCATCTTGTCAAGTTCTAGCAAAACTAATGGGCTGGACCCCATGCCTGCATCTCTGGTAAAAGCATCAATTGATTGTGTATCTCCAGTTGTTGCTAGCATTATTCAGGCATCTCTCCAAGAAGGTCATGTACCATCAGACCTTAAATTAGCATTGGTATCTCCACTTATCAAGAAACCCTCTCTTGATCCCGATATCTTGAAAAACTATAGGCCCGTTTCAAATTTACCATTTGTAGCGAAAGTTCTAGAAAAGGTGGTCGCTAAACAACTTCAGAACTACCTCCAAAGTAATAATCTTCTGGAACCATATCAATCGGCTTATCAGCCGAACCACAGTACTGAAACTGCCCTTTTGAGAGTCTGTAATGACGTAATAATATATTCATTAGGTCACCGTAAGTCTATTCTATTGGTCTTGTTGGATCTCTCGGCAGCTTTTGACACGGTATATCATTCTATGCTGCTGTCGATGCTACGTATACGTCAACTGGGAATAGCAGGAACAGTTCTGGAATGGTTTGAATCTTACCTTTCATTGAGACAGCAACAAATATCTATTTTAGGGTCAAAATCAGATAGTAAATACGTGGTGTTCCACAGGGCTCAATTCTTGGCCCCATGTTATTTACATTATATACTGCATCATTAGGCCAAATGTTGAGGGCTGAAGGCATTTCATATCATCTCTATGCCGATGATACTCAGCTGTATGCGTCTTTTAATGCACTTAGTGAGTCTGATTCACTGAATTCAGTAGATATGATGCAAAACTGTGTTAATAAGGTACGAATCTGGATGGCTAGTCATAGGTTGAAAATGAATGACGATAAGACAGAGTTGTTGGTTATATCTCACACCGAAATTCCTTCTAATTTGCAGATTAAATCTTTAGAAATTGGCAATTCAAAACAAACAGTAGTAAACAGTGCTCGCAACATTGGGGTAGTGTTTGATTCATGTCTTTCGATGGAAGCAAATATTAATGCAATTTGTAAGCGCTGTTTTATGCACATTAGAAATCTTGGACATCTTAGAAATTATTTGAATCAAAAATCATTGGAAAGGCTCGTTCATGCCTTTATTTCTGCTCATTTGGATTTCTCTAATTCACTCTTTATAGGCTTGCCGCAATCACTTATCTCGAAGCTGCAAAAAATACAAAACACTGCAGCTGCTTCAAAAGCTGCATTGGCTCCCTGTTCAACAATGAATCACTTTCAAAATTCTGGTTTTGGTCTTTAAGTGTATTAATGGATCTGCTCCACAATATCTTCAAGTCCTTTTGACTGTTCAGTCATCGAAACGGACTCTCCGCTCATGCGAACAGTTTCGGTTACATGTTCCTTTTTCCCGTTCTACCTTGGTGAACAGTAGGGCCTTTTCCTTCACAGGTCCACAACTCTGGAACTCATTGCCAACACATATCCTGTCTTCCAGAAGTTTAAACGAGTTCAAAACAAATCTTAAGACCCACCTTTATCAAGTGGCTTACGAGGTTTGAGCTACTTAGATTTGATCTGTTTGTTTACTTTTATGCGTATAATAGGGAGCTTGAATGTATTTATTTTTTTTCCATGTAAAGCATTTTAGAGCAAAACTATGTGGTTTTACGCTATACCAAAACTCCATATTATTATTATTATTATTATCAGTGTAGGAAGAGAAAGATGCATAGTTTATAGTGGTTACCCTACAACTTATTTTGACTTGTACTGTAGAATGGAATTAATAATATTATTTGGATATTTGTTATATAAACAACCCTGTTAATTGAATATAACTTTAAACATCAAGCCATTTCCCTTCTGTACAAATCTGACCTGTTAATTTCATATAACTTCTAAACATCAAGCGTATAGGTTGTAATTAGGTAATTGAGTAAACTCTATTTAATTGAATAAAGAAATCTTGTGATCTATTAAAGATCTGGCAACTACTGAATTTTCCATTTTTATAGACCTATCTGTACATCTAGAATATCTTGTTTGACAGAGCTCCAGGAGCAATATATAAAAGTTTAAATGCTCAGTTTATCTCCTCAGTACAAGAAAATGATGAAATTTATGTTAACTAATAATAATAATAATAAATCTTCAGCCTTCCGCTGATCTGTCAGTGTTCTGATGAGGAGACCTACATTAATCCAGTGCCCCACTGAGGTATTCCTCCCCCACTCTCCTAATAGCCGAGCAGTTAGTCAAAAACTGTTTTATAATTCCCCTCCACTGGCGCCTTATTGATCCCCCCAACTATAACATTGACGTTTTTACCCATGTCATTCTTCATC
This sequence comes from Pictodentalium vernedei, assembly GCA_031216915.1. Classification (NCBI taxonomy): domain Eukaryota; kingdom Metazoa; phylum Mollusca; class Scaphopoda; order Dentaliida; family Dentaliidae; genus Pictodentalium; species Pictodentalium vernedei. Next base: position 19,970,999 of record CM062290.1, on the reverse strand, counting down.
CACTTATCCTTCATATTTTCATCCCATTTTTCCATTAGTTTCCCAAGGAGACTTGTTCTACTAGGCAAGTATTTAGCGCATTCTAAAATTAAATCTTCCTGGGTCTCTATTACAGCAAAGTTACACATTTTGCACACTCTTTCTTCGCCTTTCCCGATTCTCTCCCTCAACTCCAGTGACTTGGATCTCACTTTGAACAACAATGACCCCCCCTCTCCTCCCCCTCCCCCCCCCCCCAAAAAAAAAACGATCCATCCAGGTACTCCTCAAAAGCTGGTGCATCCTTTTCATATAACCTGTCTAAAGAACTCTTTGTCCTAATTCCAGATCGCCAGTTTCTATTACAATCTTCAAAGGATATACTGTTTATTTATGCTATAAATATTTATTCTATATCTGAAGTAAAGGATCAAGCTTTCCCTTATAAAGCTTCTCCCCGTCTGCAGTCCCCCTTCTGGATCTTCAGTCTCTATAGAGTAGTTGTCCATTAGCTCCCTCGTCTGCTTTATCCATCCTGTCTGAATGTTATAGTTCCATACATGGTTGAATGTCGTTTTACAACATCTGCTGTTTGAGAGAGTTACTAAGTAATTTAGGTAGTGTAATTATCCCATATATATTGTATCTTTAACCCTTTACCCAATGGAGACGATTTCAAAATTTATTATTTTAAATATCATTTTTAAAATTTTTTCAAAAAATTTCAACAAAACCATATCATGTGACCCCTCTTTGGAACGAGCTCAGTGAGATCGTTCCAAAGAGGGGTCACATATGGTTTTGTTGAAATTTTTTGAAAAATAATATTTTTTCAGCTGCTGAATTTGCATAGTACGTGTGCAGATGCGGGCGATTCGTTGGGTAAAGGGTTAACCGGCATCCACCTGAGTTTCCCTCTGACCACTGTGTTACTTGATTCTGTTATCCACTGACCCAATCATTTTGTAGAATCTCCCAAGTTCTTCACTACCATTTGGTTTTGAGGGATGACCTTTGTTCCAAATGTTATACTTGCTAAACCCACCTTTTCCCAAATAGTTTTTCCAATGAACACTTTGTTAAAGCTATTTCTTCCCCGAAGTTTTAACTGATTGAGTATTCTTTTCCCCTTTGTCTTGAGTATATCTGTATGCTTTCTGTATATGCCTCTACCTGTAACACATAGATTCATCCCCAAGTATTCATATTCATACATTTCTCCCACTGTTATATCCCTGCTTTCCTCTTCACCAATGGAGAATTTACCCACCCTCCACCTTCGCTACTCATTTATTCTGGTATTTCCCTACTATTGTTAACAGTTTTTGTAATCCCTCTTCACGCTCGGCTAATAAAACTATGTTGTGAGCAAAGAAAAGCCCTGGGATTTTTGTCTCTCCGATGTTTACCCCCTCTGCGCTTGCAATAACTCATCTCCTAAATCTTTTATGTACAATGCAAAGAGAATCGGTGACAAGATACATCCCCTGCTTAAGGTCTATCTCCATTGGGCCCTCTTCGTTGTGATGTTTCCCAGGTTAAGTACACTCTGCACATCTTGATACAGTGCTTTCATGATTCCAACAAAACTCCCTCCGAACCAAGGCCCTCAAGTTTTTGCCACACTCCTTCCCTCCATACTCTGTCATATGCTTTTTTCACATCAAGAAAGGCCATAAACATCATCTTACTAACTTCCATTGATTCTATCAGTTCTGATAGTGTAAACAAGTGGTCGGTGACTTGTCTCCCTTTACGGAACCCATTCTGAATTCCCCCCAGGAATCCTCTTTCTTTGACAATTTCCACAAGCCTTCCATACAGAACCTTGTGGGACTCCCCTTTTTAGCTCGCCTGACTTTCAGTCAGGAGAGCTAATAGTGATCACTCACCATTCGGCGTCCATCGTCCTTGAACATGGTGTTTGCGTCTTCTCCAAAACCGCTGAACCAATTTAATTGAAATTTGAGATAATAGTTTGTTTTGACATCGCATTTTAATTTTGTTCAAATCAAGTTGCCTCGCACCTCGGTAGGGCCATGCCCAAAAAGTGAGCTTAAATCTTAAAAAATCTTCTCATGAAGAGATTTGATATTTGGTGTGCAGCTTCCTTTTGAGGTGTAGACTCGGATTTGTCCAAGAGAAGTTCGAGGAGCTATATTTTCACCCCGCCCAAAATCTCTATTTTCCAAACTGAGAGGCTGAGTTTAACCAAATTTGATATGAGGGCTTATTGGGTCATAAGCACTTAATTTATACCAAAAAATTTGTTCCTGTTGCCCCATGAGAACCACAGTAGCTAAAAATAGAAAAAATTTAAAACGCCCATATCTCCAAAACTACACAGCACTGAGAATTCTTATTTGGTGTGAAGCTTCCTTAGGACCAACAGAATGGAATGGTAAAAAAAATTGAAATCAGTTTTATCATGGGGTACTTTTTCGGGACTTTGAAAAAAGTGCTGGGGTCAGCATATTTTTATACAACAACCAATGGTCCAGACGAGCTGGTGCTAACTCAAAAATATCCAGGGCCAAACACAAATTTTGCCCCCTCCCCCCAATCCCCAAAATTTGCATGCAAAACCAAAAATATTATGTCCTAACTGGCCCTCCATACTTATGCGAACTGCGCATGTGCAGTATCCAGGAAGACACCAAAATTGACGCCAACCATCATTCTTTATTTGGCCCTTCCGTCAGTAACAACAAACTGACATCTGTGCTTTTTAAATCTCAGTTTTAATGTGGCCAGACACAAATCAGTGGTGAATTTGGTGGATCCAAGGACACAGTTAGATAATGGAAGGAAGAGACGGTGGTTTGAAACGTTCAGGGCTCTAACTTTATAATTTTTACAAAAATTACTTCATGTTTACCAATTTCGGGACATGGGCCTGACGTCATCATTATTGCTAATGATTTTTCCACTGTTTGTTAAGTATTCCTTCCCTATCCTTCCTTGAAGCCCTCCCAGTTAAACTCCCAAGCCTTTTGGCTTGTTTTATTGAAATTTAAAAAAAAATTTCTTGGGAGTTTGACGTGTTACACAGAATCTTTATTCTGTATATCCCATTGGTTATGTCCTCACCCTAGGGGTGTTTATGCATGTTTGGTCATGCATCATACATCCGATGTATCATTTTTTTTCTTCTGATGAAGATCTTGCTTTACAGCGGATAGTTAAAAATCTGTTAGTGACTTTGGGCCTTTTTATTCAGTGCCTGGAGTCTTGTTTCCAGTTTTTCTCCTGACGTTGTTTACATTGACAACGCTCTATTTATATATGTAGTTTCCTATTTATTATCATGGTAGGACTATTGTAAGATACATTAAATATTCCGTTAGTGTAGCAATTAATTTTTTGGACAATAAAAAATTTTTTGCCCACACTTAGGCTCTAACGGGATACATTTGTGCTCATGGTTCCCTTTGGGGACTTGGGCTCCTGTCAAAATTTTTTTTTTGTAAATTATTTTTCAATTTATATTTGGAATGTTATTTATTATGTATCTTTATCATATATTTATTGTGGAGTTGGTGTGAGTTCTATCGACTTTTGATTCAGTATGAAAGCTTATTGCTCAAAATGCAAGGCGAGGAAGTCTTCCTCTGAGTTACATGCTGGTTGCCTTGCTTGTAGTCGATGTTCTCACACTAATTCTTGCTCAACATGTGTCGGATGGGATGACAAACATTGGAGATGGGTGTCACGGTATCTTGTTAGCGGAGAGAGGCCAATGCCAGTCCTCTCGCCACAAAGTCAATCTAGTTTCTTAGTTTCTATTAACATGGTGATGTTTATGTGACACCTAGAGAGAGTGTGCTGCCATTGTCACATTCAGATGATCAAGCAGAGCTAGCGGCAAAGGTGCTCATGAACATTAGACAGGGCAGAAAACCATGGGCCGATGGTTTCAGTCCCTTGTCACCAGCTAGCTCGACCGGTGAAGTGGTTACTGCATCCGTGGGTACCGCGACACCGGGTGTGTCCGTTGCAGCCGAGAAGAGTGGATTGGGTAGAGTGAGCACCTTAAAATATAAACAGGCTTACCCTGCGACGACGGAACAGAAGAAGAAGCTAGCAAGTTCATTGGAAAGCTCGGCGAGGTCTGAAAGGACCGCGAGTGAGAGAGCCCCCTCTCTTTCCCAACAACATCTGGGGCCAGATGTGGTGATTAGGAACTTGAGTCAGATGGAGCATATGTCCACACCCCTCTTCCGGGATGCTCCGTTTAGTTCGCAGCCGGCGTCGGCTACAGTTACGGCTTCTAAATTTGGCATCTTCCAAGCACACACGACCGCGCCTCAGCTACGCATCTCAGAATCTGCGCTGTCGGATGGTGATGGGTCGGTCCAGTCATCTGCACGTGCAGATGCCGCTGACCGTGAATCTCAACTGATTCAATCAGATGGTGAAACGGATATGGAGGAGGATTACCCTTCCCTTTCGGAACAACACATGGTTGCGATGGATTAAATCCATCGCAACCATGTGTTGTTCCGAAAGGGAAGGGTAATCCTCCTCCATATCCGTTTCACCATCTGATTGAATCAGTTGAGATTCACGGTCAGCGGCATCTGAACGTGCAGATGACATCAGTACTACCCTGAGTTCATTCCAATGAATCAGAATGCTGCGACTACTAGGAAGAAACCGCTGGCGTCGTTGGACGCAGACTTCATCCGGACAAAGGAGGAGGTCCTGTCTTTTCCAGTTCAGTCCAGACAGGTGTCGCAGACCTTCGGCCATTTAGACGACGCCATATTCAAACTTTCCAATGGGAAGAAGAAAGGCGGTTTCTTGTCCTCATCTTCCGTAAATTTACCATTTGTTGGACCACGTTCATTTAAAACGGTCGGGGAAGATATTCAGAGAGTTCCTCTGCATTTGGATGAGCAGGCTGAGGACCTAGACATGTCCTTACCTTCATCATTCACTATTTGCTCTATACAATTGAGATGGCAATTTCTTCAAACAGAGCAAATTTATATGCTATGTCTTACACAGATCACCTTTCAAGAGCTGTTGCGAAACGTCTCAACCGAAAGGAATTAGAGGACGTTCGTACCTCTTTAAGAGTTCTTTCCAGGGCTATTATGTTTACCACATATAACTCCGCCTTAACAGTGGCTAATTTGGAGTTAATCAGACGTGACAGAGCCCTTGCGTTGTCATCGTTAATAGATGACAAGGTGAAAAACTCTCTACTTTCATTGGTTTATGACCAAGCTACAAAGAAAGCATCAAATACTCTGCTCCTTAAGTCGGCGTCTAATCGACCCATGGCAGCAGAAAAGAGTAAGTGGGGACATCCTAGACAGAAATCGTCTAAACGGGACTCCTTGCGAGGGTATAGGAAACCCTCCTACAATTACTCTAGGGATCGTCAGTACAGCTTTCCAGGAAGGCGACATAGGTCTGATCGAGACTATTGGTCAGACGCCCGCCCCCTAACCCGGCAGTTCGAGGCTCCTCGCAAGGGGGACGTGGTTTCTCCTGCTGTAAGCCTCGCAGGTCCTACAGGTGATGGTCAGGACCTCTATTGCTTGCCAGTTGGCCGAAGGTTATGAAGATTTGCAACAAACTGGATAACAATTATGGAAGACCAGTGGGTGAGAAGTGTGGTCTCGGATGGCTTATGGCTATCTTTCTGCACGAAACCACCTCTAACACGATGTCCGCGATGGACAGAACTTCCATCAAATCCTTGCAAAAGAGTGTCTTTCCTATCGGAGGTAAAGGCTCTCTTGGCAAAGGAAGCAATAGAGGTCGTCGAGAACCAAGATTCTCTAGGGTTCTACAGTCACCTGTTCCTTGTATCGAAGCCAGACGCCTCGTTCCGACAGGTAATAGTCTTGAGGTAGATAAACAAAGCGTAGATCTAAAGGATGCGTACTTTCATGTCCTGGTACATCCAGCATTCAGAAAGTACCTACGGTTTGCCGTTCAAGGGATAGTATATCAGTTCCGAGCGATGTGCTTCGGTCTGAATCTAGTGCCCTGGGCATTCACTCAAATAATGAACTCTGTAATGTCTCACTTCCGAGATCATTCGTCTGCGGTAACGTTGGCTTACTTGGACGACATTCTTCAGAGATAAGGCAACAAAACTACTCTTCAGAATGATGTTCAGAGTATGCTTCTCTTGCTCCGACGTCTCAGCTTCATCGTAAACGAGAAAAAGTCGGATCTAGCTCCGTCCAAGTCGTTCATTCACTTGGAAATGAGCTTCATGACTCACAACAATCTGGTTCGTCTGCCGTTACCCAGAACGAAATTAGTCAGTTGTTATGCTCGCTTTTGTCTACACTCAGATGCATTAACAGTGAGGGAATTTATACGACTGATGGGGTTGTGCAGAGCAGCTGCAGATCTTATTCCGATGGGAATTACGCACACGTCCCTTCCAGATATTCTTTGCCCAGAACTGGAGTGTGAAGATGAATTTGCTCGAGACCAGTATTGTTTTAATGGATCTAGTAAACAAAAGGTCCAGATTTGGGTAGATATTCAATGGTTAACTCAGGGAGTTTCGCTGCAGGTGCCGGATCCGGCTTTCACGATTATGACGGATGCGAGTCAAACAGGTTGGGGCACGACCCTGAGCCCGACAGACTCGAAATGACAGGGTCTTTGGGACCCTCGGTTCCTGGAGAAACACATAAACATCAAAGAAATGATGTCAATATGGTTAGCGCTACAACAATGGATTCACATTATAGCGGACACGCATGTTCAGATATTGTCGGACAACTCGACAGTAGTAGCATACATCAGGAACCAGGGAGGCACGCATTCGATTCTTTTATGCGAACTAACAGAAAAAATTCTTCTGTATGTCATGAAGCATCGTGTTCATCTATCGGTCTGTCACATACTGGGTCATCTGAACGTACTAGCAGACTCGCTCTCTCGAAAATGTACCCTGTTGCCATCGGAGTGGACTCTCAACAAACGAGTATTCAGACAGATTTGCTGCCAGTGGGATCAACCTTTTATAGATTTGTTTGCGACACATCTCAACAATCAGTTGCAGACTTACGTGTCGCTATGCCCAGATCATCGAGCGTATGCAGTAGACGCTCTGTCAATCTCATGGGACAGAATGATGGGATATGTGTATTCTCCAACTCCTTTGATTCAGCAGATCCTGTTAAAAATCAAACAGTCTTGCTGAATGATTCTGTTAGTAGCATCTCTGTCGTCACAGAAACCGTGGATCAATCTTCTCAGGTGTCTGTTATGGGACGTTCCCCGGAAGCTTCCTCCGTGAGAGGACCTTCTTTATCAGGGGAAGTCACACACACTGCATCACAACCTTGAAGGTCTCAACCTTCACATATTTCTGTTGTGTGGTCCTTCTTGCAAGGCAAGCAATTTACAGAACGAGCAGTGAACGCAATTTCTAACTGTAGGAGGACCTCCTCTTCACTGAATTACACAGCAAAGTGGAGGGTTTTCTTCCATTGGTGTAAGGGTCAGTCGATAGACATCTATGATCTGTCCATACTGGAAATTGCCAATTTTCTGGTCTACCTGTTTGACTTTCTCAAACTGCAGCCCGTCACTATTAAGGGCGGTCTATGTTATCGGACGCGGACAAGTCCTTGTGTTCATATTTGGGCTCACTGTGGGAGCCCAAATTTTAACTTAATTCAAAATGAGGAATTTTCTTTAAAAATCTTCAAATCCAGCAGTCGGAATATTTTGATATTTGGTATGCAGCATCCTTAGGGGGATGAGATTCAAGTTTGTTCAAGCCTAGTCCCTGGGTTCATATTTGGGTTTCCCGTGGGAGCCCAAATTATAACTTAGTTCAGTATGAGGAATTCTCTTTAAAAATCTTCTTCTTCAGATCCAACAGTCAGAATGTTTTGATATTTGGTATGCAGCATCCTTTGGTGGGTGAGATTCAAGTTTGTTCAAGCCAAGTTCCTGGGTTCATATTTGGGCTACCTGTGGGAGCCCGAATTATTACTTAGTTCAATATGAGGAATATTCTTTAAAAATCTTTTTTTTAGATCCACTGGTCAGAATCTTTAGATATTTGGTATAAACTTTTCTTAGGAGGGGCAGATGCAACTTGTTGGAATCAATTCCCTGGGTTGATATTTTGGCTACCATGTCAGGTGAGCACTCTCAGGCCCCCTGGCACCTCTTGTTTCTGTCTCCCCGTATTATATTTGCATTCAAACTTTTCTCACCCACCCTGCCTTTTGCCAAAAAGGCACCACTAACTGCAACACATTCCTACCCAATGCCTCTGTACCCCTTGGACCATCTCTGCCATGTAACTCCCGCCTACCCCAGAAAGTCCCCCAGTTATCGATAAAGGGTATCCCAAAGTCCATGCAGTACTTCTCTAATTCCTCGTTTACTTGAATAATTCTAGAATTCTGCTCACCATCCCCACTCATCACTGGAAGAAGCCTCAACACTACTACAGTCCCATTCCTACTATGTAACTTGGTGATCAAATCCCTATATGTGTATCCTTAAGCTGAACTGAATTCCTTTCCCTGATATTGTTTGTACCGACCTGCACCACCATCACTGGATCTGCCCCTGAGCCCTTAACCGTACCATCCACTCTATCCGTAATATCTTCCACCTTGGCCTCTGGGAAACACAGGTTAGTTCGTAACGTAACACTTTACCAGTTAAGAACATAAGACACAAAATGAATTATTAGTTTTATTTTTGTAAGATAGAACTACAAGGGTCTCGCCGGGCCTTGGATTATTAGTTTTATTTTTGTAAGGTAGAACTACAAGGGTCTCGCAGGGCCTTGGATTATTAGTTTTATTTTTGTAAGATAGAACTACAAGGGTCTCGCAGGGCCTTGGATTATTAGTTTTATTTTTGTAAGGTAGAACTACAAGGGTCTCGCAGGGCCTTGGATTATTAGTTTTATTTTTGTAAGATAGAACTACAAGGGTCTCGCCGGGCCTTGGATTATTAGTTTTATTTTTGTAAGATAGAACTACAAGGGTCTCACAGGGCCTTGGATTATTAGTTTTATTTTTGTAAGGTAGAACTACAGGGGTCTCGCAGGGCCTTGGATTATTAGTTTTATTTTTGTAAGATAGAACTACAAGGGTCTCGCAGGGCCTTGGATTATTAGTTTTATTTTTGTAAGGTAGAACTACAAGGGTCTCGCAGGGCCTTGGATTATTAGTTTTATTTTTGTAAGATAGAACTACAAGGGTCTCGCAGGGCCTTGGATTATTAGTTTTATTTTTGTAAGGTAGAACTACAAGGGTCTCGCAGGGCCTTGGATTATTAGTTTTATTTTTGTAAGGTAGAACTACAAGGGTCTCACAGGGCCTTGGATTATTAGTTTTATTTTTGTAAGGTAGAACTACAGGGGTCTCACAGGGCCTTGGATTATTAGTTTTATTTTTGTAAGATAGAACTACAAGGGTCTCGCAGGGCCTTGGATTATTAGTTTTATTTTTGTAAGGTAGAACTACAAGGGTCTCGCAGGGCCTTGGATTATTAGTTTTATTTTTGTAAGGTAGAACTACAAGGGTCTCGCAGGGCCTTGGATTATTAGTTTTATTTTTGTAAGATAGAACTACAAGGGTCTCGCAGGGCCTTGGATTATTAGTTTTATTTTTGTAAGATAGAACTACAAGGGTCTCACAGGGCCTTGGATTATTAGTTTTATTTTTGTAAGGTAGAACTACAGGGGTCTCGCAGGGCCTTGGATTATTAGTTTTATTTTTGTAAGATAGAACTACAAGGGTCTCGCAGGGCCTTGGATTATTAGTTTTATTTTTGTAAGATAGAACTACAGGGGTCTCGCAGGGCCTTGGATTATTAGTTTTATTTTTGTAAGGTAGAACTACAAGGGTCTCGCAGGGCCTTGGATTATTAGTTTTATTTTTGTAAGATAGAACTACAAGGGTCTCACAGGGCCTTGGATTATTAGTTTTATTTTTGTAAGATAGAACTACAAGGGTCTCGCAGGGCCTTGGATTATTAGTTTTATTTTTGTAAGATAGAACTACCAGGGTCTCGCAGGGCCTTGGATTATTAGTTTTATTTATGTAAGGTAGAACTACGAGGGTCTCGCAGGGCCTTGGATTATTAGTTTTATTTATGTAAGGTAGAACTACGAGGGTCTCGCAGGGCCTTGGATTATTAGTTTTATTTATGTAAGGTAGAACTACGAGGGTCTCGCAGGGCCTTGGATTATTAGTTTTATTTTTGTAAGGTAGAACTACGAGGGTCTCGCAGGGCCTTGGATTATTAGTTTTATTTATGTAAGGTAGAACTACGAGGGTCTCGCAGGGCCTTGGATTATTAGTTTTATTTATGTAAGGTAGAACTACGAGGGTCTCGCAGGGCCTTGGATTATTAGTTTTATTTATGTAAGGTAGAACTACGAGGGTCTCGCAGGGCCTTGGATTATTAGTTTTATTTTTGTAAGGTAGAACTACGAGGGTCTCGCAGGGCCTTGGATTATTAGTTTTATTTATGTAAGGTAGAACTACGAGGGTCTCGCAGGGCCTTGGATTATTAGTTTTATTTATGTAAGGTAGAACTACGAGGGTCTCGCAGGGCCTTGGATTATTAGTTTTATTTATGTAAGGTAGAACTACGAGGGTCTCGCAGGGCCTTGGATTATTAGTTTTATTTATGTAAGGTAGAACTACGAGGGTCTCGCAGGGCCTTGGATTATTAGTTTTATTTATGTAAGGTAGAACTACGAGGGTCTCGCAGGGCCTTGGATTATTAGTTTTATTTATGTAAGGTAGAACTACGAGGGTCTCGCAGGGCCTTGGATTATTAGTTTTATTTTTGTAAGGTAGAACTACAAGGGTCTCACAGGGCCTTGGATTATTAGTTTTATTTTTGTAAGATAGAACTACAAGGGTCTCGCCGGGCCTTGGATTATTAGTTTTATTTTTGTAAGATAGAACTACAAGGGTCTCGCAGGGCCTTGGATTATTAGTTTTATTTTTGTAAGGTAGAACTACAAGGGTCTCACAGGGCCTTGGATTATTAGTTTTATTTTTGTAAGATAGAACTACAGGGGTCTCACAGGGCCTTGGATTATTAGTTTTATTTTTGTAAGGTAGAACTACAAGGGTCTCGCAGGGCCTTGGATTATTAGTTTTATTTTTGTAAGATAGAACTACAGGGGTCTCGCAGGGCCTTGGATTATTAGTTTTATTTTTGTAAGGTAGAACTACAAGGGTCTCGCAGGGCCTTGGATTATTAGTTTTATTTTTGTAAGATAGAACTACAAGGGTCTCACAGGGCCTTGGATTATTAGTTTTATTTTTGTAAGATAGAACTACAAGGGTCTCACAGGGCCTTGGATTATTAGTTTTATTTTTGTAAGATAGAACTACAGGGGTCTCACAGGGCCTTGGATTATTAGTTTTATTTTTGTAAGGTAGAACTACAGGGGTCTCACAGGGCCTTGGATTATTAGTTTTATTTTTGTAAGGTAGAACTACAAGGGTCTCGCAGGGCCTTGGATTATTAGTTTTATTTTTGTAAGATAGAACTACAAGGGTCTCGCAGGGCCTTGGATTATTAGTTTTATTTTTGTAAGGGAGAACTACAAGGGTCTCACAGGGCCTTGGATTATTAGTTTTATTTTTGTAAGATAGAACTACAGGGGTCTCACAGGGCCTTGGATTATTAGTTTTATTTTTGTAAGGTAGAACTACAGGGGTCTCACAGGGCCTTGGATTATTAGTTTTATTTTTGTAAGGTAGAACTACAAGGGTCTCGCAGGGCCTTGGATTATTAGTTTTATTTTTGTAAGATAGAACTACAAGGGTCTCGCAGGGCCTTGGATTATTAGTTTTATTTTTGTAAGGTAGAACTACAAGGGTCTCGCAGGGCCTTGGATTATTAGTTTTATTTTTGAAAGGTAGAACTACAGGGGTCTCGCAGGGCCTTGGATTATTAGTTTTATTTCTGTAAGATAGAACTACAAGGGTCTCACAGGGCCTTGGATTATTAGTTTTATTTTTGTAAGGTAGAACTACAGGGGTCTCGCAGGGCCTTGGATTATTAGTTTTATTTTTGTAAGGTAGAACTACAGGGGTCTCACAGGGCCTTGGATTATTAGTTTTATTTTTGTAAGGTAGAACTACAAGGGTCTCACAGGGCCTTGGATTATTAGTTTTATTTTTGTAAGATAGAACTACAAGGGTCTCACAGGGCCTTGGATTATTAGTTTTATTTTTGTAAGGTAGAACTACAGGGGTCTCGCAGGGCCTTGGATTATTAGTTTTATTTTTGTAAGGTAGAACTACAAGGGTCTCGCAGGGCCTTGGATTATTAGTTTTATTTTTGTAAGGTAGAACTACAGGGGTCTCGCAGGGCCTTGGATTATTAGTTTTATTTTTGTAAGGTAGAACTACAAGGGTCTCACAGGGCCTTGGATTATTAGTTTTATTTTTGTAAGATAGAACTACAAGGGTCTCGCAGGGCCTTGGATTATTAGTTTTATTTTTGTAAGGTAGAACTACAGGGGTCTCGCAGGGCCTTGGATTATTAGTTTTATTTTTGTAAGGTAGAACTACAAGGGTCTCACAGGGCCTTGGATTATTAGTTTTATTTTTGTAAGATAGAACTACAAGGGTCTCGCAGGGCCTTGGATTATTAGTTTTATTTTTGTAAGGTAGAACTACAGGGGTCTCGCAGGGCCTTGGATTATTAGTTTTATTTTTGTAAGGTAGAACTACAAGGGTCTCACAGGGCCTTGGATTATTAGTTTTATTTTTGTAAGATAGAACTACAAGGGTCTCGCAGGGCCTTGGATTATTAGTTTTATTTTTGTAAGATAGAACTACAAGGGTCTCGCAGGGCCTTGGATTATTAGTTTTATTTTTGTAAGATAGAACTACAAGGGTCTCGCAGGGCCTTGGATTATTAGTTTTATTTTTGTAAGGTAGAACTACAGGGGTCTCGCAGGGCCTTGGATTATTAGTTTTATTTTTGTAAGGTAGAACTACAAGGGTCTCACAGGGCCTTGGATTATTAGTTTTATTTTTGTAAGGTAGAACTACAGGGGTCTCGCAGGGCCTTGGATTATTAGTTTTATTTTTGTAAGGTAGAACTACAAGGGTCTCGCAGGGCCTTGGATTATTAGTTTTATTTTTGTAAGATAGAACTACAGGGGTATTATAATATTATTATTAGTTTTATTTTTGTAAGGTAGAACTACAGGGGTCTCACAGGGCCTTGGATTATTAGTTTTATTTTTGTAAGGTAGAACTACAAGGGTCTCACAGGGCCTTGGATTATTAGTTTTATTTTTGTAAGATAGAACTACAAGGGTCTCGCAGGGCCTTGGATTATTAGTTTTATTTTTGTAAGATAGAACTACAGGGGTCTCGCAGGGCCTTGGATTATTAGTTTTATTTCTGTAAGATAGAACTACAAGGGTCTCGCCGGGCCTTGGATTATTAGTTTTATTTCTGTAAGATAGAACTACAAGGGTCTCGCAGGGCCTTGGATTATTAGTTTTATTTTTGTAAGGTAGAACTACAGGGGTCTCGCAGGGCCTTGGATTATTAGTTTTATTTCTGTAAGATAGAACTACAAGGGTCTCGCAGGGCCTGGGATTATTAGTTTTATTTTTGTAAGGTAGAACTACAAGGGTCTCGCAGGGCCTTGGATTATTAGTTTTATTTTTGTAAGGTAGAACTACAAGGGTCTCGCAGGGCCTTGGATTATTAGTTTTATTTTTGTAAGGTAGAACTACAGGGGTCTCGCAGGGCCTTGGATTATTAGTTTTATTTTTGTAAGGTAGAACTACAAGGGTCTCGCAGGGCCTTGGATTATTAGTTTTATTTTTGTAAGGTAGAACTACAGGGGTCTCGCAGGGCCTTGGATTATTAGTTTTATTTTTGTAAGGTAGAACTACAAGGGTCTCACAGGGCCTTGGATTATTAGTTTTATTTTTGTAAGATAGAACTACAAGGGTCTCGCAGGGCCTTGGATTATTAGTTTTATTTTTGTAAGGTAGAACTACAGGGGTCTCGCAGGGCCTTGGATTATTAGTTTTATTTTTGTAAGGTAGAACTACAAGGGTCTCACAGGGCCTTGGATTATTAGTTTTATTTTTGTAAGATAGAACTACAAGGGTCTCGCAGGGCCTTCGATTATTAGTTTTATTTTTGTAAGGTAGAACTACAGGGGTCTCGCAGGGCCTTGGATTATTAGTTTTATTTTTGTAAGGTAGAACTACAAGGGTCTCACAGGGCCTTGGATTATTAGTTTTATTTTTGTAAGATAGAACTACAAGGGTCTCGCAGGGCCTTGGATTATTAGTTTTATTTTTGTAAGATAGAACTACAAGGGTCTCGCAGGGCCTTGGATTATTAGTTTTATTTTTGTAAGATAGAACTACAAGGGTCTCGCAGGGCCTTGGATTATTAGTTTTATTTTTGTAAGGTAGAACTACAGGGGTCTCGCAGGGCCTTGGATTATTAGTTTTATTTTTGTAAGGTAGAACTACAAGGGTCTCACAGGGCCTTGGATTATTAGTTTTATTTTTGTAAGGTAGAACTACAGGGGTCTCGCAGGGCCTTGGATTATTAGTTTTATTTTTGTAAGGTAGAACTACAAGGGTCTCGCAGGGCCTTGGATTATTAGTTTTATTTTTGTAAGATAGAACTACAGGGGTCTCACAGGGCCTTGGATTATTAGTTTTATTTTTGTAAGGTAGAACTACAAGGGTCTCACAGGGCCTTGGATTATTAGTTTTATTTTTGTAAGATAGAACTACAAGGGTCTCGCAGGGCCTTGGATTATTAGTTTTATTTTTGTAAGATAGAACTACAGGGGTCTCGCAGGGCCTTGGATTATTAGTTTTATTTCTGTAAGATAGAACTACAAGGGTCTCGCCGGGCCTTGGATTATTAGTTTTATTTCTGTAAGATAGAACTACAAGGGTCTCGCAGGGCCTTGGATTATTAGTTTTATTTTTGTAAGGTAGAACTACAGGGGTCTCGCAGGGCCTTGGATTATTAGTTTTATTTCTGTAAGATAGAACTACAAGGGTCTCGCAGGGCCTGGGATTATTAGTTTTATTTTTGTAAGGTAGAACTACAAGGGTCTCGCAGGGCCTTGGATTATTAGTTTTATTTTTGTAAGGTAGAACTACAAGGGTCTCGCAGGGCCTTGGATTATTAGTTTTATTTTTGTAAGATAGAACTACAAGGGTCTCGCCGGGCCTTGGATTATTAGTTTTATTTCTGTAAGATAGAACTACAAGGGTCTCACAGGGCCTTGGATTATTAGTTTTATTTTTGTAAGGTAGAACTACAGGGGTCTCACAGGGCCTTGGATTATTAGTTTTATTTTTGTAAGATAGAACTACGAGGGTCTCGCCGGGCCTTGGATTATTAGTTTTATTTTTGTAAGATAGAACTACAGGGGTCTCGCAGGGCCTTGGATTATTAGTTTTATTTCTGTAAGATAGAACTACAAGGGTCTCGCCGGGCCTTGGATTATTAGTTTTATTTCTGTAAGATAGAACTACAAGGGTCTCGCAGGGCCTTGGATTATTAGTTTTATTTTTGTAAGGTAGAACTACAGGGGTCTCGCAGGGCCTTGGATTATTAGTTTTATTTCTGTAAGATAGAACTACAAGGGTCTCGCAGGGCCTGGGATTATTAGTTTTATTTTTGTAAGGTAGAACTACAAGGGTCTCGCAGGGCCTTGGATTATTAGTTTTATTTTTGTAAGGTAGAACTACAAGGGTCTCGCAGGGCCTTGGATTATTAGTTTTATTTTTGTAAGATAGAACTACAAGGGTCTCGCCGGGCCTTGGATTATTAGTTTTATTTCTGTAAGATAGAACTACAAGGGTCTCACAGGGCCTTGGATTATTAGTTTTATTTTTGTAAGGTAGAACTACAGGGGTCTCACAGGGCCTTGGATTATTAGTTTTATTTTTGTAAGATAGAACTACGAGGGTCTCGCCGGGCCTTGGATTATTAGTTTTATTTCTGTAAGATAGAACTACAGGGGTCTCACAGGGCCTTGGATTATTAGTTTTATTTTTGTAAGGTAGAACTACAAGGGTCTCGCCGGGCCTTGGATTATTAGTTTTATTTCTGTAAGATAGAACTACAAGGGTCTCGCAGGGCCTTGGATTATTAGTTTTATTTTTGTAAGATAGAACTACAAGGGTCTCGCCGGGCCTTGGATTATTAGTTTTATTTCTGTAAGATAGAACTACAGGGGTCTCACAGGGCCTTGGATTATTAGTTTTATTTTTGTAAGGTAGAACTACAAGGGTCTCGCCGGGCCTTGGATTATTAGTTTTATTTCTGTAAGATAGAACTACAAGGGTCTCGCAGGGCCTTGGATTATTAGTTTTATTTCTGTAAGATAGAACTACAAGGGTCTCGCAGGGCCTGGGATTATTAGTTTTATTTTTGTAAGGTAGAACTACAAGGGTCTCGCAGGGCCTTGGATTATTAGTTTTATTTCTGTAAGATAGAACTACAAGGGTCTCGCAGGGCCTTGGATTATTAGTTTTATTTTTGTAAGGTAGAACTACAAGGGTCTCGCAGGGCCTTGGATTATTAGTTTTATTTTTGTAAGGTAGAACTACAAGGGTCTCGCAGGGCCTTGGATTATTAGTTTTATTTTTGTAAGGTAGAACTACAAGGGTCTCACAGGGCCTTGGATTATTAGTTTTATTTTTGTAAGATAGAACTACAAGGGTCTCGCCGGGCCTTGGATTATTAGTTTTATTTCTGTAAGATAGAACTACAAGGGTCTCGCAGGGCCTTGGATTATTAGTTTTATTTTTGTAAGGTAGAACTACAGGGGTCTCACAGGGCCTTGGATTATTAGTTTTATTTTTGTAAGGTAGAACTACAGGGGTCTCGCCGGGCCTTGGATTATTAGTTTTATTTTTGTAAGATAGAACTACAGGGGTCTCGCAGGGCCTTGGATTATTAGTTTTATTTTGTAAGATAGAACTACAGGGGTCTCGCAGGGCCTTGGATTATTAGTTTTATTTTTGTAAGGTAGAACTACAAGGGTCTCACAGGGCCTTGGATTATTAGTTTTATTTTTGTAAGATAGAACTACAAGGGTCTCACAGGGCCTTGGATTATTAGTTTTATTTTTGTAAGATAGAACTACAGGGGTCTCGCAGGGCCTTGGATTATTAGTTTTATTTTTGTAAGGTAGAACTACAGGGGTCTCACAGGGCCTTGGATTATTAGTTTTATTTTTGTAAGATAGAACTACAAGGGTCTCGCAGGGCCTTGGATTATTAGTTTTATTTTTGTAAGGTAGAACTACAAGGGTCTCGCAGGGCCTTGGATTATTAGTTTTATTTTTGTAAGATAGAACTACAGGGGTCTCGCAGGGCCTTGGATTATTAGTTTTATTTTTGTAAGGTAGAACTACAGGGGTCTCACAGGGCCTTGGATTATTAGTTTTATTTTTGTAAGGTAGAACTACAAGGGTCTCGCAGGGCCTTGGATTATTAGTTTTATTTTTGTAAGATAGAACTACAGGGGTCTCGCAGGGCCTTGGATTATTAGTTTTATTTTTGTAAGATAGAACTACAAGGGTCTCGCAGGGCCTTGGATTATTAGTTTTATTTTTGTAAGGTAGAACTACAAGGGTCTCGCAGGGCCTTGGATTATTAGTTTTATTTCTGTAAGATAGAACTACAAGGGTCTCGCCGGGCCTTGGATTATTAGTTTTATTTTTGTAAGATAGAACTACAAGGGTCTCGCCGGGCCTTGGATTATTAGTTTTATTTCTGTAAGATAGAACTACAAGGGTCTCACAGGGCCTTGGATTATTAGTTTTATTTTTGTAAGGTAGAACTACAGGGGTCTCACAGGGCCTTGGATTATTAGTTTTATTTCTGTAAGATAGAACTACAAGGGTCTCGCCGGGCCTTGGATTATTAGTTTTATTTCTGTAAGATAGAACTACAAGGGTCTCGCAGGGCCTTGGATTATTAGTTTTATTTTTGTAAGGTAGAACTACAGGGGTCTCACAGGGCCTTGGATTATTAGTTTTATTTTTGTAAGATAGAACTACAAGGGTCTCGCCGGGCCTTGGATTATTAGTTTTATTTCTGTAAGATAGAACTACAAGGGTCTCGCAGGGCCTTGGATTATTAGTTTTATTTTTGTAAGGTAGAACTACAGGGGTCTCACAGGGCCTTGGATTATTAGTTTTATTTTTGTAAGGTAGAACTACAGGGGTCTCGCCGGGCCTTGGATTATTAGTTTTATTTTTGTAAGATAGAACTACAGGGGTCTCGCAGGGCCTTGGATTATTAGTTTTATTTTGTAAGATAGAACTACAGGGGTCTCGCAGGGCCTTGGATTATTAGTTTTATTTTTGTAAGGTAGAACTACAAGGGTCTCACAGGGCCTTGGATTATTAGTTTTATTTTTGTAAGATAGAACTACAAGGGTCTCACAGGGCCTTGGATTATTAGTTTTATTTTTGTAAGATAGAACTACAGGGGTCTCGCAGGGCCTTGGATTATTAGTTTTATTTTTGTAAGGTAGAACTACAGGGGTCTCACAGGGCCTTGGATTATTAGTTTTATTTTTGTAAGGTAGAACTACAAGGGTCTCGCAGGGCCTTGGATTATTAGTTTTATTTTTGTAAGATAGAACTACAGGGGTCTCGCAGGGCCTTGGATTATTAGTTTTATTTTTGTAAGATAGAACTACAAGGGTCTCGCAGGGCCTTGGATTATTAGTTTTATTTTTGTAAGGTAGAACTACAAGGGTCTCACAGGGCCTTGGATTATTAGTTTTATTTTTGTAAGGTAGAACTACAAGGGTCTCGCAGGGCCTTGGATTATTAGTTTTATTTTTGTAAGATAGAACTACAGGGGTCTCGCAGGGCCTTGGATTATTAGTTTTATTTTTGTAAGATAGAACTACAAGGGTCTCGCAGGGCCTTGGATTATTAGTTTTATTTTTGTAAGGTAGAACTACAAGGGTCTCGCAGGGCCTTGGATTATTAGTTTTATTTTTGTAAGGTAGAACTACAGGGGTCTCACAGGGCCTTGGATTATTAGTTTTATTTTTGTAAGATAGAACTACAAGGGTCTCGCAGGGCCTTGGATTATTAGTTTTATTTTTGTAAGATAGAACTACAAGGGTCTCGCAGGGCCTTGGATTATTAGTTTTATTTTTGTAAGGTAGAACTACAAGGGTCTCACAGGGCCTTGGATTATTAGTTTTATTTTTGTAAGATAGAACTACAGGGGTCTCACAGGGCCTTGGATTATTAGTTTTATTTTTGTAAGGTAGAACTACAAGGGTCTCACAGGGCCTTGGATTATTAGTTTTATTTTTGTAAGATAGAACTACAAGGGTCTCGCAGGGCCTTGGATTATTAGTTTTATTTTTGTAAGATAGAACTACAAGGGTCTCGCAGGGCCTTGAATTATTAGTTTTATTTTTGTAAGGTAGAACTACAAGGGTCTCACAGGGCCTTGGATTATTAGTTTTATTTTTGTAAGATAGAACTACAAGGGTCTCGCAGGGCCTTGGATTATTAGTTTTATTTTTGTAAGATAGAACTACAAGGGTCTCGCAGGGCCTTGGATTATTAGTTTTATTTCTGTAAGATAGAACTACAAGGGTCTCGCAGGGCCTTGGATTATTAGTTTTATTTTTGTAAGATAGAACTACAAGGGTCTCACAGGGCCTTGGATTATTAGTTTTGTTTTTGTAAGGTAGAACTACAAGGGTCTCACAGGGCCTTGGATTATTAGTTTTATTTTTGTAAGGTTGAACTACAAGGGTCTCGCAGGGCCTTGGATTATTAGTTTTATTTTTGTAAGATAGAACTACAAGGGTCTCGCAGGGCCTTGGATTATTAGTTTTATTTTTGTAAGATAGAACTACAAGGGTCTCACAGGGCCTTGGATTATTAGTTTTATTTTTGTAAGGTAGAACTACGAGGGTCTCGCAGGGCCTTGGATTATTAGTTTTATTTTTGTAAGATAGAACTACAAGGGTCTCGCAGGGCCTTGGATTATTAGTTTTATTTTTGTAAGATAGAACTACAAGGGTCTCACAGGGCCTTGGATTATTAGTTTTATTTTTGTAAGGTAGAACTACAAGGGTCTCGCCGGGCCTTGGATTATTAGTTTTATTTCTGTAAGATAGAACTACAAGGGTCTCGCAGGGCCTTGGATTATTAGTTTTATTTTTGTAAGATAGAACTACAAGGGTCTCGCAGGGCCTTGGATTATTAGTTTTATTTTTGTAAGATAGAACTACAAGGGTCTCGCAGGGCCTTGGATTATTAGTTTTATTTTTGTAAGGTAGAACTACGAGGGTCTCGCAGGGCCTTGGATTATTAGTTTTATTTTTGTAAGATAGAACTACAAGGGTCTCGCAGGGCCTTGGATTATTAGTTTTATTTTTGTAAGATAGAACTACAAGGGTCTCGCCGGGCCTTGGATTATTAGTTTTATTTCTGTAAGATAGAACTACAAGGGTCTCGCAGGGCCTTGGATTATTAGTTTTATTTTTGTAAGATAGAACTACAAGGGTCTCGCAGGGCCTTGGATTATTAGTTTTATTTTTGTAAGATAGAACTACAAGGGTCTCGCAGGGCCTTGGATTATTAGTTTTATTTTTGTAAGATAGAACTACAAGGGTCTCGCAGGGCCTTGGATTATTAGTTTTATTTTTGTAAGATAGAACTACAAGGGTCTCGCAGGGCCTTGGATTATTAGTTTTATTTTTGTAAGATAGAACTACAAGGGTCTCGCAGGGCCTTGGATTATTAGTTTTATTTTTGTAAGATAGAACTACAGGGGTCTCGCCGGGCCTTGGATTATTAGTTTTATTTTTGTAAGGTAGAACTACAGGGGGCCTGCAGGGCCTGGGATTCAAGGAATTGTCTTGGATTTCTGTAAGGTAGAACTACTGGGGTCCCACAGGGCCTGGGATTCAAGGAATCGTCTTGGATTTGGGTTCCGCTCCACAGTTTCGCACTATTGCACAGGGGTGAAATTCTAAACAAAGGGCGTATGTTGAAACTAAGGCCATGTAAAATAGAGAAAAAATTTTTAGTATCAGATATATGATTACATTAGGCTTTTTGATTTGAAGTTTTGGTCCCAAAGTTGGAGTCTGATACATAGGGGTAAATTACCAGATGAATTATGGGAAACAGTGGCTTCGAGAAATTGGCTATTTTTTTAAATGTAATTTTTACACGGGTTTGTTACTAGACAGGTAACTAAAAAATGAGACGGAAACATATAAATTTTTTTTTGCATTTTAGAAACAGGGGATGCTCTGCTCCAGGGGTGGGTAGGCGGGGTTGGTGGGAAAATTCTGCTTTTGAGGCTGCTAGGTGGCTGAAAATGACTGGTTTAGGTATTTTGTCAGGCAATTTTTCAGGTTGAAGTCTTGCCTTTGACAATAAATAATTCCACCCACATTCAGATTGTTTATTTCTACTTAGTCAGATAGTGTTATATGTTTTTTGTGGATTTGGGAAATGTAATACATGTAATGGGTTTGATAACTAAGTTACAGGATATTTGCATTTGAAGAGAGTGTATGGCATGTCATATTTGGAAATGCCTGGAAAACTGTGGAGCGGAACCTTGACTAAGGGTCATTCAAGGCCTTGAAATCCTGGAATATATGTTAAGAGGCCTTGAAAAGTCTTGAATATTCATGAAATAAAAATACTGATGAAGCATGCATTCATTACTATATATGTTGATATACCAGAACTCAGTATAGTCCTAGCTGGGACCCTTCAGTCATTACTATATATGTTGATATACCAGAACTCAGTATAGTCCTAGCTGGGACCCTTCATGTTGATATACCAGAACTCAGTATAGTCCTAGCTGGGACCCTTCATGTTGATATACCAGAACTCAGTATAGTCCTAGCTGGGACCCTTCATGTTGATATACCAGAACTCAGTATAGTCCTAGCTGGGACCCTTCATGTTGATATACCAGAACTCAGTATAGTCCTAGCTGGGACCCTTCATGTTGATATACCAGAACTCAGTATAGTCCTAGCTAGGACTCTTCAGTCATTACTCCCTCCTTCCACTTAACTAGTAGGGAAGTGGAAGGAGAGGTAGAGACTGGTGGTCCTAGTTAGTCCTAGCTGGGACCCTTCATGTTGGTATACCAGAACTCAGTATAGTCCTAGCTGGGACCCTTCATGTTGATAAACCAGAACTCAGTATAGTCCTAGCTGGGACCCTTCATGTTGATATACCAGAACTCATTATAGTCCTAGCTAGGACCCTTCATGTTGATATACCAGAACTCAGTATAGTCCTAGCTAGGACTCTTCAGTCATTACTCCCTCCTTCCACTTAACTAGTAGGGAAGTGGGAGGAGAGGTAGAGACTGGTGGTCCTAGTTAGTCCTAGCTAGGACCCTTCATGTTGGTATACCAGAACTCAGTATAGTCCTAGCTGGGACCCTTCATGTTGATATACCAGAACTCAGTATAGTCCTAGCTAGGACTCTTCAGTCATTACTCCCTCCTTCCACTTAACTAGTAGGGAAGTGGGAGGAGAGGTAGAGACTGGTGGTCCTAGTTAGTCCTAGCTGGGACCCTTCATGTTGGTATACCAGAACTCAGTATAGTCCTAGCTGGGACCCTTCATGTTGATATACCAGAACTCAGTATAGTCCTAGCTGGGACCCTTCATGTTGATATACCAGAACTCATTATAGTCCTAGCTAGGACCCTTCATGTTGATATACCAGAACTCAGTATAGTCCTAGCTGGGACCCTTCATGTTGGTATACCAGAACTCAGTATAGTCCTAGCTGGGACCCTTCATGTTGATATACCAGAACTCAGTATAGTCCTAGCTGGGACCCTTCATGTTGGTATACCAGAACTCATTATAGTCCTAGCTGGGAGCCTTCATGTTGATATACCAGAACTCAGTATAGTCCTAGCTGGGACCCTTCGGTCATTACTATATATGTTGATATACCAGAACTCAGTATAGTCCTAGCTGGGACCCTTCATGTTGATATACCAGAACTCAGTATAGTCCTAGCTGGGACCCTTCATGTTGGTATACCAGAACTCATTATAGTCCTAGCTGGGACCCTTCATGTTGATATACCAGAACTCAGTATAGTCCTACCTGGGACCCTTCGTGTTGATATACCAGAACTCAGTATAGTCCTAGCTGGGAGCCTTCATGTTGATATACCAGAACTCAGTATAGTCCTACCTGGGACCCTTCGTGTTGATATACCAGAACTCAGTATAGTCCTAGCTGGGACCCTTCATGTTGATATACCAGAACTCAGTATAGTCCTAGCTGGGACCCTTCGTGTTGATATACCAGAACTCAGTATAGTCCTAGCTGGGAGCCTTCAGTCATTACTATATATGTTGATATACCAGAACTCAGTATAGTCCTAGCTGGGACCCTTCATGTTGATATACCAGAACTCAGTATAGTCCTAGCTGGGACCCTTCATGTTGGTATACCAGAACTCAGTATAGTCCTAGCTGGGACCCTTCATGTTGATATACCAGAACTCAGTATAGTCCTAGCTGGGAGCCTTTAGTCATTACTATATATGTTGATATATCAGAACTCAGTATAGTCCTAGCTAGGACCCTTCATGTTGATATACCAGAACTCAGTATAGTCCTAGCTAGGACCCTTCATGTTGATATACCAGAACTCAGTATAGTCCTAGCTGGGACCCTTCATGTTGATATACCAGAACTCAGTATAGTCCTAGCTGGGACCCTTCATGTTGATATACCAGAACTCAGTATAGTCCTAGCTGGGACCCTTCATGTTGATATACCAGAACTCAGTATAGTCCTAGCTGGGACCCTTCATGTTGATATACCAGAACTCAGTATAGTCCTAGCTGGGACCCTTCATGTTGGTATACCAGAACTCAGTATAGTCCTAGCTGGGACCCTTCATGTTGGTATACCAGAACTCAGTATAGTCCTAGCTGGGACCCTTCGTGTTGATATACCAGAACTCAGTATAGTCCTAGCTGGGACCCTTCATGTTGATATACCAGAACTCAGTATAGTCCTAGCTGGGACCCTTCGTGTTGATATACCAGAACTCAGTATAGTCCTAGCTGGGACCCTTCATGTTGATATACCAGAACTCAGTATAGTCCTAGCTGGGACCCTTCATGTTGATATACCAGAACTCAGTATAGTCCTAGCTGGGACCCTTCATGTTGATATACCAGAACTCAGTATAGTCCTAGCTGGGAGCCTTTAGTCATTACTATATATGTTGATATACCAGAACTCAGTATAGTCCTAGCTGGGACCCTTCATGTTGATATACCAGAACTCAGTATAGTCCTAGCTGGGACCCTTCATGTTGATATACCAGAACTCAGTATAGTCCTAGCTGGGACCCTTCATGTTGATATATCAGAACTCAGTATAGTCCTAGCTGCGACCCTTCAGTCATTACTATATATGTTGATATACCAGAACTCAGTATAGTCCTAGCTGGGACCCTTCATGTTGATATATCAGAACTCAGTATAGTCCTAGCTGCGACCCTTCAGTCATTACTATATATGTTGATATACCAGAACTCAGTATAGTCCTAGCTGGGACCCTTCATGTTGATATACCAGAACTCAGTATAGTCCTAGCTGGGACCCTTCGTGTTGATATACCAGAACTCAGTATAGTCCTAGCTGGGACCCTTCATGTTGATATACCAGAACTCAGTATAGTCCTAGCTGGGACCCTTCATGTTGATATACCAGAACTCAGTATAGTCCTAGCTGGGACCCTTCATGTTGATATACCAGAACTCAGTATAGTCCTAGCTGGGAGCCTTTAGTCATTACTATATATGTTGATATATCAGAACTCAGTATAGTCCTAGCTGCGACCCTTCAGTCATTACTATATATGTTGATATACCAGAACTCAGTATAGTCCTAGCTAGGACCCTTCATGTTGATATACCAGAACTCAGTATAGTCCTAGCTGCGACCCTTCAGTCATTACTATATATGTTGATATACCAGAACTCAGTATAGTCCTAGCTGGGACCCTTCAGTCATTACTATATATGTTGATATACCAGAACTCAGTATAGTCCTAGCTGCGACCCTTCAGTCATTACTATATATGTTGATATACCAGAACTCAGTATAGTCCTAGCTGGGACCCTTCATGTTGATATACCAGAACTCAGTATAGTCCTAGCTGGGACCCTTCGTGTTGATATACCAGAACTCAGTATAGTCCTAGCTGGGACCCTTCATGTTGATATACCAGAACTCAGTATAGTCCTAGCTGGGACCCTTCGTGTTGATATACCAGAACTCAGTATAGTCCTAGCTGGGACCCTTCATGTTGATATACCAGAACTCAGTATAGTCCTAGCTGGGACCCTTCATGTTGATATACCAGAACTCAGTATAGTCCTAGCTGCGACCCTTCAGTCATTACTATATATGTTGATATACCAGAACTCAGTATAGTCCTAGCTAGGACCCTTCATGTTGATATACCAGAACTCAGTATAGTCCTAGCTAGGACCCTTCATGTTGATATACCAGAACTCAGTATAGTCCTAGCTGGGACCCTTCGTGTTGATATATCAGAACTCAGTATAGTCCTAGCTGGGACCCTTCATGTTGATATACCAGAACTCAGTATAGTCCTAGCTGGGACCCTTCATGTTGATATACCAGAACTCAGTATAGTCCTAGCTGGGACCCTTCATGTTGATATACCAGAACTCAGTATAGTCCTAGCTGGGACCCTTCGGTCATTACTCCCTCCTTCCACTTAACTAGTAGGGAAGTGGGAGGAGAGGTAGAGACTGGTGGTCCTAGTTAGTCCTAGCTGGGACCCTTCATGTTGATATACCAGAACTCAGTATAGTCCTAGCTGGGACCCTTCGTGTTGATATACCAGAACTCAGTATAGTCTTAGCTGGGACCCTTCGTGTTGATATACCAGAACTCAGTATAGTCCTAGCTGGGACCCTTCATGTTGATATACCAGAACTCAGTATAGTCCTAGCTGGGACCCTTCATGTTGATATACCAGAACTCAGTATAGTCCTAGCTGGGACCCTTCAGTCATTACTCCCTCCTTCCACTTAACTAGTAGGGAAGTGGGAGGAGAGGTAGAGACTGGTGGTCCTAGTTAGTCCTAGCTGGGACCCTTCAGTCATTACTCCCTCCTTCCACTTAACTAGTAGGGAAGTGGGAGGAGAGGTAGAGACTGGTGGTCCTAGTTAGTCCTAGCTGGGATCCTTCAGTCATTACTCCCTCCTCCCACTTAACTGGTAGGGAAGTGGGAGGAGAGGTAGAGACTGGTGGTCCTAGTTAGTCCTAGCTGGGACCCATCAGTCATTACTCCCTCCTTCCACTTAACTAGTAGGGAAGTGGGAGGAGAGGTAGAGACTGAAGGTCCTGGTTAGTCCTAGCTGGGACCCTTCAGTCATTACTCCCTCCTCCCACTTAACTGATAGGGAAGTGGGAGGAGAGGTAGAGACTGGTGGTCCTAGTTAGTCCTAGCCGCGACCCTTTGATCATTACTCCCTCCTCCCACTTAACTGATAGGGAAGTGGGAGAAGAGGTAGAGACTGGTGGTCCTAGTTAGTCCTAGCTGGGACCCTTCAGTCATTACTTCCTCCTCCTCCCTTAACTTAACTGGTAGGGAAGTGGGAGGAGAGGTAGAGACTGGTTGTCCTAGTTAGTCCTAGCTGGGACCCTTCGGTCATTACTCCCTCCTCTCACTTAACTGGTAGGGAAGTGGGAGGAGAGGTAGAGACTGGTGGTCCTAGTTAGTCCTAGCTGTGACCCTTCGGCCATTACTCCCTCCTCCCACTTAACTGGTAAGGAAGTGGGAGGAGAGGTAAAGACTGGTGGTCCTAGTTAGTCCTAGCTGAGACCCTTCAGTCATTACTCTTTTCTCCCACTTAACTGGTAGGGTAGTGGGAGGAGAGGTAAAGACTGGTGGTCCTATTTAGTCCTAGCTGGGACCCTTCAGTCATTACTCCTTTCTCCCACTTAACTGGTAGGGAAGTGGGAGGAGAGGTAAAGACTGGTGGTCCTAGTTAGTCCTAGCTGGGACCCTTCAGTCATTACTCCCTCCTCCCACTTAACTAGTAGGGTAGTGGGAGGAGAGGTAAAGACTGGTGGTCCTATTTAGTCCTAGCTGGGACCCTTCAGTCATTACTCCCTCCTTCCACTTAACTGGTAGGGAAGTGGGAGGAGAGGTAGAGACTGGTGGTCCTAGTTAGTCCTAGCTGGGACCCTTCAGTCATTACTTCCTCCTCCTCCCTTAACTTAACTGGTAGGGAAGTGGGTGGAGAGGTAGAGACTGGTTGTCCTAGTTAGTCCTAGCTGGGACCCTTCGGTCATTACTCCCTCCTCTCACTTAACTGGTAGGGAAGTGGGAGGAGAGGTAGAGACTGGTGGTCCTAGTTAGTCCTAGCCGCGACCCTTCGGTCATTACTCCCTCCTCCCACTTAACTGGTAAGGAAGTGGGAGGAGAGGTAAAGACTGGTGGTCCTAGTTAGTCCTAGCTGGGACCCTTCAGTCATTACTCTCTCCTCCCACTTAACTGGTAAGGAAGTGGGAGGAGAGGTAAAGACTGGTGGTCCTATTTAGTCCTAGCTGGGACCCTTCAGTCATTACTCCTTTCTCCCACTTAACTGGTAGGGAAGTGGGAGGAGAGGTAAAGACTGGTGGTCCTAGTTAGTCCTAGCTGGGACCCTTCAGTCATTACTCCCTCCTCCCACTTAACTAGTAGGGTAGTGGGAGGAGAGGTAAAGACTGGTGGTCCTATTTAGTCCTAGCTGGGACCCTTCAGTCATTACTCCCTCCTTCCACTTAACTGGTAGGGAAGTGGGAGGAGAGGTAGAGACTGGTAGTCCTAGTTAGTCCTAGCAGGGACCCCTCGGTCATTACTCCCTCCTTCCACTTAACTAGTAGGGAAGTGGGAGGAGAGGTAAAGACTGGTGGTCTTAGTTAGTCCTAGCTGGGACCCTTCGGTCATTACTCCCTCCTCCCACTTAACTGATAGGGAAGTGGGAGCAGAGGTAGAGACCGGTTGTCCTAGTTAGTCCTAGCTGGGACCCTTCAGTCATTACTTCCTCCTCCTCCCTTAACTTAACTGTTAGGGAAGTGGGAGGAGAGGTAGAGACTGGTAGTCCTAGTTAGTCCTAGCAGGGACCCCTCGGTCATTACTCCCTCCTTCCACTTAACTAGTAGGGAAGTGGGAGGAGAGGTAAAGACTGGTGGTCTTAGTTAGTCCTAGCTGGGACCCTTCGGTCATTACTCCCTCCTCCCACTTAACTGATAGGGAAGTGGGAGCAGAGGTAGAGACCGGTTGTCCTAGTTAGTCCTAGCTGGGACCCTTCAGTCATTACTTCCTCCTCCTCCCTTAACTTAACTGTTAGGGAAGTGGGAGGAGAGGTAGAGACTGGTTGTCCTAGTTAGTCCTAGCTGGGACTCTTCGGTCATTACTCCCTCCTCTCACTTAACTGGTAGGGAAGTGGGAGGAGAGGTAGAGACTGGTGGTCCTAGTTAGTCCTTGCCGCGACCCTTCGGTCATTACTCCCTCTTCCCACTTAACTGGTAGGGAAGTGGGAGGAGAGGTAAAGACTGGTGGTCCTAGTTAGTCCTAGCTGGGACCCTTCAGTCATTACTCTCTCCTCCCACTTAACTGGTAAGGAAGTGGGAGGAGAGGTAGAGACTGGGGTCCTAGTTAGTCCTAGCTGGGACCCTTCGGTCATTACTCCCTCCTCCCACTTAACTGATAGGGAAGTGGGAGGAGAAGTAGAGAGTGGAGGTCTTAGTTAGTCCTAGCTGGGACCCTTCGGTCATTACTCCCTCCTCCCACTTAACTGGTAAGGAAGTGGGAGGAGAGGTAAAGACTGGTGGTCCTAGTTAGTCCTAGCTGGGACCCTTCGGTCATTACTCTCTCCTCCCACTTAACTGATAGGGAAGTGGGAGGAGAGGTAAAGACTGGTGGTCCTAGTTAGTCCTAGCAGGGACCCCTCGGTCATTACTCTCTCCTCCCACTTAACTGATAGGGAAGTGGGAGGAGAGGTAGAGACTGGTGGTCCTAGTTAGTCCTAGCTGGGACCCTTCAGTCATTACTCCCTCCTCCCACTTAACTGATAGGGAAGTGGGAGGAGAGGTAAAGACTGGAGGTCCTAGATAGGACTAGCTGGGGCCCTTCGGTCATTACTCTCTCCTCCCACTTAACTGGTAGGGAAGTGGGAGGAGAGGTAGAGACTGAAGGTGCTAGTTAGGACTACCGGGGACCCTTCAGTCATTACTCCCTCCTCCCACTTAACTGGTAGGGAAGTGGGAGGAGAGGTAAAGACTGGAGGTCCTAGATAGGACTACCTGGGATCCTTCAGTCATTACTCCCTCCTCCCACTTAACTGGTAGGGAAGTGGGAGGAGAGGTAGAGACTGGTGGTCCTAGTTAGTCCTAGCTGGGACCCATCAGTCATTACTCCCTCCTTCCACTTAACTAGTAGGGAAGTGGGAGGAGAGGTAGAGACTGAAGGTCCTGGTTAGTCCTAGCTGGGACCCTTCAGTCATTACTCCCTCCTCCCACTTAACTGATAGGGAAGTGGGAGGAGAGGTAGAGACTGGTGGTCCTAGTTAGTCCTAGCCGCGACCCTTTGATCATTACTCCCTCCTCCCACTTAACTGATAGGGAAGTGGGAGAAGAGGTAGAGACTGGTGGTCCTAGTTAGTCCTAGCTGGGACCCTTCAGTCATTACTTCCTCCTCCTCCCTTAACTTAACTGGTAGGGAAGTGGGAGGAGAGGTAGAGACTGGTTGTCCTAGTTAGTCCTAGCTGGGACCCTTCGGTCATTACTCCCTCCTCTCACTTAACTGGTAGGGAAGTGGGAGGAGAGGTAGAGACTGGTGGTCCTAGTTAGTCCTAGCTGTGACCCTTCGGCCATTACTCCCTCCTCCCACTTAACTGGTAAGGATGTGGGAGGAGAGGTAAAGACTGGTGGTCCTAGTTAGTCCTAGCTGAGACCCTTCAGTCATTACTCTTTTCTCCCACTTAACTGGTAGGGTAGTGGGAGGAGAGGTAAAGACTGATGGTCCTATTTAGTCCTAGCTGGGACCCTTCAGTCATTACTCCTTTCTCCCACTTAACTGGTAGGGAAGTGGGAGGAGAGGTAAAGACTGGTGGTCCTAGTTAGTCCTAGCTGGGACCCTTCAGTCATTACTCCCTCCTCCCACTTAACTAGTAGGGTAGTGGGAGGAGAGGTAAAGACTGGTGGTCCTATTTAGTCCTAGCTGGGACCCTTCAGTCATTACTCCCTCCTTCCACTTAACTGGTAGGGAAGTGGGAGGAGAGGTAGAGACTGGTGGTCCTAGTTAGTCCTAGCTGGGACCCTTCAGTCATTACTTCCTCCTCCTCCCTTAACTTAACTGGTAGGGAAGTGGGTGGAGAGGTAGAGACTGGTTGTCCTAGTTAGTCCTAGCTGGGACCCTTCGGTCATTACTCCCTCCTCTCACTTAACTGGTAGGGAAGTGGGAGGAGAGGTAGAGACTGGTGGTCCTAGTTAGTCCTAGCCGCGACCCTTCGGTCATTACTCCCTCCTCCCACTTAATTGGTAAGGAAGTGGGAGGAGAGGTAAAGACTGGTGGTCCTAGTTAGTCCTTGCTGGGACCCTTCAGTCATTACTCCTTTCTCCCACTTAACTGGTAGGGTAGTGGGAGGAGAGGTAAAGACTGGTGGTCCTATTTAGTCCTAGCTGGGACCCTTCAGTCATTACTCCTTTCTCCCACTTAACTGGTAGGGAAGTGGGAGGAGAGGTAAAGACTGGTGGTCCTAGTTAGTCCTAGCTGGGACCCTTCAGTCATTACTCCCTCCTCCCACTTAGCTAGTAGGGTAGTGGGAGGAGAGGTAAAGACTGGTGGTCCTATTTAGTCCTAGCTGGGACCCTTCAGTCATTACTCCCTCCTTCCACTTTACTGGTAGGGAAGTGGGAGGAGAGGTAGAGACTGGTGGTCCTAGTTAGTCCTAGCAGGGACCCCTCGGTCATTACTCCCTCCTTCCACTTAACTAGTAGGGAAGTGGGAGGAGAGGTAAAGACTGGTGGTCTTAGTTAGTCCTAGCTGGGACCCTTCGGTCATTACTCCCTCCTCCCACTTAACTGATAGGGAAGTGGGAGCAGAGGTAGAGACCGGTTGTCCTAGTTAGTCCTAGCTGGGACCCTTCAGTCATTACTTCCTCCTCCTCCCTTAACTTAACTGGTAGGGAAGTGGGAGGAGAGGTAGAGACTGGTTGTCCTAGTTAGTCCTAGCTGGGACCCTTCGGTCATTACTCCCTCCTCTCACTTAACTGGTAGGGAAGTGGGAGGAGAGGTAGAGACTGGTGGTCCTAGTTAGTCCTCGCCGCGACCCTTCGGTCATTACTCCCTCCTCCCACTTAACTGGTAGGGAAGTGGGAGGAGAGGTAAAGACTGGTGGTCCTAGTTAGTCCTAGCTGGGACCCTTCAGTCATTACTCTCTCCTCCCACTTAACTGGTAAGGAAGTGGGAGGAGAGGTAGAGACTGGGGTCCTAGTTAGTCCTAGCTGGGACCCTTCGGTCATTACTCCCTCCTCCCACTTAACTGATAGGGAAGTGGGAGGAGAAGTAGAGAGTGGAGGTCTTAGTTAGTCCTAGCTGGGACCCTTCGGTCATTACTCCCTCCTCCCACTTAACTGGTAAGGAAGTGGGAGGAGAGGTAAAGACTGGTGGTCCTAGTTAGTCCTAGCTGGGACCCTTCGGTCATTACTCTCTCCTCCCACTTAACTGATAGGGAAGTGGGAGGAGAGGTAAAGACTGGTGGTCCTAGTTAGTCCTAGCAGGGACCCCTCGGTCATTACTCTCTCCTCCCACTTAACTGATAGGGAAGTGGGAGGAGAGGTAGAGACTGGTGGTCCTAGTTAGTCCTAGCTGGGACCATTCAGTCATTACTCCCTCCTCCCACTTAACTGATAGGGAAGTGGGAGGAGAGGTAAAGACTGGAGGTTCTAGATAGGACTAGCTTGGGCCCTTCGGTCATTACTCCCTCCTCCCACTTAACTGGTAGGGAAGTGGGAGGAGAGGTAGAGACTGGTGGTCCTTGTTAGTCCTAGCAGGGACCCTTTGGTCATTACTCCCTCCTCCCACTTAACTGGTAGGGAAGTGGTAGGAGAGGTAGAGACTGAAGGTGCTAGTTAGGACTACCGGGGACCCTTCAGTCATTACTCCCTCCTCCCACTTAACTGGTAGGGAAGTGGGAGGAGAGGTAAAGACTGGAGGTCCTAGATAGGACTACCTGGGGCCTTTTGGCCATTACTCCCTCCTCCCACTTAACTGGTAGGGAAGTGGGAGGAGAGGTAGAGACTGGAGGTCCTAGTTAGTCTTAGCTGGGACCCTTCGGTCATTACTCTCTTCTCCCACTTAAATAGTAGGGAAGTGGGAGGAGAGGTAGAGACTGGTGGTCCTAGTTAGGACTAGTGAAGGCAAGGCCTTGAAAATTCTTCAATTTGGCTATAATTGTAGGGCCCTGAAAAATGTTGAAATATAGCCTTGAATTTTATCAGTCCTTGCCTTCAGGAACCCTGGCCTAGGACCTCACCATGTCATTAGAACTGCTGTTATCAAAACAAATCAGACCTGTTAAATGATTCTACTGTATACCCCATGACAATTTTGATATATGTTAGTTGTTCAATAAAGGTTTCGCAACATCTTTTATAGGGCTGAAACGGTTGGCTCATTTTCACAACCAACTAACTGAGAGCTATAACCGGTTAATATCCGGTTATCCATAGCCATTATTTTACTGAATCTGGGATCAAAACTACAGGAATTAGAAAGCAGTATTCTCAGAAACTATTCCGTAGTACTCGCCGTTTGTTTGTATATGTACTACGGAATAGTTTCGACGGTTACTCAGCATTCGTGGAATTTGCCGATCATCAACGAAGTATTGAAGCCAAAGTCGATCACTTCTCAATATATACAGCGCTGCTTCGAGGTATAATCTATCCCAAAGGAGAAGCGGGATATTTATTATGTTTTAACTGTGGAATGACGATCATTATCGATATTTCGGATAACCGGTTGACGTTTTTTTTCAAATCGGTTAGGTAGGTAACCGGTTTCCAACCGGTCATCCAACAATTTCAGTACTAATCTTTTATGATATGTTGAATTTGATTTTGTCGACTACTGGCATTCTAGAAGCCCATATTTGGATTCCATTCTGAAAGTACTACAATTAAAAGTCTACATACTCTGTGTTTCATATTTTCTTAAAAAGTGCTTACTGTAACTCCAACTTCAAAGGGGCTTTGTTGTCCTTGTCCGTACATGCATACATACCATAACAATCCATCTAAATGTATGGACAAAATTCTTGAGTTTGCACCTTCTCCTACATTTCTGAACTGATTTGGTTGAAACTTCTCAACATTATGACAAACAAATGGACATGCACATATTACAAAATCTTGGATCTGCAGGTCTTATATTTTGTGGAGAATCTGGGAATCCATTCACGCAAAGATTTGTGCAACAAAACCAGAGAGAATCCAAGATGATTCTTGCTGCACCTCTGCTACAATTCGCGTGAAAAGCATTGAGTCAATTTGCCCTTTACCTCACATAGCAAATTAACCAGAGGATGCTAACATGACATGAAATATCCTGACACTTAGTCAATGAAATTGTATAAATATGGCTGTCATTGGAACGGCTCAGTGAGCCGGTTGCAAATGGCATCCATATTTGTAAGGTTTTATTGATAAATATTGTTTATTATTTTTTTTTTAAATTATCAAATTCAGTTTATATTTAACCCTTTACCTAACCTGAAAAGCAGACGACACTCTCCAAAAAAAGTCTTGAATAACTGTTTTTTTTTTCATTTTTTGTCTCAAAAACATAGGTTATGACCCCTCATTGGAACGAGCTCGACGAGCTCGTTACAATGAGGGGTCATAACCTATGTTTTTGAGACAAAAAATGAAAAAATAATGAAAATTAATTGGCAATTTTTGAGAATAGCGCTGGCCAGTTTTGGACGTTACGTTGGGTAAAGGGTTAAAAAATTTAAAAGCTGTTATGGGTAAAGGGTTAACAACAGTGGTTCATCCATAATGGCCTAATGGGATTCTGGGATACTCACAGCAGGTATGGATTCTCACAACCATTTCTGCAAGAATCCAAATGGATTCTCCCAAATTTAGATGAAATATAAGCTCAGGATCGGCCACAATTTTACAACCTATCTCCCCTTCAACTTAGATTTATTATGGAATTCCAAATGAGATTCTTGTGTAGTGTAACTCATCTTAAATTAATAAACTGATTTCGATGAAACTTTTCAAACTAAAAAATGAATGGTCCTGGCAAGAGTATACATTCAAGTGTGAACCAATTCACCAGACCAGTGGCATTGATTAAATTGATTTATGTCGGGCTTATTTATACCTATTTATGCGGATAAGTTATCCATCACAGGCGGATAAATAATTTATCCGTGTTTTTATAACCCCTCGCCCAATCCCCCCCCCCCCCCCCCCGCAAACAAAGTTTGGGGGGGTATATAGGAATCACCCTGTCCATCCGTCCGTCCGTCTGTCCATCTGTCCATCTGTCTGTCCATCTGTCCATCCTTGTAAGCACAACTCCTAAACCGTTTGAAGAATTTTCATGAAACGTTACACAATGGAAGAACTCCATATGAAGATGTGCATGAAGCAATATAATTCCGTTGTTCTGACATTTCCAAGGGGAGATAATCTAACTTATACCGTCTGTCCATCCTTGTAAGTGCAACTCCTAAACCGTTTAAAGAATTTTCATGAAACTTTTCACAATGGAAGAACTGCATATGAAGATGTGCATGAAGCAATATAATTCCGTTCTGACATTTCCAAGGGGAGATAATCTAACTTAGACCATCTGTCCATCCTTGTAAACGCAACTCCTCCTAAACCGTTTGAAGAATTTTCATGAAACTTTACACAATGGAAGAACTCCATATGAAGATGTGCATGAAGCAATATAATTCCGTTCTGACATTTCCAAGGGGAGATAATCTAACTTATATCGTCTGTCCATCCTTGTAAGCGCAACTCCTCCTAAACCGTTTGAAGAATTTTCATGAAACTTTACACAATGGAAGAACTCCATATGAAGATGTGCATGAAGCAATATAATTCTGTTCTGACATTTCCAAGGGGAGATAATCTATCTTAGACCGTCTGTCCATCCTTGTAAGCGCAACTCCTGCTAAACCGTTTGAAGAATTTTCATGAAACTTTACACAGTGGAAGAACTGCATATGAAGATGTGCATGAAGCAATATAATTCCGTTCTGACATTTCCAAGGGGAGATAAGCTAACTTATACCGTCTGTCCATCCTTGTAAGCGCAACTCCTAAACCGTATGAAGAATTTTCATGAAAATTTACACAATGGAAGAACTCCATATGAAGATGTGCATGAAGCAATATAATTCCATTTTGACATTTCCAAGGGGAGATAATCTAACTTATACATTTCAGGCGGGGGGGGGGGGGGGGGGGATCACTTTGTGAGTTTGCTCACAGTACCTCTAGTTTAGTGCATAAATGGTCCGTCAATTGTTCGTTTGGCATTGGAGGTATATTTATCTGTCCAAGTGGGCGTATAAATGTGCTTGTAATTGTTTGGTGCAGATTGTTGTTCCTGTTAGTGTGATATGCTCACACGATCTGAAACAACTCTTAATTTGAGTGTATAACCCCATATGAAAAGAAATTTTAATTTTGTTTTAGTTACTTTCTTTTTCGAATGCTTTGTGACAATTTTTTTGACAAATAGTATATTTTATGGGAACCTCAGAATTTTATTTGTTATGATAAAGTACAGCTCAAGTATGCGTTCAGTCATACTCACCTTTTCTGTTCCTGAGTTATTCTCATTGATTTCATAAAAGTAGTATATTTTACATTTTTCTGACAATAATTCAAGTTTGACTTAACCAATTTAGCTTTTTGAACTTTCTTTTTGCAATTTACCACTGTCCGGCCACACCTCTGTATTTTCATCCATCCATCCATCCATCCATCCATCCGTCGACAGTTTGAGTATGCATTCAGAAATCTTTTGAATCTTTCCCATATTGTATAGAATGACAGAGGGTTAACAGTGTGTTAACCTTTGGACATATTGGGGTGCGGTTGCATTGCAGTAACCGTTTTTGTCAGATAACCGAAGTTAAGCAACGTCGAGCCCGGCTAGTCCTCAGATGGGTGACCATCTGAGTGATCGATTTGGACTCCCATGTTGTGTCCTTGGGCAAGGCACTTAACTCCAATTGTCCACATGGGGGCACGATTACGCCGTAAGGCATAATGCATTGCATGTCGATGGTGCGCATGTCTTCAACCAATCTAACCCTGCCTGTGCTGCAGTGCGGAGTTACGATGTTTGGGGAGCTGGTAGCTGCTCGTTGCTCGGTGGTTCTCTCCGGGTACTCCGGCTTCCTCCACCCGTAAAACTGTCACGGTCATGATTAGCCATTGTGCATAAATATGTGACCTTAAACACCAATAAATAAATTTGGCCATATTTGTTTCAGAGTTATTCCTCCTGAATTTGTGTAAAATTGTAAATTTTATTGTTTTGAGAAAACATTTGACATCATAAAGGTTTATGGTAAAGTTTGTGTTATTGAGTTTGTGGTGAAATGGGGATTAATGGGCGCATAGCCTTTATTGGCATCATTTTAGTTTTTAGCTCAACTTTGGTGAAGCCAAATTCGAGCTTATGCCATGGCCCGTAGTCCGCCTGGCCGTCTGTCCATCAACAATTCAATATGGCTCGGGCTAGAGACCGTATTTATGAACCGATCTTTACGCAACTTCTTGGGTACCTTTGTTATGACTGTGGGACGAGAGC
This sequence comes from Pictodentalium vernedei, assembly GCA_031216915.1. Taxonomy (NCBI): domain Eukaryota; kingdom Metazoa; phylum Mollusca; class Scaphopoda; order Dentaliida; family Dentaliidae; genus Pictodentalium; species Pictodentalium vernedei. The sequence continues at coordinate 19,934,086 of CM062290.1, read as the reverse complement.
GAGTGTTTTGGGGTCCGATCCGAAATTCAAGATGGCCGATTGCAGCCATTTTGTACAAAATTAGGTGCAATCAGATTTTTGCACAGAACTTCCATATGAAAGCGCTGATTTGAAGAGTTTTTTGTGTGAATGTTTAGTACTATGGGATACATCACATATAATACGGGTTTTTTTCTTGTGCAGAAATTATGCAAATTAGATGAACTTTGATTTTTTCAGTGCTACTTGCACACAGTAAGTATACATATCAATACGGCTCGGGCTAGAGGCTCTATTTATCAACCGTTCTTCACGAAACTTCTTGAGTCTCTCTGGTATTACCTTGGGACGAAACTTCTTGGGTACCTCTGTTATCACCTTGGGACAAGAACGAGTGTTTCTGAGTGCAGTCCAAAATTCAAGATGGCTGCCAGTGGCCATTTTGTACCGAAATTAGGTCTAATCAGTTTTTTGTACACAACTTCTATACGGCTCAGGCTAGAGGCCGTATTTATGAAACGATCTTTACGAAACTTCATGGATACCTTTGTTATCACCGTGGGATGAGAACGAGTGTTTTGGGGTATGGTCCGAAATTCAAGATGGCCACCAGCAGCCATTTTGTACCAAAATTAGTGCAATCAGTCTTTTGTACAGAACTTCTGTATGAAAGTTCTGATTTAAATACATTTTTGTATGAATGTTTAGTAAAATGGAATACATCACATACAGTACAGGTTTTTTTCTCGTGCAGAAATTATGCAAATTAGATGAATTTTGATTTATTTAGTGCTACTTGTACACTGTAAGTGCACATGTCAATACGGCTCGGGCTAGAGGCTGTATTTTATCAACCGATCTTCACGAAACTTCTTGGGTACCTTTGTTATCACCTTGGGATGAGAACGACTGTTTCTGAGTTCGGTCCAAAATTCAAGATGGCTGCCAGTGGCCATTTTGTACCGAAATTAGGTCCAATAAGTTTTTTGTCACAACTTCTATACAGCTCGTATTTATGAACTGATCTTCACGAAACTTCTTGGGTACCTTTGTTTTCACCTTGGGACAGAAATGAGTGTGTTTTGGGGTGCCTTTGTTATCACTGTGCTATGAGAACAAATATTTTGGGGTTCAGTGAGACCCACTCTGGGACTCAAAGATTTCTTTTCTAGTTTAGCATCTGACTGTCACCCACCTTTACCTATATATTTGTCACAGGCTATGGTCAGTATTTATGTACAGACCGTTACAATACTTTATATGTACCTTTGTTATCAGGTCATTACCTAGATGTTTGTCATTACTGTGTCACATACTATACATGTACATGTCTTGACAGGTTGAGATACAGTGTCATTGACACTTTCATTTGTTTTTTCTTTTATAGATTTCTGTTCTATATTGTAAACACAGACTTCATGTATGTTTTCCTATGACATCCCTCCTACCAGGACTCCTCTGCAGTAACAATGTTATTGCAATATCAAGGTTATGTCAGATTTTATGCAAGTAAGTATTGTAACCAAATTCTTTGAACCCTCGTTTCCTTTAAAAAAATTGTATACACTTACAGTGAGATGGGTCAGTCCAATATCAATATGCAGGAGGATGAAATAATAACTGCAGCCACCTGGCTCCAGACTGCAGTTATTATTTTATCATCAATGCCCTGTTTGTAGACCTCTTATAATAAGACAAAAATGGGACAAAATTATGATTTGGACCGAAAAATCGGTCTTCTGAGTTCAATAGGTTGAAGAGCATCAGGTTAGATGTTTGTGTTAAGGGTTTTTTTTGCTCTTCACCCAGTGTTTGTATGGTCGTTGAAAACATTTAAACGTACTGTTTTTTTTGGCAAAAGTTGCTGATTTTTATCTTTTAACTCTTTACGTGCTGCTGACGGATATTCTTGCCCTGAACAGCAAATCTCTTATCAACTAGAATAAGTAAAATTAGGACATTTTTAATTAAATTTATTCCCTGTAAACTAAATCAAGGCTTTGACCAATGAATTCTTGAGTTGAACTCCCAAAATATTGTCATCAAATTTAGTCATGGCTGCTTTACTGCAGCCATGACTGGATTTGATAAAAATATTTTTTTAAATACTAAGTGGGTTACGAGTTAAACAAAGTAGAGTGGAGCCCACCTAATTGGACATCTCTTAACTGAATAACCCTGTTAATTGAATATAACTTCTAAACACAAAACCATTTACCATATATCTCTTAAACAAAGTAGAGTGGAGCACGCCTAATTGGACATCTCTTAACTGAATAACCCTATTAATTGAATATAACTTCTAAACACAAAACCATTTACCATATCTCTCTTACAATATAACCTGTTAATTGCCTACAGATTATTGAGTAGACCCCTGCTAATTATAATGTAGAGAAATTACTCTGTTAACCCCTGAATGTCCCTTGTTTACAGACCTACTTAGCCTAACTACATGCAATGAAAAATTACCCCATTAACTCTTGAATGTCCCTTGTTGATAAACCTGCTTGGCCTCACTACATATAATGAGAAATCACCCCATTAACCCCTGAATGTAACTTGTTTATAGAACTACTTGGCTTCACAACATACAATATATAATGTCAAGAAATTACCCCATTAACCTTTGAATGTCCATTGTTTATAGACTTACTTGGCCTCACTTCATACAATATATAATGTCAAGAAATTACCCCATTAACCCCTGAATGCCTCTTGTTTATGACCTACTTGGCCACACTACATACAATATACAATGTCAAGAAATTACCTCATTAACCCATGAATGTCTCTTGTTTATAGACCTACTTCATCTCACTAACAATATATAATGTTGAGTAATTACCCCATTAACCCCTGAATGTCCCTTGTTTATAGACCTACTTGGCATCAGTACATACAATGAGAAATTACCCCCATTAACCCCAAAATGTCCCTTGTTTATAGATCTGTTTGGCCTCACTACATCCAATGATAAATTACCCCATCAACCCCTGAATGTCCCATGTTTATAGACCTGCTTGGTTTCACAACATACAATAAGAAATTACCCTAATAACCTCTGAGTGGCCCTTGTTGATACACCTGCTTAGCCTCACCACATACAATGAGAAATCACCTCATTAACTCCTGAATGTAACTTGTTTATAGACCTTCTGGCCTCACTACATGAATATATAATGTCAAGAAATTACACCATTATCCCCTGAGTGCTCCTGAGACCTACTTCGCCTCACTAACAATATATAATGTTGAGAAATTACCCCATTAACCCTTGAATGTCCCTTGTTTATAGACATACTTGGCCTCAGTACATACAATGGGAAATTACCCCATTCACCCCTAAATATCCCTTGTTTATAGACCTGTTTGGCTGCACTACATTCAATGATAAATGACCCCATCAACCACTGAATGTCCTTTGTTTATAGACCTGCTTGGCCTCACTACATACAATTAGAAATTACCCATTAACCCCTGAATGTCCCATGTTTATAGACCTGCTTGGCTTCACAACATGCAATGAGAAATTACCCTAGTAACCCCTGAGTGCCCCTTGTTGATAAACCTGCTTGGCCTCACTACATATAATGAGAAATTACCCCATTAACCCCTGAATGTAACTTGTTTATAGAACTACTTGGCCTCACTACATGCAATATATAATGGCATGAAATTACCCCATTAACCTCTGAATGTATCATATTTATAGACCTACTTGGCTTCACTACATACAATGAGAAATTATCCCACTCCTGAATGTCCCTTGTTTATAGACTTGCTCGGCCTCACTACACACAATATATTACGTCGAGAAATTACCGCATTAACCACTGAATGTCCCTTGTTTATAGACCTTGACCTCACTACATACAATGAGAATTTACTGCATTAACCCCAGAATGTCCCTTGTTTATAGACCTACTTGGCCTTACTACATACAAAATATATTGTCAAAAAATTTAACCCACTAACCACTGAATGTCCCTTGTTTGTAGACCGACTTGGCCTCACTACATACAGTGAGAAATTACGCCATTAATCCTTGTATGTCCCTTAATTATAGACCTGCTTGGCTTCACTATTTCCAATTTATGAACTTCATCTATTATATCTTGTTTGACATTTGACAGAGCTCATGGAGCTCTGTCAAGCAAGGTAAAATGGAATAAATGCTAAGTTTATCTCTAGAATACATGAAATGACATAAACACTATCGATTGAATAAGTTTGATTGAAAAGTGACTGCTATATCTGATACTGATCCTTGGGAAGTTGTCTCAGATATACGAAGGATAAGTGTCAGATGCCGGTATTGCTGGATTTGTATGAGTATTGCTTTACAAGCTGTCTCAGATATCATGCCAAGAATCAAGAGTCAGATGCTGGTATTCCTAGTTAGACATACATATATGAGTATTGATGTACAAGCTGTCTCAGATATCATGTTAAGGAATCAAAGTCAGATGCCAGTATTACTGATTTGACATACCTGTACGAGTATTGCTATATAAGCTGTCTCAGATATCATACCAAGGATCAAAAGGTACAAGTATTGCTTTATAAGCTGTCTCAGATATCATACTAAGGATCAAAAGTTAGATGCCAGTATTACTGGTTTGTCATACCTGTATGAGTATTGCTTTATAAGCTGTCTCCAATATCATCCGAAGGATCCGAGTCAGATGCCGGTATTACAAGTTTGACATACCTGTATAAGTATTGCTTTATAAGCTGTCTCCAATATTATGCCAAGGATCCGAGCCAGATGCCGGTATTACTAGTTTGACATACCTGTATGAGTATTGCTTTATAAGCTGTCTCCAATATCATGCCAAGGATCCGAGCCAGATGCCGGTATTACAAGTTTGACATACCTGTATGAGTATTGCTTTATAAGCTGTCTCCAATATCATGCCAAGGATCCGAGCCAGATGCCGGTATTACAAGTTTGACATACCTGTATAAGTATTGCTTTATAAGCTGTCTCCAATATCATGCCAAGGATCCGAGCCAGATGCCGGTATTACAAGTTTGACATACCTGTATAAGTATTGCTTTATAAGCTGTCTCCAATATCATGCCAAGGATCCAAGCCAGATGCCGGTATTACTGGTTTGTCATACCTGTAAGAGTATTGCTTTATAAGCTGTCTCCAATATCATCCGAAGGATCCGAGCCAGATGCCGGTATTACTGGTTTGACGTACCTGTATGAGTATTGCTTTATAAGCTGTCTCCAATATCATGCCAAGGATCCGAGCCAGATGCCGGTATTACTAGTTTGACATACCTGTAAGAGTATTGCTTTATAAGCTGTCTCCAATATCATCTGAAGGATCCAAGCCAGATGCCAGTATTACTGGTTTGTCATACCTGTAAGAGTATTGCTTTATAAGCTGTCTCCAATATCATCTGAAGGATCCGAGCCAGATGCCGGTATTACTGGTTTGTCATACCTGTATGAGTATTGCTTTATAAGCTGTCTCCAATATCATGCCAAGGATCCGAGCCAGATGCCGGTATTACTGGTTTGTCATACCTGTAAGAGTATTGCTTTATAAGCTGTCTCCAATATCATGCCAAGGATCCGAGTCAGATGCCGGTATTACTAGTTTGACATACCTGTATGAGTATTGCTTTATAAGCTGTCTCCAATATCATGCCAAGGATCCGAGCCAGATGCCGGTATTACTAGTTTGACATACCTGTATGAGTATTGCTTTATAAGCTGTCTCCAATATCATCTGAAGGATCCGAGTCAGATGCCGGTATTACTGGTTTGACGTACCTGTATGAGTATTGCTTTATAAGCTGTCTCCAATATCATGCCAAGGATCCGAGCCAGATGCCGGTATTACTAGTTTGACATACCTGTATGAGTATTGCTTTATAAGCTGTCTCCAATATCATGCCAAGGATCCGAGCCAGATGCCGGTATTACAAGTTTGACATACCTGTATGAGTATTGCTTTATAAGCTGTCTCCAATATCATGCCAAGGATCCGAGCCAGATGCCGGTATTACTAGTTTGACATACCTGTATGAGTATTGCTTTATAAGCTGTCTCCAATATCATCTGAAGGATCCGAGTCAGATGCCGGTATTACTGGTTTGACGTACCTGTATGAGTATTGCTTTATAAGCTGTCTCCAATATCATGCCAAGGATCCGAGCCAGATGCCGGTATTACTAGTTTGACATACCTGTATGAGTATTGCTTTATAAGCTGTCTCCAATATCATGCCAAGGATCCGAGCCAGATGCCGGTATTACAAGTTTGACATACCTGTATGAGTATTGCTTTATAAGCTGTCTCCAATATCATGCCAAGGATCCGAGCCAGATGCCGGTATTACTAGTTTGACATACCTGTATGAGTATTGCTTTATAAGCTGTCTCCAATATCATCTGAAGGATCCGAGTCAGATGCCGGTATTACTGGTTTGACGTACCTGTATGAGTATTGCTTTATAAGCTGTCTCCAATATCATGCCAAGGATCCGAGCCAGATGCCGGTATTACAAGTTTGACATACCTGTATGAGTATTGCTTTATAAGCTGTCTCCAATATCATGCCAAGGATCCGAGCCAGATGCCAGTATTACTGGTTTGACGTACCTGTATGAGTATTGCTTTATAAGCTGTCTCCAATATCATCTGAAGGATCCGAGTCAGATGCCGGTATTACTGGTTTGACGTACCTGTATGAGTATTGCTTTATAAGCTGTCTCCAATATCATGCCAAGGATCCGAGCCAGATGCCGGTATTACTAGTTTGACATACCTGTATGAGTATTGCTTTATAAGCTGTCTCCAATATCATGCCAAGGATCCGAGCCAGATGCCGGTATTACTAGTTTGACATACCTGTATGAGTATTGCTTTATAAGCTGTCTCCAATATCATCTGAAGGATCCGAGTCAGATGCCGGTATTACTGGTTTGACGTACCTGTATGAGTATTGCTTTATAAGCTGTCTCCAATATCATGCCAAGGATCCGAGCCAGATGCCGGTATTACTAGTTTGACATACCTGTATGAGTATTGCTTTATAAGCTGTCTCCAATATCATGCCAAGGATCCGAGCCAGATGCCGGTATTACAAGTTTGACATACCTGTATAAGTATTGCTTTATAAGCTGTCTCCAATATCATGCCAAGGATCCGAGCCAGATGCCGGTATTACTAGTTTGACATACCTGTATGAGTATTGCTTTATAAGCTGTCTCCAATATCATGCCAAGGATCCGAGCCAGATGCCGGTATTACTAGTTTGACATACCTGTATGAGTATTGCTTTATAAGCTGTCTCCAATATCATGCCAAGGATCCGAGCCAGATGCCGGTATTACTAGTTTGACATACCTGTATGAGTATTGCTTTATAAGCTGTCTCCAATATCATGCCAAGGATCCGAGCCAGATGCCGGTATTACAAGTTTGACATACCTGTATGAGTATTGCTTTATAAGCTGTCTCCAATATCATGCCAAGGATCCGAGCCAGATGCCGGTATTACAAGTTTGACATACCTGTATAAGTATTGCTTTATAAGCTGTCTCCAATATCATGCCAAGGATCCGAGCCAGATGCCGGTATTACTAGTTTGACATACCTGTATGAGTATTGCTTTATAAGCTGTCTCCAATATCATGCCAAGGATCCGAGCCAGATGCCAGTATTACTGGTTTGACGTACCTGTATGAGTATTGCTTTATAAGCTGTCTCCAATATCATCCGAAGGATCCGAGCCAGATGCCGGTATTACTGGTTTGACGTACCTGTATGAGTATTGCTTTATAAGCTGTCTCCAATATCATCCGAAGGATCCGAGCCAGATGCCGGTATTACTGGTTTGACGTACCTGTATGAGTATTGCTTTATAAGCTGTCTCCAATATCATGCCAAGGATCCGAGCCAGATGCCGGTATTACTAGTTTGACATACCTGTATGAGTATTGCTTTATAAGCTGTCTCCAATATCATGCCAAGGATCCGAGCCAGATGCCGGTATTACTAGTTTGACATACCTGTATGAGTATTGCTTTATAAGCTGTCTCCAATATCATGCCAAGGATCCGAGCCAGATGCCGGTATTACTAGTTTGACATACCTGTATGAGTATTGCTTTATAAGCTGTCTCCAATATCATGCCAAGGATCCGAGCCAGATGCCAGTATTACTGGTTTGTCATACCTGTAAGAGTATTGCTTTATAAGCTGTCTCCAATATCATGCCAAGGATCCGAGCCAGATGCCGGTATTACAAGTTTGACATACCTGTATGAGTATTGCTTTATAAGCTGTCTCCAATATCATGCCAAGGATCCGAGCCAGATGCCAGTATTACTGGTTTGACGTACCTGTATGAGTATTGCTTTATAAGCTGTCTCCAATATCATCCGAAGGATCCGAGCCAGATGCCGGTATTACTGGTTTGACGTACCTGTATGAGTATTGCTTTATAAGCTGTCTCCAATATCATCCGAAGGATCCGAGCCAGATGCCGGTATTACTGGTTTGACGTACCTGTATGAGTATTGCTTTATAAGCTGTCTCCAATATCATGCCAAGGATCCGAGCCAGATGCCGGTATTACTAGTTTGACATACCTGTATGAGTATTGCTTTATAAGCTGTCTCCAATATCATGCCAAGGATCCGAGCCAGATGCCGGTATTACTAGTTTGCCATACCTGTATGAGTATTGCTTTATAAGCTGTCTCCAATATCATGCCAAGGATCCGAGTCAGATGCCGGTATTACTGATTTGTCATACCTGTATGAGTATTGCTTTATAAGCTGTCTCCAATATCATCTGAAGGATCCGAGCCAGATGCCGGTATTACTGGTTTGTCATACCTGTATAAGTATTGCTTTATAAGCTGTCTCCAGTATCATCTGAAGGATCCGAGTCAGATGCCGGTATTACAAGTTTGACATACCTGTATAAGTATTGCTTTATAAGCTGTCTCCAATATCATGCCAAGGATCCGAGCCAGATGCCGGTATTACTAGTTTGACATACCTGTATGAGTATTGCTTTATAAGCTGTCTCCGATATCATGCCAAGGATCCGAGCCAGATGCCGGTATTACTAGTTTGACATACCTGTATGAGTATTGCTTTATAAGCTGTCTCCAATATCATGCCAAGGATCCGAGCCAGATGCCGGTATTACTAGTTTGACATACCTGTATGAGTATTGCTTTATAAGCTGTCTCCGATATCATGCCAAGGATCCGAGTCAGATGCCAGTATTACTGATTTGTCATACCTGTATGAGTATTGCTTTATAAGCTGTCTCCAATATCATCTGAAGGATCCGAGCCAGATGCCGGTATTACTGGTTTGACATACATGTATGAGTATTGCTTTATAAGCTGTCTCCAATATCATGCCAAGGATCCGAGCCAGATGCCAGTATTACTGATTTGTCATACCTGTATGAGTATTGCTTTATAAGCTGTCTCCAATATCATGCCAAGGATCCGAGCCAGATGCCGGTATTACTAGTTTGACATACCTGTATGAGTATTGCTTTATAAGCTGTCTCCAATATCATGCCAAGGATCCGAGCCAGATGCCAGTATTACAAGTTTGACATACATGTATGAGTATTGCTTTATAAGCTGCCTCCGATATCATCTGAAGGATCCAAGCTGGATGCCGGTATTACTAGTTTGGCATACATGTATGAGTATTTTTTACGAGCTGCCTCAGATATCATACCAAGGATCATTGTCAGATGCCGGTATTACTGGTTTGATATTCATGTATAGGTTTTGCTTTACAAGCTGTCTCAGATATCATACCAAGGATCTTAGTCAGATGTCAGTATAACTGGTTTGACATCCATGTATAAGTATTACTTTATTAGCTGTCTCAGATATCATACCAAAAGGATCTTAGTCGGATGTCAGTATAACTGGTTTGACATCCATGTATAAGTATTACTTTATTAGCTGTCTCAGATATCATACCAAAAGGATCTTAGTCAGATGTCAGTATAACTGGTTTGACATCCATGTATAAGTATTACTTTATTAGCTGTCTCAGATATCATACCAAGGATCAGAGTCAGATTCCAGTATTACTGGTTTGACATGAATGGACAAATGCCCCACGAACATTTGCCCCGATTGCTAAAATTAAATCCAGAACATTTGTCCCGGTAAGATAGTGAAGCCTACTAGAGCATACTTACATTGCCGGCAGCTTTCATGTTAAAACAAACAGTTTCGCCTTGTGATGCCTAGTAAAGCATAATTACTGAGATGGTTTCATAGCTGGCTTCTCTACAACAGCTTTCATAAGCATCACTGGTAAGATTTGTTCCGGTAAGATAGTCAAGCCTACTAAAGCATACTCACATTACCGACATCTTAAATGTTAAAGTAAACGACAACCGAAAAAATTTTTATACTGTACCAATGACCCAGACATAGCTGGTGCTAACTCTTAAAATATAGGGCCAAACACAAATTTTGCCCCCCAATCCCCAAAATTTGCATCTAAAACTAAAGAAAACATGTCCTGAGAGGCCCTCCACACTTCGCCCCTACTGCGCATGCGCAGTGTCAAGGACGTTCCGAAATTGGCGCCATTTATCATTCTAAGTTTGGCCCTTCATCAGTTAACATCTGACTGATCTTTGTGCTTTTAAATCTCAGTTTAAATGATGCCAGACACATAAATATTAGTGAAATGGTGATTCTAAGGAGGATAGAAAAGGAGGAGAGGAAAAGAATGTGTGACAGAATATTATCAGGGCTGTAACTTAAAATTTTTTAATGAAATTATGTTAAGTTACCTATTTTCAAGGCAGCAGCCATTTTGTTGTCATTCTGATTATTTAGTTACACTGTTTTTTCAAGTGTTTTTCCTCTCTCCCTGTCCTTTAAGTTCCCCCTTGCTATTCTCCCATGCTTTTGGCATAATTTCTGTAATTATTATTACTAAAATTTCTTGGGAGTTTAGCTGAATAACAGAATGAATTCTGTTTTTTTCCCCATGTTTACGTCTTCACCTACGGGTGGTTAGGCGTTGTGTTCTGCATCTACCATCTGATGTTCTGCAGTTTCTTCCCTGGAAGTCTCTGTTTTGCATCAGATGGTGTATTTTTGGTAACTGATTTCGGGCCTGGGTGCCTGGAGTCTTATTTTAGTGTTTTTACACTCATTGTTTACATTTACAACAGCCCTCTGTGTGAGGGGGGGATTTCTAAATAATAATATCTTTATGTTATTTCAATCATAACTAGATACATTATTATTGTTCGTAAGTGTTGAATAAATTGTTTAAAATATTTTTAAAATTTTTGTCCACACTTAGGCTTGGGATCCATTGGGGCTCAACGTTACTTTTCAGAAACTTGGGCTGTTCTAAAAAAAATATTTTTTCAAAATATTTTGATTTCAATTATTTTTTCTATATTAATGGATCATATTATTATTATGTATTTTGATTGCCAGGGGTTAGTGCGAGTACCAGGACTTGTTTTCTTTTCACATTGAAAGGATATTGATCAATTGTTTTAAGAGGAAGTCTTCCTCTGACCTTATTATCATTCTATATGTGGTCAGTGTACTCGCATTAACTCCGGTTCTGTATTTTATGATTTCGATGACAATATGGGAAGCGTATGTCACGGTATGTTGTTGGGGATTTGGACACTCCGGTCCTTTCCCCGCAGGGTCACTCTACTTTATCAATTTCTATTTCAGACGATCAAGATTAGGGTGATGTATCTGTGATGTCTTCCAACAGTGTGCCTCCGTCGTCACAATTAATGAAGGGCTAGCGGAAAGGTGCTCATGTAATACGCCAATTGCCTAAGAGGACCCTAGTAGGTTCGACGGCCTTTGACGTCCGCTAGCTCGCCCGGTGTAGCGTCCATTCACCGAATGGTTCGGCAGCCGGGTTCGTCCGTTGCGGTCTAGAAGGAATTTTGGGGTGATGCGAGCACTATAAAATTGACTTAATGCACACCCAGTGACGGCGGATCGGAGGGAGAACGGAGGAAGCCTTTTAGTCCGGTTCATAGCTCGTTCCGGTCCATCCGGACGGCAAGCGAGAGAGGCCCCTCTCTCGTTCAACAACATCTGGCCCCAGATGTTGTGGTACAAATGTGTCGTTAGCGGAGCATACGTCCGTCGCTCGGGACGCTCCGTTGTATAGGCAGTCCGCTGAGACTGCTAAGGCTTCCTCTTCTCGTCAGCGCACACGACCGCACCTTGGCTGCGTGACCGCCGATATATTACCAGCTTCGCCGATCAAGGATTCTTCGGCGACCAGGTCACACCATCCGGCAGCCAGGGATTCGAGACCGATGGACTCCGGACGTTCGCATAGGAAAAGTATGCGGGAGCCATCTGATGCGGAGCTGCCCTCGGCGAAGCAGCGATAGACTGCGCCTCCGCAGGTCTCGACGCCGGACATTCTTGTGCACATAGCACAGCTTATCGCAGCATCCCAGCAGCCGACAGAAACAGTGTCGGATCGAGAATTATCCGACAGCGCTGGGTCGGTAGCCGGGGACTCGAGGCCTGCAGACTCCGGACGTTCGCATAGGAAGTATGCGGGAGTCAACGTACACGGAGCTTCCAGCGGCAATGCATCGTAAGTCCGCTACTGCACAGGCCTCGGGAACGGACGTGCTTTCCTTAATAGCACAGTTTATCGCAGCATCCCAGCATCAACTGAATCTGTCGCATAGATTTTATCCGACGATGCTGGGTCGGGACGCTCCGCGGAAGCGGGTACGGACGTCCGAAAGTTTCATCTGGTCCGACGGGATACCGAAAGGGATTCGGTGGATTTCAAGCTTTCCCTTTCGGAACAACATATGCTGCGATGCCGGATAAGAAACTGATAGCGTCGGTGGACTTAGAAATTTTTGGTTCGGTTCAGGGACATCGTCCCTCAGTTCCGACATAGTCCAATAATGTCACACAAACTTTCGAATTATTGAACGACGCTATATATTATTATTTTATGCTTGCTATCCAAGCATTTCTGGTTTCTTGTTCGAAGAGTTATGGAGATGTCTTTCAAAAGTGTGCCTCTGTCGTCATAGTTAATGAAGAGTTAGCGGCAATAAGTGCTCATGGAATATGTCTATCGCTTACGGAGTGACATTCGCTAGCTCACCCGGTGTAGCGTACATTCATCGAATGGTTCGGCTGCCGGGTTCGTCCGTTGCGGTCTAGGAAGGAGATTTGGGTGATGCGAGCACTTTAATTACTTTAGTACTCACCCAGTGACGGCAGATTGAGGACAGATCGGAGGAAGCCAACAACATAGGGGACCGCATGTTGTGGTTCAGATATTTTACATTCGGAGCATATGTCCGTTGCTCGGGACGCTCCGTTATATTGACAGTCCGAGAGACTGTCTTTAATGCTTCCTCATCCTCACAGCAGGGCACACGACCGCACATTGGCTACGTGACCTCGAGTATCCGATCAGTTTCGGCATTCAGTGATTCCACAGCGAATAGGTCGCGCCATCCGGTAGCCAAGGGACACGAGGCCTATACACTCCGTTCGCTCGCATATTGGAAGTATGCACGGGGTAACGATCTCGGAGCTTCCTGCGGCAATGCATCGTAAGACCGCTGCTCCTCAAGCCTCAGTGACGGACGTGCTATCCGAGTTAGCACAGTTGTTTCGCAGCATCCCAGCAATTGACGGTTTCTCGGTCGAATCAGGAATTAGCCGACGGCGCTGGGTCGGTGCGGTCCGCGGTTGCATCAAGCTACGGACGACCGAACGCTTTATAGGGTCCGACAGGATGGCGAAAGGGATTCGAAAGATTTCGAGTTTTCCCTTTAGTAGTATCGGAAGATGCCTTTCATATCTTCTGGCATTTCTTCCAGTGATTATTTTTCGGACTTCATTGCTGCGATCTTGGATAAGAGACTTATAGCGTCATTGGACTCGGATTTTTCGATCGGTACAGGGACTTTGTCCCTGACTTACCGACGCAGTCCAATATTGTCATTACAACATGTGTTTTATTTTTCGACGCTATATATATTATATATATATACAAGCCTGCTACTAAGCATGATAGTTTAGTTTCTTGTCCGCGTGGCTCATTTCTGCCATTTTATCTTTTTTACATATAGTTTATTTTGGCAGAGCAGGGCATACCGAGAGTTCATATGCGTCTAGACGGTGTGATTAAAGACTGCATATATTCTTTTTCACCGTTTATGTCTTTTCCAATTTCAATGTTGGGAACGACATTATGTATAGTAGACTTAACTTAGACGCTTTATTATACGTAATCCGCCTTACTGAGGCGTTATCATTACGTCTTCAAGAAAAGATTTACGGGATATTATTCTCAATGTAATTTCTTTTGAGGGCAGTAGTTTGTTCACGTATAACTCCGCCCTTCAGTGGCTGATTGGAGTTGGTTAGACGTGATGCAGCCCTAGCTACATCCACGCGTGGATAGTAGGTTAAGAACTCTCTCAGAGTCGCTTCGTTCTCGGAGGAGCTTCTCTTCGACGGCAACTTTCCGGCAATCCATGAATTGCTTGATTTATACATTCTCTTGTCTATCTAGTGTTACAAGAGATTCAGACTGGGGCAAACATTCGGTGGTTGACTCAGAAAGTGCCGCCGCAGTTGCCGGACCCGAGTGTGGCTGTTATGACGGTTGCCAGTCAAACAGATTGGGATATATACTGATCCCTACGGATTCGAAGTGCCAGGGTCTTTGGGTTCCGCAGTCTTTTAGCTATCAGTTAACTTCCGCGGAATAATGTTTTTTAGGCTTGCTTTATGTCATTGCATGAACATTATTCAGAAACGCATGCCCAAATTCCTGTCCTTTAATTCGACAGTAGTGGCGTATCTCCGGAACCAGGGAGGCACTCTTTCGTTTCCGTTATTCAATTTAATGGAAAGAATCCGTCTGTTGGTTATAGTACACCAAGTTCAGTTTTGGTCCGTCATATTCTGGGTCGTCTGATTGTTTTATCGCACTCCCGTTCTCTTACGGGTCGCTTGTTGCTGTCAGAATGGACTCTCAACAAACAAGTATTCAATCAGATTTGCTATCTATGGGAGCGCCCAATGATGTTTTATTTATGACACAGCTGGCTAATCAATTGCAGACGTATGTGTTGGCTTGTCCAGATCTCTGAGCTAATACTGTTAACGCTCTATTGATCTATAGGACGGAATGATAGGATACGCGTATCCTCCGGCGCTGTTGTTTTTAGCAGGTATTGCTAAGATAAACATCCACAATACATTTCTGTTGATAGCATCTCTATCTTCACAGAGATCATGAGTAATTTACTCTCTTGTCTACTGTGGATCTTAACGTGAAATCTTCCTCTATGTGAGGATCTTTTTTCACTGGGTAAATCGTGTCATCTTTATCACAACCAGCAAGGTCGCAACCTTCATGTATTCCGTTGTGTGGTCCGTATTGCATTGTAAGCACTGTACTGGACGAGCTTTGGACGCGATTTCTTACTATAGGAGATCCTCTTCTTCGCTATTCTATGCGACTAAAGTGGAGGCTCTTCCGTCGTGGTGTAGGGATCATTATGTTCATATGGTTGATCCCTCCATACTACTCATTGCTATTTTTTAGTATACTTGTTTCACAAGATCTACTGCAGCCTGTTTAGGTTTATGTTACCTCATACCTATGCACTCTACGATAGTTTACAATTGAGTCTTTTGTCTCTTTATCTAAGTCAGTTAGTAACTTTTTGATAAATAGACTTAGAATCTTTAGATTAAATTCCTATACGGATTTTAACTTCAGGTTCTTATTTAGCTAAGTAATCATTTGAGCCTCTGGAAACAGTAGTTTTCAAATTCTGACCTTTTAGACAGTAATTCTGTTGGTTTCTCTTTTACTGTAGAGTCAGTGAGTTTCATGCACTATCGATGGATGATTTTCACTTTAATAGTTTCGGAATCAATACTTCCGTTACTATTTAGGTTGGATTGTTGCATAAGAGTTAGGCTCCTATTATCCGGAACCTATTATTTTAAGGTCCTTCCGTCTTCGTATGGGCATAGGCCTTTACTCTTTCCGGGTACAGTTTATGTATTTATAAACAGATATCTGTTTATTACAAGGGCGTAAGCTTCTTCTGTCTTTGATGTCTAGTAGAAGGACGTTACGCTCCATTTTATTGTTAATGGATTCTATTAACTAGCGTACTGCTTATGGTATATCATTGGCTTAGCAGTTGTGCTTAAGATTTCGGCTCATGAAGTAAGAGTTCTTCTACTTCTTGGGCTTACATTAATAGTGTTGCTATTATAGATTTTTTGAAGGCTGCTCATTGCGCTCAGCCATCCATTCATGAATTTTATCTCAGAAATATCGAGTCCATTTCTGGAGGCCTCTATTGTTAGGTCTATTATCTACTGCTCAGAATGTCATTCACTTAACAGTTGCTACTATAGCTAGGTAGGCTGTCTGTTTCGGCAGTGTCTCCGTTCGGCTGCCCTCTTCGCTCTGGGCTATTTGACCCAGGGCAAGAAAAAGGGGGGGGGGGGGAGGGTGTTCCCTTGGGTCACCTGTTTTTACTATGAAAACAAGGGGATACCTCCTCCGGAGTTAGTAATTCTGAGCTGTTATTGGGATGGTTGTTTAGTGAGAAGTTTAAGTTTATAAAATTCATTCAAGTCTTAGTTTTTAAAGTATAGCTTTTGAATATTGCATATGTCAACGGACATGATTATGCAATTGTCACACACTTTTAGGAGTATAAGAGTCTCTATTCTCTAGACTTACTTTATTATTGCCTTACTTTAAAAATTATTAGTATAAGGATTATTGGATATTTATAGAGTACATGGATGTATGAAGCTCAATTTTTGGAAGGTGTTGTATCTTTCTAATTTATCATAAATAAGAAAGATACATGTAAGGCCTATTACTTCTTTTCCCTACAGGGGATGACTCTATTTTATTTTATTGAGCGTATTCCATTTTGCTCTATGTCCTTGGCCCTCCAGCCTTTTTACTATTCAGCTATGTCTGGGTCATTGGTACAGTATAAAAATGTTAAAAAATTTATAGTAATTTATATATTTTTTATACTTACCAATGACCCAGACGGGGATGGCCCTCCCAGGAGTTGGGAACTCTTGCCTCCCCGCTGAGTACATAGCGCTTACCAGGCACTGGTTATTAGAATGATAAATGGCGCCAATTTCGGAACGTCCTTGACACTGCGCATGCGCAGTAGGGGCGAAGTGTGGAGGGCCTCTCAGGACATGTTTTCTTTAGTTTTAGATGCAAATTTTGGGGATTGGGGGGCAAAATTTGTGTTTGGCCCTATATTTTAAGAGTTAGCACCAGCTAAGTCTGGGTCATTGGTAAGTATAAAAAATATATAAATTACTATAAATTTTTTAACTTCTAGATTTTTATACTGTACCAATGACCCAGACTTAGCTGGTGCTAACTCCTTAAAATCAAGGGCCAAACACAAATTTTGCCCCCCAATCCCCAAAATTTGCATCAAAAACCGAAATTTCAATGTCCTATGTGGTCCTCCATACCTTTTATCCACTGCGCATGCGCAGTGTCAAGGAGGTCTCGAAATTAGCACCAATTGTCATTCTTTGTTTAGCCCTAAAATCAGTAACACCTCACTGATATTTGTGCTGTAAATCTCAGTTTAAATGATGCCAGACACATAATTATGGATGAAATGATGGATCTAAGGAGGAAATAGAAGGATGAGAGGATGAAACAGTGGCAGAATATGATCAGGGCTGTAACTTATAATATTTTTATACTGTACCAATGACCCAGACTTAGCTGCTGCTAACTCTAATATATTTAGGGCCAAACGCAAATTTTACCCCCCAATCCCCAAAATTTGCATCTAAAACCGAAAATTACATGTCCTATATGGTCCTCCATACTTTTACTCCACTGCACATGCGCAGTGTCAAGGAGGTCTCGAAATTGGCGCCAAATGTCATTCTTTGTTTGGCCCTCAATTCAGTTACATCTGACTGATATTTGTGCTTGTAAATCTCAGTTTAAATGATGCCAGACACATAATTTTGAGAGAAATGGTGGATATAAGGAGGAAATAGAAGGAGGAGAGGAAGAAACAATAGACGCAAATGTTCAGGGCTGTAACTTATAATTTTTTTTACTAAATTATTTCATGTTACCTATATTTTTATACTGTACCAATGACCCAAACTTAGCTGGTGCTAACTCCACAAAAACCAGGGCCAAACACAAATTTTGCCCCCCAATCCCCAAAATTTGCATCCAAAACAAAAAGAAATCATGTCCTAAAGGACCTCCATAGTACGACTCTACTGCACATGCGCAGTGACGCAGTCGTCCCGAAATTGGCGCCAAATATCATTCTCTGTTTGGCCCTTCATCAGTCAACATCTCACTGATCTTTGTGCTTGTAAATCTCAGTTTAAAGGATGCCAGACACGTAATTTTTGGAGAAAATGTGATTCTAAGGAGGATAGAAGGAGGAGAGGAAAAAAGAAGTGGCAAAAAATAATCAGGGCTGTACTTAAAAATTTTTTTGTTGAAATTATGTTAAGTTGCCTATTTTCGAGGCATGGGCCTCTTGTTGTCATTCTTGCTAATTGTTGCACTGCTTATTCAGTGTTTCCTCTCCCCTAGCCTTCTAAAGTCCCCCCTTGCAATTCTCCCATGCTTTTGGCATATTTTTGAGAAGTTTCATTTCTAAAATTCCCTGGGAGAGTTGCTTGGTTACAGAATGTTTTCTGTTATTTTCCTCATAGTTACGTTTTCACCCATGGGTGTATAACGTTTGTGTTCTGCATCTTCCATCTGATGTTCTGCAGATTCTCCCCTGGGAGTCTCTGTTTTGCATCAGATAGAGTGTAATTGATGACTGATTCCGGGCCAGTTTTTTCAGTGCCTGGAGTCATGTTTTCTACTGTGTTT
The DNA here is from genome assembly GCA_031216915.1 of Pictodentalium vernedei. NCBI lineage: Eukaryota > Metazoa > Mollusca > Scaphopoda > Dentaliida > Dentaliidae > Pictodentalium > Pictodentalium vernedei. The sequence continues at coordinate 19,915,160 of CM062290.1, read as the reverse complement.
ACACTGTTTGTTTTCATTGGCAACAGCCTTTTTTGAGGGGGGCTGTTTGCCTTTGTGGTAGTTTATCTCATTATAAGATACATTTATATTATCCGAAAGTGTCTCATTAATTATTTTATATAATTTTAAAATTTTTGACCACACTTTGCCATCGGATCCATCGGGGCTCAACGTTACTTTTCAGCAACTTGGGCTTCTCTGAAAAAATATTTTTTCAAAATTATTTTGTTTTGCAATTGTTTTTTCATTTATTAATGGATCATGTTATTATGTATCTTTGTGTCAGGGGTTTTTGCGAGTAACTAGGACTTATTGTTGTTCTTTCACAATGAAGGGACTTTGTGCAAATTGTAATAGGAAGAAATCTTCCTCTGACTTTCATGATCATTGTATTAATTGTAGTCAGTGTTCTCGCATTAATTCCTGTCCTATATGTGAACATTGGGATGAGAAACATTGGAAACGTGTGTCACGATATGTTGTTTCTGGAGAAAGAGCGATGCCGGCTCTTTCTCCACAAGGTCACTCTACTCTCTCAGTTTCTATTTCAGAGGAACCAGAACAGGGTGATGTTTCCATGTTATCTTCTTCAAGTGTGCGTCCGTCGTCACAAATAAATTCAGAGCTAGCGGCAAAAGTGCTCATGGAGATTAGACAAATGTCGTCCGCTAGCTCGCCCGGTGTAGCGTCCATTCACCGAATGGTTCGGCAGCCGGGTTCGTCCGATGCGGTCCAAGAGGAAATTTTGGGTGATGCGAGCACTATAAAAATAATAGATGCACACCCAGTGACGGCGGATAGGGAACGAGAACGGAGGAAGCCTTTTAGTCCGGTTCCTAGCTCGTCCAGGTCCAGCCGGGCCGCGAGCGAGAGAGGCCCCTCTCTCGTACAACAACATCTGGGACCAGATGTTGTGGTACAAAATGTGTCTTTAGCGGAGCATACGTCCGTCGCTCGGGACGCTCCGTTGTATAAGCAGTCCGCAGAGACTGTTAAGGCTTCCTCTTCTCGTCGGCGCACACGACCGCACCTTGGCTGCGTGACCTCCGATATTTTGCCAGCTTCACCGATGAAGGATTCTTCGGCGACCAGGTCACACCATCCGGCAGCCAGGGATTCGAGACCGATGGACTCCGGACGTTCGCATAGGAAAAGTATGCGGGAGCCATCTGATGCGGAGCTGCCCTCGGCGAAGCAGCGAAAGACCGCTCCTCCGCAGGTCTCGACGTCGGACATTCTAGTGCAGATAGCACAGCTTATCGCAGCATCCCAGCAGCCGACAGAAACGGTGTCGGATCGAGAATTATCCGACGGCGCTGGGTCGGTACGCTCCGCCGAAGCATCGGGGGCGGACGACCGGGAACATCGGGAGGTCCGACCGGATGGTGAAAGGGATACGGATGAATTGGAGCTATCCCTTTCGGAACAACATAAAGCTGCCGTGGACTTCATCCGGCACTTTCTTCCTCAAGTTGTTCCGTCGGGCCAGACTGCTGCGCTTCCGGACAGGAGAATTATAGCGTCATTGGACTCTGAATTTTTTGAGCGGTTCAGGGACATCGCTCCCGAGTTTCCGTCGCAGTCCAATAATGTTGCAAGAACATTTGAATTATTGAACGACGCTATTTTTAAACTTGCTTCCAGGACGGGGAAAGCAGGTTTCTTGTCCGCAAATACTCTCAACCTGCCTTTCATTAATGCAAGGAATAAATTCGACACGGCAGGTCAGGGTATACCGAGAGTTCCTCTGCGTATGGACGACGAGGCGGAAGACTTAGAGCTATCATTACCGTCGTCAGCTTCTATTCCAACCGCAGTGTTGGAAACAGCTATTGCGTCTAACAGAGCCAATTTAGATGCCTTATCTTACGCAGATCACCTTACTAAGGCGTTATCACTGCGCCTTCAAGGGGAAGAGTTTCAGGATATACAATCCTCCTTAAGACTTCTTTGAAGGGCAGTAGCTTATTCCACGTGTAACTCCGCCCTTTCAGTGGCAAATCTGGAGTTGGTTAGACGTGACGCAGCCCTGGCTACATCCACACTAGTGGATTCTAAGGTGAAGAACTCTCTTAGAGTCGCTTCGGTCTCAGGAGATCTTCTCTTTGACGGCAAGCTTTCCGCTATTTATGATAATATTAAAAAGAAAGCTAGTGATTCTCTGTTGTTCAGATCCGCTCCTAAAAGGTCGGATACAGCAGACACGAATAAGGCGGGCACTTCTGGGTCTTATGCGCCCAAGAGAGGTTCCTATAGAGGTTCCGGTGCGTCCTCTAGCTCTTATTCGAGAGACCGTCAGGATAGCGACTCTCGTTCGGGACGTCCTTCAGGCCGGGACAATCGGTCGGACGCCCCGAGGTCGACGAGGCGAGGTGCGGGTCGTGGAAGACGTGGTTTCTCCTACCGCAGGCCTCGCAGATCCAGGAGGTGATGGCTTAAACCTCTATCGCGTTCCGGTTGGCGGAAGGTTGTCGAGTTTTTCTCAAGAGTGGGCGTCGATTACGGACGACCCGTGGGTGAGAGGAGTGACTTCGGAAGGTCTAAAGATATCCTTCAAACGAAAGCCTCCATTAACTCGAAGTCCAAAGTGGACTCATCTTCCGTCAAATCCTCAGAAAAGAGATGCTCTGCTATCAGAGGTGCAGTCTCTTTTAATGAAGAACGCGGTAGAGGTCGTAGAAAACCAGGAATCGCTGGGATTCTACAGCCATCTGTTTCTGGTTCCGAAACCAGACGGCTCGTTCCGTCCAGTCATAGATTTGAGCTGGATAAACAAGCTGATCGTCGCTCCGAAGTTTTATATGGAGACGATTCGATCGGTCAGAGCGAGTATTCGGGTGAACGATTATGCAACGAGCATAGATCTCAAAGATGCGTACTTTCACGTCATGGTACATCCGACATTCCGAAAGTATCTACGCTTCGCAGTCCTAGGTGTGGTGTATCAGTTCCGGGCCATGTGCTTCGGATTGAATCTAGCACCCTGGGCTTTCACTCGGGTAATGAACTCGGTAATGATCTACTTCCGAGCTCATTCGTCTGCGGTAACGTCGGCCTACCTGGACGACATTCTTCAGAGGTACGGCAACGAGTTAACGCTTCAGAACGATGTTCAGAATCTTCTTCTATTGCTCCGACGTCTCGGTTTCATAGTAAACGAGGAGAAGTCGGATCTGGTGCCGTCCAAGTCATTCACTCATCTGGGAATGAGCTTCGAGACGCACAACAATCTCGTTCGTCTGCCGTTAACCAGAGCGAAATTAGTCAGTTGTTACGCTCGCTATTGTCTGAATACAGACAAAGTCACGGCGAGAGAATTTATGAGACTGATAGGTCTGTGCGGAGCCGCCGCGGATCTCATTCCGATGGGACGGCTACGCACACGGCCTCTTCAAATTTTCCTGACTCAGAATTGGAGTGTGAAAATTCATTCGCTCGATGTAGACGTTCTTTTGTCAGATCAAGTGAAACAAGAGATTCAGACTTGGGCAAACATTCAGTGGTTAACTCAAGGAGTTCCGCTGCAATTGCCGGATCCGAGTTTTACCATTATGACGGATGCCAGTCAAACAGGTTGGGGTGCATCATTAATCCCAACGGATTCGAGATGCCAGGGTCTTTGGGATCCGCAATTCCTGTGCAAGCACATAAACATCAAGGAAATGATGTCAATTTGGCTTGCGTTACGTCACTGGATGGACATTATTCACGATGCTCATGTCCAAATCCTATCCGACAATATGACAGTAGTGGCATATATTCGGAATCAGGGAGGCACTCATTCAGTTCCGTTGTTCAATCTAACGGAAAGAATCCTTCTGTTTGCGTTAGAACATCACGTTCTTCTTTCGGTCCGTCACATACCGGGTCGTCTGAATGTGCTAGCAGACTCCCTTTCACGAAAGGGTCGCTTGTTGCCGTCGGAGTGGACTCTCAACAAACAAGTATTCAATCAGATTTGCTACCAATGGGAACGGCCAATGATAGACTTATTTGCGACACATCTCAACAATCAGTTGCAGACGTATGTGTCCCCGTGTCCGGATCCAAGAGCATTTGCAGTAGACGCTCTGTCGATCCCTTGGGACGGAATGATAGGATATGCGTATCCTCCAGCGCCGTTAATTCAACAAGTATTGCTAAAGATAAAACAATCTCAATGCAAGATTCTGTTGGTAGCATCTCTGTCGCCACAGAGACCGTGGATAAATCTACTCAGGTGTCTGTTGTGGGACCTACCGCGGAAGCTTCCTCCACGAGAGGATCTTCTTTCGCAGGGGAAATCGCGCCAACTCCATCACAACCCGCAAGGTCTCAACCTTCACGTTTTTCCGTTGTGCGGTCCTTCTTGCATGGCAAGCACTTTACAGGACGAGCAGTGGACGCGATTTCTAACTGTAGGAGGACCTCCTCTTCGCTAAACTATGCGGCTAAGTGGAAGGTTTTCCGTCGTTGGTGTAGGGATCATTCTGTAGATATATTTGATCCCTCTATACCAGACATTGCTAACTTTCTAGTATACTTGTTTGACGAAATCAAACTGCAGCCTGTTACTATAAAGGGTTATAGATCTATGTTATCTGATACCTATGCACATCATGATAGTTTACAAATTGGATCTAATGTCTCTTTATCGAAATTGGTTAGAAACTTTTCGATAAATAGACCCAGAACTCTTAGATTAATTCCTAAGTGGAATTTAGCTTGGGTTCTCCTTAAATTGAAGGAAAAGCCATTTGAACCTCTTGGGACAGTAGATTTCAAATTCTTATCTTATAAGACAGCTTTTCTCCTAGCTTTCTCTTCTGCCAGAAGAGTCAGTGAGCTTCATGCACTATCGGTGGATGATTCTCATTATCGTAGTGTTGGGAACACTATCACCTTCACTACTAATGTCGGTTTTTTAGCTAAGAATCAGGCTCCTAATAAATATCCGGAACCTATTGTTATTAAGGCTCTTCCGTCTTCAGACGGGCGTAGGCCTTTACTCTGTCCTGTTAGAGCACTACGTATCTATAAACAGAGATCTCAGTTCATCAGAAAGGGACGGAAACGTTTCTTTCTGTCTTTGATGCCTAATAGAAAGGACATTTCAGTCCATTCTATTGCTAGATGGATTCAGTTAACTATCCGTACTGCGTATGAAGATTTATCTTCTTCTCAGCAGTCTGTGCTTAAGATTTCTGCTCATGAAGTAAGAGCTCTTTCTACTTCCTGGGCTTATGCTAATAGTGTTGCTATTACAGATTTAATGAAGGCTGCTTATTGGTCTCAGCCTTCCACATTTACTAATTTTTATCTCAGAAATATTGAGTCCATTTCTGGAGACCTGCATTGTTTAGGTCCGTTATCTGTTGCTCAGAATGTCGTCCACTAAACAGTTGCAACTATAGTTATGCAGGCTTTCTGTTCCGGCAGTGACTCCGTCCGGCTGCCCTCTTCGCTCTGGGCTATTTGACCCAGGGCAAGGGGAAGGGGGGGGGGCGGGTGTTCCCTTAGGTCACCTGCTTTATAGTGAAAAGCAAGGGAATGCCTCCTCCAAGACAGTATTTCTGAGTCGCTTCCGGGATGGTTTTAAAGTGTAATATTAATGTTTAATTTCATTCATGTCTTATTTTTAAAGTGTAGCTCGGTGTGAAGCATTTGTATATGTCAAGTGTCAAACGGGCTTTAATATACAATACTCGGACACTTTTAAATGATTATAAAGAGTCTCAATTCTCTGGACTACTTTATTTATTGGCTTGCTTTAAAAATAATTAGTATAAGGGTTATACTGGATGTTAATAGAGAACATGAATGTTATTGTGCTCAATTATTAAGGGTAGTGTATCTTTCTAATTTAATATTAAATAAGAAAGATACATGTAAAGCCTAATACTCCTTTTCTCCTTAAGGGGTTACCTCTTTATTATATAATTGAGCTTATTGGATTTTCCTCTATGTCCTAGGCCCTCCAGCCTGTTTACTATTCAGCTAAGTCTGGGTCATTGGTACAGTATAAAAATGTTAAAAAATTTATAGTAATTTATATATTTTTTATACTTACCAATGACCCAGACGGGGATGGCCCTCCCTGAGTTGGGAACTCTTGCCTCCCCGCTGAGTACATAGCGCTGACCAGGCACTGCCAGTAAGAATGATATTTGGCGCCAATTTCGGGACGACTGTGTCACTGCGCATGCGCAGTAGAGTCGTACTATGGAGGTCCTTTAGGACATGATTTCTTTTTGTTTTGGATGCAAATTTTGGGGATTGGGGGGCAAAATTTGTGTTTGGCCCTGGTTTTTGTGGAGTTAGCACCAGCTAAGTCTGGGTCATTGGTAAGTATAAAAAATATATAAATTACTATAAATTTTTTAACTTTCGAGGCATGACCCTGTTGTGGTCATTCTTGCTATGAATGTTCCATTGTTTGATCAGTGTTTCCTCTCTCCCTTTCCTTTATTCCCCCCTAGCTATTCTTCCATGCTTTTGGCTTATTTTTGTAATGTTTATTACTAAAATTTCTTTGGAGTTTTGGCTTGGAAACATAATTATTTTCTGTTTTTTCCCCATGTTTACGTCCTCACCCTTGGGTGTTTAGGTGTTTTGGTCTGCATCTACCATCTGATGTTCTGCAGTTTCTTCCCTGTCTCTGTTTTGCATCAGATAGTGTTTAAATTGGTAACTGATTTCGGGCCATGTTTACCAGTGCCTGGAGTCATGTTTCCGGTTTGTGTACACTTTTTGTTTATGTTGACAACGGTTACTTATTATAGTGATTACTTGTCCTCTGCTTAGTTCAGTTCATAGCAAGATACATTAATATTGTCCGTAAGTGTTACATTAATTTTTTGAAATGGTTTTAAAATTTTTGTCCACACTTAGGCTTTTTTGGGATCCATTTGGGCTCATTGTTCCCATTGGGAACTTGGGCTCTTCTGAAAAAATTTTCAAAATTTTTTTTTTTTTTTCAATTATTTTCTTTTGAAATGTTATAATGGATTATATTATATTATGTATTTTTGTTTCAAGGGTTAGTGCGAGTAATATGACTGTCTATATTTTTTCTTGATGAAAAAATATTGTTCAAATTGTAATGCGAGAATATCTTCCTCTAATTCGCAGGTTCATTGTGTTTCTTATAGTCAATGTATTCGCACTAATTCTTGATCTGTGTGTGTTGATTGGAATGACAACGTTGGGAGACGTGTGTCACAGTATTTTGTTAGCGGTGAGGGGTCCATTACGGTCCTCTCTCCGCAGGGTCACTCTATTTTATCAGTTTCTTTTTCAGAATTCAGAGTGATGTTTCCGTGATGTCTTCAACAAGTGTGTCTCCGTCGTTGCAATATTAGGGCTAGCGAAAAGTGCTCAAGGTATAACGACAATTGCCGGGAGTTCCCTAGTTGAATTGAAGGCATTGCTCGCCCGCTAGTCCAACCAGTGTCGCGACCATTCACCGAATGGCTCACCACAACCGGGTTCGTCCGTTGCGGTCCAGGAAGGAGATTTGGGTGATGCGAGCACTATAAAATACAATGTGCACACCCAGTGACGACGGATACGAGGATGGTACGGAGGAAGCCTATTAGTCCGGTTCCTAGCTCGTCCAGGTCCATCTGGGCTGCGAGCTAGATGTCCCTCTCTCGTACTACAACTTCTGGGCCCAGATCTTGTGGTACAAAAAGTTCCTCAGTCGGAGTATAAGTCCACTGCTTGGGATGCTCCGTTACATAGACAGTCCGGAGAGAATGCTCTTTCGGCTTCCTCATCCTCACGGCAGCACATGCGACCGCACCTTGGCTACGTGGCCAGTCATATTCAACCAACATCGCCGACCAGGGATTCTACGGCGACCAGGTCACGCCATCCGGTAGCCAAGGATACGAGGCCTTCATATTCCGGACGTTCGCATATAAGAAATATGCAGGAGTCAACGTCCAAGGAGCTTCCAGTGGCTAAATCCTGTAAGACCGCAGCTCCACAGGCCTCCGTTACGGACATGCTATCACAGATAGCACAAATTATCGCAGCATCCCAGCAACCGACAGTAACTCTGTCGGATCAAGAATTATCCGAGGAAGCTGGGTTGGTACGTTCCGTTGCAGGTTCAGGCACGGACAACCAAGAATTACAAGTGGTCCGACAGGATGGCGAAAGGGATACGGATGATTGTATTTTTCCCTTTCGGAACAACATAATTGCCGTAGAGTGCATCCGGCAATATCTTCTGACATTGTTCCTCCAGACCAAAAATGCTGCGTTGCCAAATAAGAGACTGATAGCGCCACTGGACTCAGAATTCTTATCGGTTTAGGGACACCGTCCTTCAGTTTCCGACATAGTCCAAAAATGTCTCACAGACATTTGAACTATTGAATGACGCTATATATATAACTTGCTACCTAAACGGGCAGGTCAGGTTTCTTATCGGCAAATGCTCTACATCTGCCTTTCATCAATTCAAGGATTTTTGAAATGGCAGGACAGAGCATTCCGAGAGTTTCTCTGTGTCTAGACGACCAGGCCAAAGACCTAGTATTGTCTATACCGTCGTCTATGTCAATTCTAATCACGATGTTGGAAATTACAATATCGTCTAGCAAGGTTAGCTCAGACGCATTATCGTATGCAGATCACCTTACCAGAACGTTATCATTACGTCTCAAAGGAAAAGAATTCCAGGATGTACAACCTCATTAAGAGTTCTTTCAAGGGCCTTAGCATTCTCCACATATAACTCTGCCCTTTTAGTGGCAATATGGAGTTGGTTAGACGTGACGCGGCCCTGGCTACATCCACGCGTGTGGATAAGTAAGGTGAAAAACTCTCTCAGAGTCGCTCCGGTCTCCGGAGAGTTTCTCTTCGACGGCAAGCTTTCCGCATTCTGTGATCAGATAACTAGGAAAGCTTCAGACTCTCTGCTATTTAAATCCGCTTCCATACAGTCGGTTTCAGTGGAGAAAAGTAGGACAGGCATTTCTGGGGCGAATACGTCCAAGGGAAGTTCCTATAGAGGTTCCTAGGTGTCCTCTACGTCTTACTCTAGAGACCATCAGGGTAGCGACTCAGGTAGGGGTTGTAATACTGGCCGAGACATCCGATCAGACGCCCCTAGGTCGGCAGGGCGAGGTGCTGGCCGTGGAGGACATGGTTTCTCCTTCCGCAAACCTCACAGGACCAGGAGGTAATGGTATTATCCTCTATCGTGTTCGAGTGAGCGGAAGACGGTCGAGTTTCTCAATCAATTGGGAGTAGATTACGGATGTCCTTTGGATTCAAGGGGTGATTTCGGAAGGACTAAATTGTCCTTCAAATGAAAACCTCCGTTAACTCGAAGTCTAAGATGGACTCAGCTTCCGTCAAGTCCGCAAGAAGAGGCTCGCTTCCATCAAAAGTCCAGTCTCTTCTGGATTGATCGCGATAGAGATCGTAGAAATACAGGAATTTCCAGGTTTCTACAACCATCCTTTTCTGGTTCCAAAACCAGACGGCTTGTTCCGTCCACTCATAAATCTGAGCTGGATAAACAAGCTGATCGTGGCCCCAAGTTTCTATATGGAGACCATCCGATCGGTCAGAGCGAGTATTTGGGTGTACGACTAAGCTACATGCATAGATCTTAAGATGCGTACTTTCACATCATGGTACATCAGGCGTTCAGAAAGTATCTTCGCTTCCTCATCATAGGAGTCGTGTATCAGCTCCGAGCAGTGTGCTTCGGTCTGAATCTAGCCTCCTGGGCTTTCACTCGAATAATGAATTCGGTAATGACTCATTTCCAAGCTCATTTGTCTACGATAACGTCGACCTACCTGGATGACATTCTTCAGAGGTACAGCAATGAGTTAGCACTTCAGAACGATGTGCAGAATCTGCTTCTATTGATCCGACGTCTCGGTTTCATAAGTAAACGAGGAGAAGTCGGATCTGGTATCGTCCAAGTCATTCACCCACCGGGGGATGAGCTTCGAGACGAACAGCATTCTCGTTCGTCTGCCATTAACCAGAGCGAAATTAATCAGTTGTTATGCTCGCTATTGTCTTCACTGAGACAAGGTCTCAGCGAGAGATCTCATGAGACTGATACGTTTGTGTGGAGCTACCACGATTTTATTCCGATGGGGCGGTTACACACTTTTCCTCTCCAAATTTCTTCTGATCCAGAATTGGAGGGTTAAGATTCTTTCGCTCGATACGGACATGTTCTTGTCAAATCAAGTGAATAAGAGATTCAGACTTGGGCAAGTTTTCAGTGGTTAACTCGGGGAGTTACACTGCAATTGCCGGATCCGAGTTTTACAGTTTTGACGGATGCCAGTCAAACAGGTTGGGTCGTATCATTGAGCCCAACGGATTTGAAGTGCCAGGGTCTTTGGGATCCGTAGTTCCTAATCAAGCACATTAACATCAAGAATGATGTCATTTTGGCTTGCGCTACGTTACTGGATGAACGTTATTCAGAATGCTCACGGGCTAATTCTGTCTGACATTTCGACGGTATTAGCGTATTTTCGGAACTAGGGAGGCACTCATTCCATTTTGTTATTCATGTTAACGGAATGAATCCTTCTATTAGTACTAGAACATCAAGTTCTCCTATCGGTCCATCATATTCCGGGTCGTCTGAACGTATTAACGGACTCCCTTTCACGGAGAGGCCGCTTGTTGCCGTCAGAATGGACTTTCAACAAACAAGTATTCAATCAGATTTGCTACCAAGGAGAGCGGCCAATGATCGACTTATTTACGACGCATCTCAACAATCAATTGCAGACGTATGTGTCACCATGTTCGGATCTTCGAGCGTTTGCAGTAGACGCGCTATCGATCTTGTGAGACTGAATAATAGGATATATGTATCTTCCAGTGCCGTTGATTCAGCAGATATTGCTCAAGTTAAATAATCTCAGTGCAAAATTCTGTTGGTAGCATCTCTATCTCCACAAAGGCCGTGGATTAATTTACTCAGGCGTCTGTTGTGGGACATGCCTTTGGAAGCTTCCTGCACATTTTGGTCCATTCTATGGTCAGATTGATTCAATTAACTATCAGTACTGCTTATGATAATATCTTCAATCAGCAGTCTCTGCTTTAGATTTAAGCTCATGAAGTAAGAGTTCTTTCTACATCATGGGCTTACGCTTATAATGTTGCTATTACAGATCTAATGAGGGCTGCATATTGGTCTTAGCCCTCTACTTTCACGAATTTGTATCTGAGAAATATTGAGTCCATTTCTGCAGATCTGCATTGTTTAGGTCCGTTATCTTTCACTCAGAATGTCGTCCACTAAACAGTTACAACTATATGTGTGTAGGCTTTCGGTTCCGGCAGTGACTCTGTCCTGCTTCCCTCTTCGCTCTGGAGTATTTGATCCAGGGCAAGGGGAAGGGGTGGGGGGGGGGGGGGTGTTCCCTTAGGTCACCTGCTTTATAGTGTAAAGCAAGGGAATACCTCCCTTGGAGTAATTCCGAGTCGGTACTGGGATGGTTTTAAAGTGTAAAGCTAATGTTTACTCATCCATGTAATATTTTTAATGTGTTGCTCGGTGTGAAGCATTTGTATATGTCACATGTTAATCGGGCGTTAATATACAATCCTCGGACACTTTTAAATGAGTATATAGAGTCTTATTTCTCTGAACTATCTTTATTTATTGGCTTTCCTTTAAAAAATATTAGTATAAAGGGTTATACTGGATGTTAATAGAGATCATTGATGTTATTGTGCTCAATTACAGAATGGTGTTGTGTCTTTCTTCTTTTGATACAAATAAGAAAGATACATGTAAAGCCTATCTCTCCTTTTCTCCTTGAGGGGATAGTTCTATTATATGTAATTGAGTCTATTGGATTTTCCTTTATGTCCTAGACCCTCCAACCTTTTTACTATTCATCTAAGTCTGGGTCATTGGTACAGTATAAAAATGTTTAAAAATTTATAGTAATTTATATATTTGTTATACTTACCAATGACCCAGATGCGGATGGCCCTCCCATGAGTTGGGAACTCCTACCTCCCCGCTGAGTACATAACGCTTACCAGGCACTGGTTGTAAGAATGACATTTGGCGCCAATTTCGAGACCTCCTTGACACTGCGCATGCGCAGTGGAGTAAAAGTATGGAGGACCATAGAGGACATGTAATTTTCGGTTTTAGATGCAAATTTTGGGGATTGGGGGGTAAAATTTGCGTTTGGCCCTAAATATTTAGAGTTAGCACCAGCTAAGTCTGGGTCATTGGTAAGTATAAAAAATATATAAATTATTATAAATTTTTTAACTTTTTTACAAAATTACTTCATGTAGCCTATTTTCGAGGCATGGCCCTGATATTGTCATTCTTGCTATGAATTTACCATTGTTTGTTCAGTGTTTCCTCTCTCCCTTTCCTGTATTCCCCCCTTGCTATTCTCCGTGCTTTTGGCATAATTTTTGTAATTTTTTTTTTACTAAAATTTCTTGGGAGTTTTGGCTTGGTAACAGAATTTAATTTTCTGTTTTTCCCCATGTTTACGTCCTCACCCTTGGGTGTTTAGGCATTGTGATCTGCATCTTCCATCCAATGTACTGCAGTTTCTTCTCTGGAAGTCTCTGTTTTACATCGGATAGTGTTTAAATTGGTGACTGATTTTGAGCCATGTTTACAGTGCTTGGAGTCATGTTTCGGGTTTTTGTACACCTTTGTTTGTGTTGTCAACGCTTACTTCTGATAGTGATTACTTGTCTTCTGTTTAGTTCTGCTCATAGCCAGATACATTAATATTGTCTGTAAGTGTTACATTCATTTTTAAAAGTGTTTTAAAATTTTTGTCCACACTTAGGCCTTTTTGGGATCCATTTGGGCTCATTGTTCCCATTGGGAACTTGGGCTCTTCTAAAAAATTTTCAAAAATTTTTTTTTTTTTTTGAAATTATTTTTTGGAAATGTTATAATGGATTATATTATATTATGTATCTTTGTTTCAAGGGTTAGTGCGAGTACTATGACTGTTTATATTTTTTCATGATGAAAGAATATTGTTCAAATTGTAATGCAAGGAAATCTTCCTCTGATTCTCATGTTAATTGTGTTTCTTGTAGTCTATGTACTCGCACTAATTCTTGCTCAGTGTGTGCCAATTGGAATGACAAATGTTGGAGACGTGTGTCATGGTATGTTGTTAGCAGTGAGGAGTCCATGCCACTCCTCTCTCCTCAAGGTCACTGGAGTTTATCAGTCTCTTTTTCAGAGGAACAAGGACAGGGTGATGTTTCAGTGATGTCTTCAACAATTGTGCCTCCGTCGTTGCAGTCTAACGAAGAGCTAGCGGCAAAAGTGCTCATGGAGATACAACAATTGCCTAAGAGGTCCCTAGTAGGAATGACAGCGTTGTTGTCCGCTAGCTCACCGAGTGTAACGACCATTCATCGAATGGCTCGGCAGCCGTGTTCGTCCGTTGTGAGCACTATAAACATTGAACGTGCACACCCAGCGATGACGGATCCGAGGATAGTAGGGAGGAAGCCTGTCAGTCCAGTAGCTAGCTCATCCAGGTCCACCCGTACCATGAGCAAGAGAGCTCCCTCTCTCTTACAGCAACATCTGGGACCAGATGTTGTTGTACGTGATGTTAATCAGTCGGAGCATATGTCCACTCCATCTGCTCGGGACGCTCCGTTACATAGACAGTCTGCAGCGACTAGTCTATCGACTTCCTCATCCTCACGGCAACACACATGACCACACCTTGGCTACGTGACCGCTGATATCCAGCCAGCTTCGCCGACCAGGGATTCCACGTCGACCAGGTCACGCCATCCGGTAGCCAGGGAAACGAGGCCTTTGCAATTGGGATGGGCGCATAAAAGAAGTATGCGAGATTCAACGTCCCAGGAGCTTCCAGTGGCTAAATCATGTAAGACTGCGGCTCCACAGGCCTCCGTAACAGATTTGCTATCGCAGATAGCTCATCTTATTGTAGCATCCAAGCAGCCGTCAGAAACCTTTTCCGATCAGGAATTGTCTGAGGAAGCTTGGTCGGTTCGTTCCGCTGCAGAGTCAGCAAGTGACGACCGAGATTATAAAGTGGTCCAGCCGGATGGAGAAAGGAATTCAGAGGAGTTGGAATTTTCCCTTTCGGAGCAACATAAGGTAGCCGTAGATTTCATCTGGCAATACCTTCCTGATGTTGTTCCTCCGGACCAAAAGGCTGCAGTGTCGGATAAGAGACTGATAGCGTTGCTGGACACAGACTTTTTCGGCCGGATTATGGACACTGTCCCTGAGTTTCCGACCCAGTCCAGAAATGTCTCATGGACATTTGATTTTTTGAATGATGCTATATTCAAACTTGCCTCCAAGACGGGCAAGTCCGGTTTCTTATCGGCCAATGCTATACAGCTGCCTTTCATCAATTCAAGGAATAAATTTGAAATGGCAGGACATAGCATTCCGAGAGTTCCTCTGCGTCTGGACGACCAGGCTGAAGACCTAGAATTGTCTTTGCCATTGTTTATGTCTATTCCAGCCACGACGTTGGATATGGCAATCTCGTCTAACAGGATCAGTTTAGACGTGTTATCGTACGCACATCACCTTACCAGAGCGTTATCATTACGTCTTGAAGGAAAAGAATTCCAGGATGTTCAAACTTCCTTAAGAGTTCTTTTGAGGAGTTAGTTAAACATGATGTTGCCCTGGCTGCATCCACTCGCGTGGATCGTAAGGTGAAAAACTCTCTTCGAGTCGCTCCGGTCTCCGGAGAGCTTTTCTTTGACGGCAAGCTTTCCTTGATCTATGATCACTAAGAAAGCTTCAGACTCTCTGCTGTTCAAGTCCGCTTCTAAAAAGTTGGATTCAGCGGAGAAGAGTAAGACAGGCACTTCTGGGACGAGTACGTCCAAGGGAAGTTCCTATAGAGAGTCTTATAAGTCCTCTAGGTCTTACTCCAAGGACCGTCAATGTAGCGACTCAGGTAGGGGCCGTAAAACTGGTTGAGAAAACTGGTTAGACGCCCCTAGGTCGACGGGGTGAGGTGCGGGTTGTGGAGGATGTGGTTTCTCCTCCCGCAAGCCTCGCAGGACCAGGAAGTGATGGTGCAAACCTCTATTGTGTTCCAGTGAGCGGAAGGTTATCGAGTTGCTCAACCAATTGGTTGTCGATTATGGACGACCCATGAGTTCGAGGGGTGATTTCAGAAGGGCTAAAACTGTCCTTCAAAATAAAGTCTCCGTTAATTCGATGTCCAAGATGGACTCAGCTTCCATCAAATCCTCAGAAGAGAAGTTTGCTTCTATTAGAAGTCCAATCTCCTCTGGAGAAGAACGCGATAGAGGTCGTAGAAAACCAGGAATCTCCAGGTTTCTACAGCCATCTGTTTCTGGTTCCGAAACCAGACGGCTCGTTTCGTCCAGTCATAGATCTAAGCTGGATAAACAAGCTGATCATGGCTCCAAAATTTATGGAGACCATTCGATCGGTCAGAGCGAGCATTCGAGTGAACGACTCTGCTGCGAGCATAGATCTAAAGGATGCGTACTTTCACGTCATGGTACATCCGGCGTTCAGAAAGTATCTCCGCTTCGCTGTCCTAGGAGTTGGTTATCAGTTCCGAGTGATGTGCTTCAGTCTGAATCTAGCGCCCTGGGCTTTCACTCGAATAATGAACTCAGTAATGACTCATTTCTGAGCTCATTTGTCTGCGGTAACGTTGGCCTACCTGGACGACATTCTTCAGCGGTTCGGCACCGAGTTAACGCTTTAGAACGATGTTCAGAATCTGCTTCAACTGCTCCGACGTCTCGGTTTTATAATAAACGAGAAGTCAGATCTGGTGCCGTCCAAGTCATTCACCCACCTGGGAATGAGCTTCGAGATGCACAACAATCTCGTTCATCTGCTGTTAACCAGAGCAAAATTAATCAGTTGTTATGCTCGCTTTTGACTTCACTCCGACAAAGTCACAGCGAGAGAATTCATGCGACTGATAGGTTTGTGCGGAGCCGCCGCAGATCTTATTGCGATGGGACGGCTACGTACTCGGCCACTCCAAATCTTTCGGAATCAGAATTGGAGCGTCAAGATTCATTCGCTCGATGTGAATATCGTCTTGTCGAATCAAGTCAAACAAGAGATTCAGACTTGGGCAGATATTCAGTGGTTAACTCAGGGAGATCCACTGCAATAGCCAGATCGGAGTTTTACAATTATGACAGATGCCAGTCAAACAGGTTGGGGTGCAACCTTAAGCCCAATGGATTCGAAGTGCCAGGATCTTTGGGATCCGTTATTCCTAAACAAGCACATAAACATCAAAGAAATGATGTCAATTTGGCTTGCACTGCGTCATTGGATGAACATAATTCAGAATGCACATGTGCAAATTCTATCCGACAATTCGACGGTAGTAGCGTATATTCGGAACCAGGGAGGCACTCATTCCATTCCGTTATTCAACTTAATGGAAAGAATCCTTCTGTTTGTCCTTGAGCATCAAGTTCTTGTATCAGTCCATCATATTCCGGGTCGTCTGAACGTTTTGGCAGACTCCCTTTCTCGGAGGGGTCGCATGTTGCCTTCAGAATGGACTCTCAACAAACGAGTATTCAATCAGATTTGCTACCAATGGGAGTGTCCGATGATAGACTTATTTGTGACGCATCTCAACAATCTATTGCAGACGTATGTGTCGCCGTGTCCAGATCCTCGAGCGTTTGCTGTAGATGCTCTCTCGATCTCTTGGAACGGAATGATAGGGTATGCGCAGGGACCAGCCGTGAGGGCGACTAGGGCGATTAAGTCGCCTAAAAAAATAGTCGGGGCGATTACAAGTCGCCCTCTAAAAATTGGCCAAAATGAAGAAAGGCTGAACTGAGTGATGCGAAGTTTACATGAAAACGATTATTTTCAAAAATTGAATGTGCTCGAGTGTGATAAATAGGCATTTTAATTCGTCAAATAAACGTCCATTTATGTGAAATCACACGACAATGAATTGTCCATTGTCGCTTTCGGCGGATTTTTTTTATTTCTATTTTGATGCGTTTCAGTCGGAGCTTCAAGTGTCGAAACGAAAATAGGTGACTTTCGCGACTCAACAAAATAACCCAGTTTGAAAGTAGGTTACGTCGCTCAGGATGCCGGAAATGTATACACAACGGACGTATTTTATAACACAGTATTTTCATTTTGTTTTGCTGACGACTGTTAACTGTTGGGCTGTCTATTCCCAGAAAAACACAAACGGAATTGAAACACATGAAAAAAAGTTTAGTGATGACAAGAAAAGCTTTGTACAGGACACAAGTGTGCATGTGGACGATCTTGAAAAAGGGTCCTCCTAAACACCGGAATGACAGGAAATGACGTGGAATGACACCGGAATGCCATAAAAACGATGCGGAATGACATTTCTTTTACAAAATACTCGACCCCAGAATATATTTTGTTTATTAACTAACAAAATACCTCCCAAGCAACCTTCTTACATGTGGTCCTGTTCACACTTTCAGACTTAGGAAATTATTAGCTTAGTAGACTTTGGTGAAAGGCAACCAGAGGAGGGTGCTGGAGGATTGGCACGAAGAAGAGGGGAGGGGTCATGAATGAGAGGGTAGCAGTGAGGGGATTTTCAGTCAATAATAACTTTGTGATTTTTTAACCTGGCACAGATGCATCACAGACAACTGGACCTGGATTATTTGAACGTTAATGGAGGACCACTAATTGAAACTATGAAGGGGTGGGGGGGGAGGGGGGGTGGTGGTACATGAATATTCTTAATTTTCCCCACTTGCCTATGAAGTCTCCCTACATGACTCTGCAGTCTCCCTATTTTGTCTGGAGGGAGACTTGAAGTCTCCCTAAAATTGCCCCCTAGGCTGGTCCCTGGGTATGCATTTCCTCCAGCGCCACTGATTCAGCAGATATTGCTCAGGATAAAGCAATCTCACTGCAAGATTCCGTTGGTAGCATCTCTGTCATCCCAGAGACCATGGATAAATCTACTCAGGTGTCTGTTGTGGGACATGCCGCGGAAGCTTCCTCCATGAGAGGATCTTCTTTCACAGGGGAAATCACGCACACTGCATCACAAAACCCGCAAGGTCTCAACCTTCACGTATTTCCGTTGTGCGGTCCTTCTTGCATGGCAAGCAATTTACAGGACGAGCAGTGGTCGCAATTTCTAACTGTAGAAGGACCTCCTCTTCGCTAAATTATGCTGCTAAGTATAAGGTTTTCTGTCGGTGGTGTAGGGATCATTCTATTGATATTTATGATCCCTCCATTCCAGACATTGTTAATTTTCTAGTCTACCTGTTTGATGAGATCAAACTGCAGCCTGTTACCATTAAGAGTTATAGGTCTATGCCATCTGATACCTATGCACATCATGATAGCTTACAGATTAGATCTAATGCCTCTTTATCCAAGTTAGTGAAAAACTTTTCGATAAATGGACCTCGAACCCTTAGATTAATTCCTAAGTGGAATTTAGCTTGGGTTCTTCTTAAGCTAAAAGAAGCGCCATTTGAGCCTCTTGACACGGTGGACTTCAAATTCTTATCTTATAAGACAGCTTTTCTCTTAGCCTTTTCTTCGGCTAGAAGAGTTAGTGAGCTTCATGAACTATCTGTTGAGGATTCTCACTATCGTAGTGTAGGTAATACTATTACCTTGACTACTAATGTTGGATTTTTGGCTAAGAATCAGGCTCCTAATAAGTATTCGGAACCTATTGTTATTAAGGCTCTTCCATCTTCAGATGGGCATAGGCCTTTACTCTGTCCTGTTAGAGCTATGCATATTTACAAACGTAGATCTGAGTTTTTCAGAAAGGGACGTAAACGTTTCTTTCTGTCTCTGCTGCCCAATAGAAAGGACATTACAGTCCATTCTATTGCAAGATGGATTCAATTAACTATCCATACTGCTTATGAAAATTTATCTTCATCTCAGTAGTCTGTGCTTAAGATTTCGGCGCATGAAGTAAGAGCGCTGTCTACATCTTGGACTTATGCTAATAGTGTTGCTATTACCGATTTGATGAAGGCTGCATATTGGTCTCAGCCTTCGACATTCACGAGTTTTTATCTTAGAAATATTGAGTCCATTTCTGGCAACCTGCGTTGTTTCGGTCCGTTATCTGTTGCTCAGAATGTCGACCACTAAACAGTTGCAACTATAGTTATGCAGGCTTTGTATTCTGGCAGCAACTCTGTCCTGCTGCCCTCTTTGCTCTGGGGTATTTGACCAAGGGGAAGGGGGGG
This sequence comes from Pictodentalium vernedei, assembly GCA_031216915.1. Taxonomy (NCBI): domain Eukaryota; kingdom Metazoa; phylum Mollusca; class Scaphopoda; order Dentaliida; family Dentaliidae; genus Pictodentalium; species Pictodentalium vernedei. The sequence continues at coordinate 19,895,921 of CM062290.1, read as the reverse complement.
GGGGGGGTTGGTGTTCCCTTAGGTCACCTGTTTTATAGTGAAAAGCAAGGGAATACCTTCTCTGGAGTCAGTAATTCCGAGTTGGTACCGGGATGGTTTTAAAGTGTAAAGCTAATGTTTAACTCGTTCATGTAATATTTTTAAAGTGTAGCTCGGTGTGAAGCAATTGTATATGTCACGTGTCATATGGGCGTTAATATACAATCCTCGGACACTTTTAATGAGTATAAAGAGTCTCATTTCTCTGGACTTCCTTTATTTATTGGCTTTCCTTTTAAAAATATTAGTATAATGGGTTATACTGGATGTTAATAGAGATCATTGATGTTATTGTGCTCAGTTATGGAAGGGTATTGTGTCTTTCTTGTTTGATACAAATAAGAAAGATACATGTAAGACCTCTTCTCCTCTTCTCCTTGAGGGGATATTTCTGTTTACATGTAATTGAGCTTATTGGATTTTCCTCTGTGTCCTGGGCCCTCCAGCCTTATTTCTATTCAGCTAAGTCTGGGTCATTGGTACAGTATAAAAATGTTAAAAAATTTATAGTAATTTATATATTTTTAGCTCACCTGAGCGAAGCTCAAGGGGAGCTTTACTAATCGCTTTCCATCCGTCGTCCGGCCGTCGTCAACTTTACAAAACCAATTTCTCTGAAGAAACCACTGGCCCAATATTTTTCAAATGTTGGGTTAATGTTTATTACCTAATGTCAATTCAGATTTGTTCAAATGAAGTTGCCCCTCGTCCTGGGTGGGGCCACGCCCCCAAGGGGCACCAAAATCTTTGAAAATCTTCTCATGAACCACCAGTAGCAGAGACTTGATATGTGGTATACAGAGTCCTTTTGAGCTTTAGAATCAAGTTTGTTCAAGAGAAGTTTGTCGGGCATTATTTGCCTTTATTATGGGAGGGGCAAAAATTTTGGCCACACCTAAAATTTCTATTTTCTGAACCGTGAGGTCGATTTGAACCAAATTTGATATGAGATGATAATGGGTCATAAGTAGTTGATTGATGCAAAAAAAAAAATTTCTCATTGCCCTGTGGGAACCTCGGGAGCTAAAAATAGGAAAAACCTTAAAACTGCCATATCTCCAAAACTACACGGCACAGAGAATTCTTATTTTGTATAAAGCTTACTTTTATCCAGTAGAATAGAATGGTTAAAAAAAATCCCTATCGGTTTGATCGCAAGGTACTTTTTTCAGGACTTTGAAAAAGTGCTGAGTCAGCACTTTTTAACACCGTAGGCAATGGGAAAAACATTAAAAAATCTTCTTCAGATCCAGCAGGCAGAATCTTTTGATTTTTGGTATGAAACATTGTAGGGTGGATCTGATTCAAGTTTGTTCAAATCGGCCCCCTGGGTTCATATTTTGGCTCAGTATAGGAGCCCGATTTCGAACTTAGTGCATTTCAGGCAAATTTCTTCAAAAATCTTCTTCTCCAGATCGAGCAGGCAGAATCTTTTCATATTTGGTATGCAACATTGTGGGGTGGATCTGATTCAAGTTTGTTCAAATCGGCCCCCTGGATTCATATTTGGGCTCACTATAGAAGCCCGAATTAGAAATTAGTGCATTGCAGGCAAATTTCTTCAAAAATCTTCTTCTCCAGCCAGATCCAGCAGGCAGAATTTTTTCATATTTGGTATGCAACATTGTGGGGTGGATCTGATTCAAGTTTGTTCAAATCGGCCCCCTGGATTCATATTTGTGCTCACTATAGAAGCCCGAATTAGAAATTAGTGCATTGCAGGCAAATTTCTTCAAAAATCTTCTTCTCCAGATCCAGCAGGCAGAATCTTTTCATATTTGGTATGCAACATTGTGGGGTGGATCTGATTCAAGTTTGTTCCAATCGGCCCCCTGGATTCATATTTGGGCTCACTATGGAAGCTAGAATTAGAAAATTAGTGCATTTCAGGCAAATTTCTTAAAAAATCTTCTTCTCCAGATCCAGCAGACAGATTCTTTTGATATTTGGTATGCAACATTGTGGGGTGGATCTGATTCAAGTTTGTTCAAATCGGCTTCCTAGATTCATATTTGGGCTCACTATAGAAGCTTGAATTCGAACTTAGTGCATTTCAGGCAAATTTCTTTAAAAATCTTCTTCTCCAGATCCAGCAGGCAGAATCTTTTGATATTTGGTATGCAACATTGTGGGGTGGATCTGATTCAAGTTTGTTCAAATCGGCTCCCTAGATTCATATTTGGGCTCAGAATAGAAGCTCGAATTCGAACTTAGTGCATTTCAGGCAAATTTCTTAAAAAATCTTCTTCTCCAGATCCAGCAGGCAGAATCGTTTGATATTTGTATGCAACATTGTGGGGTGGATCTGATTCAAGTTTGTTCAAATCGGCTCCCTAGATTCATATTTGGGCTCAGAATAGAAGCTTGAATTCGAACTTGGTGCATTTCAGGCAAATTTCTTAAAAAATCTTCTTCTCCAGATCCAGCAGGCAGAATCGTTTGATATTTGGTATGCAACATTGTGGGGTGG
>CM062290.1:19224675-19293312 GCA_031216915.1 Pictodentalium vernedei | reverse complement strand
TCTAAAACATAGGGTATGATCCCTCATTGGAACGAGCTCGTTACAATGAGGGGTCATAACCTTTGTTTTTGAGACAAAAAATGAAACAAATAGTTATTCAAGAATTTTTTTTGCAAATGTCGCCTGCTTTTCATGTTAGGTAAAGGGTTAAAAAAAAAACAATGAAGTCCCCATTACACCCACGGCAAAGCGTCTTCGTTTGCGCGCACGGACACGTGACACAATTGTTGATTGCATAATTCACTTGTGAAGTTATCGTTTATATTCAAACCCGGAAATCCCAGTAAATCACACTTTTTAAAGTAATAAAAGTAACAAAATGAAACTTGACATTATTTTCTCCTGATGCCATAGAAGTCTTTTCAATAAGTATTTGCTTCTTAACTGGACCTTCCTTGCTATTCTAATAATTTGAAGGGAGATAACTTTATAGAAAGTCGTTATTCAAGACAACAGAAGTCAGGAATATTTGTTTGTTTGTTAAAGACTCTGCTGTATCTCTACCGATCGAGGCAAAATTTGGTACCTGTGGTAATTTGACCAGGAACGTGACCTGGAATTGGTCCCTATCGTCGCTTTTACCCTTCATCTTGAGCAATGGCGTGGTGCACTCCCACAATTTTAGAGATATTATTGACACCTATTTTTTTAATTCAACTAATAATATTTTGAATTCTTAGAGAATGTAAAACATATTCACAAAAAATATAAAGCTGCTTTTTTGCTGATCCAGCAGTTTTAAACAGAGCCCAAATTTGGGCTTCTAGCACTCGACCAGTAATTCAATTTTTAAATTGTCCAGCTGAATCAGGCTCCGACCACAACACACACCATCCGCAAAAGGCAATAGTTGATCTACCTTCAGGATGACTAAGTGATTTCACGATGTTGCATTAGCATCTCCCCCCCCCCCCCCCCCCTTCGCAACTATCTCTTTTTTTCCTCCTGACCTCTGCCTTTTCATCTGTATTCCTATTTCTTTCCTCTTCTTACTTATGGGGAAGGCAGAAAGACAGCCAATCTGGCTAAACCTACCCATGTCGGTACACACATTTTTTCTTTTGATTAATATGTGAATGTGAATTGCATTTTATTATGAGCTAGCCTGTAAATTATAGCAAATTAGCTGAAAGATATTTCTCGATATCCATCGACTCGAGGGATATTGAGGAATATCCCTCAGTAGCTTCCTAAATGACTTCACGCCACGCCGCATCATGTCGCCTTGAAGGAACGATCAGCTGATCTTTGTTATTGTTTTGAAACGTACGCATTTGGGGTCGGAATGTTTTAGTGAATATTGGGAATTATCTCATTCGTGTGGAGCTGAAAGTATTATTTTTCACTCGCGCTTGTAGATATCCTCTTTTTATTTATGTGTACTGGCAAATAAAATATATCAATATCAGCATCAGTTAGTTTGAAGATTCGTGATCTTTCCCAACCCCACCCCAAGACCACCAGAAAAATAATATTTACTTCATTGCTATAGTGATCTTTATAGTTCGAATCTGAAGATTACTAAATATGAAAATAAGTCAACACACAACTATTCTTTTGCGTAGTACTGTATCAACTGTGTGGTTAACTCTACACTACAGCCGCCTTGGAAAGGCCACTAGTCACTTTCCACGGGTGGTCCATTTGTCCACGGTACAACCCGGTGCTTCATTAATTAAAATTTTGCTTCTGATAATTTTTATTACCTGTAAACGCATGCGTGGACATCACTACTCATGCGTGGATTTCGACCAGTTCACGACAGCCGTACTGTTTGCAATAATTTTTGATACGACAACCAGAGCAGTATTTGTTCCATTCTTGTCTCCAGTGCATGATATCTAAGTGTCTTGTCTGTGGGTATTTTCAGTCAATTTATAGAGGGCGTGTTAGTAATTATATTAGTTCATATCTTGTCTACTTCGAGGATCTATTGCTGAATTCATGACTCTAAAGAATCCCGATAGCCGATAATATTAACATTTCTTATACCAATACACTCAATATAATCTCCATTATTTTAGTCAATATTATAAAATTCTCACTCCCAATCTCAAATATTGTTGATTTCACACGAAATGAGACACTTCAGCTCTAACACGATGGATATAAATAGTGCTAATTTACAGTGCTACCGCCGTGAACTGATCACTTTCCACGGATGGGCAATATTTTCACGGACGCTATAATATTAGATTCAAAACGCTAATTTCAGGAATAATCATCAAAAATTTAATTAATGACGCGGGGGGGGGGGGGAGTGGGCGGTGGCGTTGCGGTAACCGGTTCTCGCCAGATCACCGAAGTTAAGCAACGTCGAGCCCGGTTAGTCCTTGGATGGGTGACCGTCTGAGCGATCGATTAGGACTCCCGCGTTGTTTCCTTGGGCAAGGCACTTAATCCCGATTGTCCACATGGGAGCACATTTGAATGGTAATATGGTTATTTTAAGCGTGACAACTCCACTTGACAACTTACTTGGCTCTCATTTCTTGAACTGTGACTATGTCATTTTTCATTGGGTGATATCAATTTTAGTCTATTTAAATAGCTGCATAAATGAGCGGTATTTTTTCCATATTTCCTCTGTTAAAGTAATATTTTGAATGTAATGATTAAGTGATAAGAATGGCTGAAAAGTGTATTAGTGTTTAAGATATATGGAAAATTATTCAGGGATTATTTTTTTTATTTTTAAGTTATGAGTCATGTGACACTTATAATAGTGAAATAAGCTTACTTTGTGAGAAATAATGTGACATGAAAAACAAAAACTCACCAGAATGTTTGTTTTTAAATTTCATTGAACTTTTGGGTAAATAAACATCTAAATGTGTCAAACAGCATGGTAAAAAATGCTAGTGGTAACCCCAACCCCCACCCTAATAATTTTCCAGGCAGGATATTTTCACCGGAATTGGAGCCTGAGATATCGATTTGCTCCTGCTGGTTATCATGTACATGTACTTTCTTACGGGACAAGATTTGGTTCGTGGACGTGTGTCACACACGCAGTTGGTCTTTATACAAATGGGGGTCTGTGGCTGATTGGGGATGTTGGGTTCCGTACGTGCTAAGGAAATAAGAAGTTGGGAAGCCAATGCATCCCGACCACTACATTCCTATTTATCCACAAACAAATTCCCTGAATTTATTTTCTATAATCCCCATTGACAAATATTCCAACCATATCATCAAGGCATGTCTTTTTTCGAATGTCTTATCAAAATTGAGTCTTAAAATGTCTTGACAGATTTTTCGACTGGGTCCGATAGTAGTAGGAGAGCGATGGATCGGCCCCAGTTGGCCGGAGGGAGAGCCCGAGGGAGAAGTGACTCCATAGTCACGTGACCTAATGATGTCATGTTTGGTAGTCATGGTAGCCCGCCATATTGGGACGTCATTCCTACAGTGATACGTGGTGTTAGTGCGCATGCGCAGCGCGTGTTATTAGGGTGATACGTGTTTTTATTTGATTTGAAAGCCCAGATTGGGCATATAGTAGTAGCGCGTAGTACCGAGGCCCCGCCCCCCCCGCCCCCCTCCGGTGGTAAGTTCGATTAAACTAGAGTAGTTTTCTGGCTCGGATTTTCCCCAAATCCTCGTTTACTTCGTAGAATTACCACAAACAACCCGATAATTGTTTACCCAATTCCACAATAACAGTGAGGAAAAACGACAAACCATGGTTTGACAGCGCCTTTAGAAGAGAGCTACACCATCGTGACCGACTAAGGAAATCAGCCGTGAAAAATAGTAAGCCCAAACTATGGGCAAAGTATAAGTCTGCCAGGAACAAGGTCAACAACATGAAAAAAATTGCCAAAATGCTTATTTGGAAAAAGTTGACGACTCCTTATCTCATGATACGGAACCTAGGCAGTTTTGGCATGTTGTTAAGAAGTTTTTTGCACAACCTTTCCAGCTCTGCAGGCATCCCCTATCTCCAGCGTGTATCTGATGAGGGCTGTGAAATAATCGAAAATGACACAGAAAAAGCAAACCTTCTAAACGAGACTTTTATTATTAACAGTGAATTAAACTCACATTTCAAAAAACTCCCACCCTTTATACGTAGATGTTCACAATCCATAAGTAACATATCTTTTTCTGAACAGGACGTTATCGACATTCTAAAAAGCTTGAAAACCTACCAGTCAAACGGTCACGATGGAATAAAATGTTGAAGGAAACAAAGTTTTCTGTCAGTAGAACACTTTTCCTTCTTTACAAAAAATCCTTATCAGAGTGTGCCTACCCAGACCAGTGGAAATTAGCTGATGTGATTCCACTTTTTAAAAAGGGGGACAAATACGACCCCAAAAATTACAGGCCTATATCCTTATTATGCTGTATTGGGAAAATCATAGAACGAGTTGTTTTTAAAGATATTCATAAATACTTCCTTCATAACAGTTTATTTTATAAATTTCAATATGGTTTTTTGCCGAACAATAGTACCGTATTCCAATTAAAAGAAGTCTGTCTCAACCTTTGCAACGCAATAGACAAAAACATGCAAACCTGTGGCGTTTTCTGTGATATTTCCAAGGCTTTTGACAGGGTATGGAACAAAGGATTAATTTTTAAACTAAAGCAGTATGGTGTTTCTGGTCCACTCCTATGATGGTTTCATAGTTATCTTACAAACCGAAGGCAAATAGTGAAAATTAACGGCTGCAAATCGGATTATAAAGATACAGAAGATGGAGTCCCATAAGGTTCCGTTCTTGGCCCTTTTTTATTTCTCGTGTACATCAACGACATAGCCGACTATATCGAGTCTGTTGTTCGACTGTTCGCTGATGATACTTGTCTGACAGAGTCATCTTCTGATACTCATAGAATCCAGTCAAAAATGAACACCGAACTCCAAAAAATTAACAAATGGGCTGACACGTGGTTGGTCACATTTAATTCTAAAAAAACTAACGTTATACTATTTACACTCAGCAGTGATGTTATATTTCCAAATATTGTTTTTAACAGCGAAACATTAGATTTTGTTGCTGTCCACAAACATTTGGGGTTATCTACCCAATCCAACTTAAGTTGGGAAGCCCATATTGATGATATCTGTAAAAACGCTTGGGCAAGACTTTCTCAGTTGAGAAAATTGAAGCACATTTTTAACCGACAGATCCTGGGAAAGATGTATAATGCTTTCGTACTACCAATATTAGAGTACGGTAGTCCTGTTTGGTGCGGTGCTCCGCAACATTTAATGAAGCGCCTTGGGGATATTCACTGCGGTGTCGCACGAATCGTATCGGGCCTGACACGTTCAGTATCACGCGATCGCCTCTTGTTAGGTGTTGGGTGGAATAATCTAGAAACAAGAAGACACGTTCAAAAGATGTGAACTTCTACCACCACGGGTTTGTGACACATCGTCTTATAACCTTCGCAATTCGTCAAATTTTATGCCTTACAGCATGCGACCTGAGCTATTTAAACGACCATTCTTTCCGTCTTGCACGGAAACGTGGAACAATTTATCCCAATCAGTGCGAAATTGCACATCGCTTACTGAATTAAAAAAACTCATATCGCCCCCCCCCCCCCCCCCCCTCCGTATGCGGACCACCTGCATATTTCTCGCATGATTCTACAAAACACAATATCATTCACAGCAGAATTAGAACCGGTTGTAGTGATCTGAAAAGTGACAAATTCCTCAATTACATCTCTGAATGTCCACATTGTCCACATTGTATAACTGTTGTTGAGGACGCAGAACATTATTTCCTTGTCTGTCCATCTTATTCAAACGCTCGTAACGCTCTTATTGGTAATTTATCAAATCTTAATATTACTCTGAATTCGGTGGATAATCTACTGTACGGTGATCCGGTGTTAGAAACCAAAACTAACACTTTGATTTTTGAATTTGTGCAACAATTTATTTGTAGCGCTGGGAGGTTCGACAACGTTTCCCATCTAGTAATATTTGTAAAACAATGCTGACTCAAGGTATCCACTTCAATATAGAACACGCATGGAGGGGTCACGGAATGGACGCGTCATCGGGGTGACGTTGAGCCAGCGCATCGGTATACAGATTGTGCAGTCACGATGATAGTCACGGTCGCGCTGTTTGTGGCCTGAGTCGCTGACCCGGCGTTTTGCCTTCCTTTTGTGTGAATCAGCATGGATCTAATGAGACACGTCCATAAGCTGTAGTACAGAAGGCGAAGAAATAATGATTATTATTATTATTATTATTATTATTATTATATTATTATTACTATTATTATTATTATTTTAATACATCCTAATCAGAACAGCGCCTTTGGCTTTGAATATTAATTGATTCAAATTGAGAGAGATACAGAATGCAAAAGGGACATCAACAGTTTTTCTTTCTTTCTTTCTTCCCTTTTTCTGTCTTTGTTTAGTGCTACATATTCATATTTATTTATTCACACACACACACACACATATATATATAAACCCATTCAAATAGTTTATTTTACATTTATGAATTTCAAAAACTTGTTGGTTTCGCCATTATAACATTTTCTGTATTCATGTTATGGGAGCGGAGGTTTTTACTAAGTGGAAAGCACTTGTCCTCCTATCCCTTTTTGCTCAATAGTTATGGCAAATAAAAATATGTTTAAAGTAATGGGACCACATCCCCGATGCCCCCCCCCCCCCCCCCCCCCCTCACACACACACTACCTTTCAGCCACCTGGTCTTATAGACGAGCCGCCACTGCTTGTGAAACTTTCATGCTCTCTTGTCTGAAGGAATAATTTTTGTTTTGGGTAATTTCGTTATCGAATGATCAACTTGCAATTTAATTTTTAAAAACATTTTAGGTATCCCTCTCCGCCTAATAGTTCATGTCCGATCATGTCAAATATACATGTATACATATATTCGAGAGAACTTCGAGTAGTGGGTATTGCTCGTTGCGCCCTCAATTTTGATGTCCAAATACACAGAACGACACGTTGATGTGAATGGGTTAATCGAGTGCCAGTGTGGAAGGATAAAGCGAGAGACCGCATGTGTTTATTACACGCCTTCACGTCTATAAAGATGAAAGTGTCAATGACACTGTAGCTTAACTTGTGTGTTGTGTTTGATGAAAAGGATAATGTTCAATGTTTATGAAAGGATTATGAAATAAGACAAGAATTGTGATAATTGGGAATATGTTCATTTCTGTTCCCTGTATGCTATGTTTATGATAAAAATAATATGAGGTGTACACTGTACTAAAGAGCTGAGGGGTGGGTTAATATGACCTCACAGCTAATGTATGTGGCCCTCACAGTTAACGTATATCGACAACAGTTACCAAGTTACATTGAAATTATTCCAAAACGAGTCATCCTATCAAGTTACATTAAAATCCCTTCATAAATATGGCCTGTAGACTGTGCTGAAGGTTATTATATGGAGTCAAACTTACAGGTTACAATGAAGTCCTTCCATAAATATGACCAATAGACTATGCTACAGGTTTTGGGGCTTTGGGTTCGGGCAGCCATCACTGAACCAAAAGTGGACGTTCTCATCTAGACGTTATTTAGAGTCATCCTACCAAGGTACAATGAAATCCCTTCACAAATATCACCTGTAGGCTGGGCTAAAGATTTTCGGGCTTTGGGCCCCTGTAGCCAACACTGTTGCCCAATGGTGTCCAAAAGGGGCTGTTCTCATCTAGACATTACATGAAGTCAACCTACCAAGTTACAATGAAATCCCTTCATAAATATGATCTGAAGACTGTGCTAAAGGTTTTCAGGCTTTATGCTTGGGCAGCCATCATGGTTGAATGATCGCAACCAAAAGAGGACATTCTCATCTGGGCATCATCTGGAGAGATCCTATGAAGTTACAACGAAATCCCTTCATAAATATGACTTGTAGACTGTGCTCAAGATTTTCGGGCTTCAGGCACCTGTAGCCATCACAGTTGACCAACCACGACCAAAAGGGGATGTCATCATCTAGGCATTATATGGAGTCCTTCCATAAATACGACCTACAGACATGCTGAAGGTTTTTGGGCTCGGGCAGCCATCAAGGCTGAATGATCGTGACCAAAAGGGGACGTTCTCATCTGGACACTATTTGGAGTCATCCTACCAAGCTACAATGAAATCCCTTCATAATTATGACCTGTAGACTATTCTAAAGGTTTTCGGGCTTTGGGCCCCTGAATCCGTCACAGTTGCCCAATCGTGTCCAAAAGGGGACATTCTCATCTAGACATTATATGAAGTCAAGCTACCAAGTTACAATGAAATCCCTTCATAAATATGACCTGTAGACTGTGCTAAAGGTTTTCCGGCTTCGGGCTCGGGCAGCCATCATGGTTGAATGATCACAGCCAATGGGGACAATCTCATCTGGGCATCATCTGGGGTGATCCTGCGAAGTTACAATGAAATCCCTTCATAAATATAACCTGTAGACTGTGATCAAGATTTTCAGGCTTCGGGCACCTGTAGCCATCACAACTGACCAATCACGACCAAAAGGGGATGTCATCATCTAGGCATTATATGGAGTCAACCTAATAGGCTACAATAAAATCCTTCCAAAAATATGACATTCTACCTATGCTAAAGGTTTTTGGGCTCGGGCACCCATCAAGGCTGAATGATCATGATCAAAATGGGACGTTCTCATCTAGACATTATTTGGAGTCATCCTACCAAGTTACAATGAAATCCCCTCATAAATATGACCTGTAAACTGTGCTAAAGGTTTTCGGGCTTCGGGCACCTTTAGCCATGAAAGTTGCCCAATCATCTCCAAAAGGGGACGTTCTCATCTAGACATTATATGAAGTTAACCTACCAAGTTACAATGAAATCCCTTCATAAATATGACCTGTAGACTGTGCTAAAGGTTTTTCGGGCTTCGGGCTCGGGCAGCCATCATGGCTGAATGATCGCAACCATAGGGGACAATCTCATCTGGGCATCATCTGGAGTGATCCAAATAAGTTACAATGAAATCCCTTCATAAATATGACCTGTAGACTGTGCTCAAGGTTTTCGGGCTTCGGGCACTTGTAGCCATCACAACTGACCAATCACGATCAAAAGGGGATGTCATCCTCTAGGCATTATATGGAGTCAACCTAACAGCTTACAATGAAATCCTTCCATAAATATAACCTTTTGCCTATGCTAAAGGTTTTTGGGCTCGGGCACCCATCAAGGCTGCATGATCTCGATCAAAATGGGACGTTCTCATCTAGACATTATTTGGAGTCATCCTACCAAGTTACAATGAAATTTCTTCATAAATATGACCTCTAGACTGTACTAAAGATTTTCGGGCTTCGGGACCCTGTAGCCGTCACAGTTGCCCAATCACGTCCAAAAGGGGACTTTCTCATCTAGACATTGTATGAAGTCAACCCACCAAGTTACAATGAAATTGCTCAATAAATATGACATGTAGACTGTGCTAAAGGTTTTCGGGTTTTGGGCCCGGGCAGTCGTCACGGTTGGCAGATCATAACCAAATTGTGAAATTCTCATCTAGACATCATCAGGAGTCATCCTACCAAGTTACAATAAAATCCCTCCACATTAAACATGACCTGCAGACTGTGCTAAAAGTTTTTGGGTTTCGGGCTTGGGCAGCCATCACGGTTGATAGATCATGCCCAAAAGGGGACGTTCTCATCTAGGCATTATACAGAGGCAACCTACCAAGTTACAATGAAATCCCTTCATAAATACGACCTGTAGACTGTGCTAATGGTTTTCGGGTTTTGGGCTCGGGCAGCCATACCGTTTGCCCGATCGCGACCAAAAGGGGACGTTCTCATCTAGATATGACCCCAAACCTGCATATGAAATTTCGTGACGATCAGACAAGAACTGCGGGGTGTAGCCCGTGCTAAAGGAAAATGTGAACTGACAGACTCACAGACTTCCGCACGCGTGATGGCAATAGCTTATCTTGACTATGTCAAGTTGAGCTAAAAACAGTTATCACAAGGACTCTCAGCAATTCATTTGGCAACTATCAACAAAAACAACACATTTTATCGCCAATCAAATTTGCGTAGGGAACCTGTGTTACTATTTCGACCTCTGTGTTCCAATGTGTTCTATGTGCCTACTGGCAGCCTACTGGCGGCCTACTGGCAGCCTACTGGCAGCCTACTGGCACATAGAGCACATTGGAACTCAGAGGACGATTTTCTGCTATTGCTAGTGATTCAACTGTAATTTCGTTGCACGATTTGTAGAAAATTACAGCGAAATTTCGCTTCTATTTAAAAATAGTCCGTCAACGAATTTCCTTTTCCGCACGGTTTAGTGTTGTTTTAGATGGGGATTTCTTGCGGTAACCGGTTCTCGTCAGATCATCGAAGTTAAGCAACGTCGAGCCCGGTTAGTCCTCGAATGGGTGACCGTCTGTGCGATCAATTCGGACTCCCGTGCTGTGTCCTTGGGCAAGGCACTTAACCCTCATTGTCCACATGGGGCACGATGACGCTGTGTACTAAGGCGTACTGCACGTCGATGGTGCGCAAGTCCTCAACCAATCTAACCCTGCCTGTGCTGCCAGTGCGGAGTTACGATGTTGGGGAGCTGGCAGCTGCTCGTCGTTGCTCGGTGGTTCTCTCCGGATATTCCGGCTTCCTCCACCCGTAAAGCTGTCACAGTCATGATTAGCCATTGTGCATAAGTATGTGACCTCAAACACCAATAAATGAATAATAATAAATATAGATGGGGGTTTCATATAACAGGCGTGTAATAAATATGTATAGTACATATATAGTAGGTATTGTTCGTTGCACAGTTAGTTTTGAAGACCAAATTAGTTAACGTGAAAGCTCACTTAGTTTTTTTTCTGTGTTTGCGACTCCTGTGGCATATGTTAGGTCTGACTTTACCACGTGAAATATTTTTTTTAAAAAAAGGGTATTACAATGGGAGGAGATGCAAAGTGCATATACAATCGCATTTGTCGAGGTCAGTGATCATTCTATGAATGCGTACTCATAACTCACTTAAAATTTCATGATCCACCTCCAGAAGAATAAGTTTTATTTTTTTCGGTGGTAACATAGTTTTGCCTCTGTGGGAATTGCATATTTATTTGAGAAAAAACCTGAATCGACATTTGATAAGAAATTCATAATTCGATACAGTATTCCTTGAGAAGTTAATAATTCAAAGTTCCCGGCAGACGAGGACGTCTGAAAACGGGCGGCAAGTGATTATATAAGCTCCATCGGGTGCGCTAAAAACACAGAATCATCAGCAGGTATACATGACTAGTGCTGTTTGCACTGCACATGGGACTAGAGGTATTTAAAATGAAACTCGCCAATTCATAAACTTACACATAAGTGACAGACAACAATGTGTCGCGTGACAATTTCTCTCTCCAAAATATCATGACCTCAAACATTATAATAAATAAGGTTGTATCCACGGGAACTTGGCACATGCTGTAAAATCGAAAGAAAAAAGATATTTGATAGCATTTTTTAATCGCTGCTGACGTGCCCTCATAATGGTAAATAATATAAACAAGGTACACAACTCGCTTTTCGAAAACAATAGTACTCATCTTTGTTATACCCCCCTCAGCAGTACCCAGTGTCAGTGAAAAGGGGAATGGATAAGCTTTACAGTGGTGTATTACATGACCGTTGGGTGTTCTTGGGTTGTTCATGATAACTGGGAGAAATCGCAGAAAAGGCCGAAAAACATTTAGTCGGACAATATATAGTGTACAGTGGAAAGGGGGTTAGAAGCGACAATTATCCGATTTATTATAAATAATTCGAGGTCCCACTGTCTATGGAGGACGGATTCAAACGTTGACCATATTCCTTTATCAATTACTAATCTCGGATCCACATTTATTCATTTCTGGCAATCACATTTGCCGTTTATAATTTTTTAATTTTATTTTTTTATTTTTAATTTTTTTAACCTATTCTTGGAAACTCACGAAGCCAGCGACGGCCATAAGAACGTCCCTTTTGCTACTATTTCATCATACATGAAAACAAGCCAATGGCAGAATGGGGAAAATTTTCGTGCGAGTTCCGTATCTATGGCTCGAGCGAAATATGATTACGCCATTCCAACGAGTTATGTAAAACACCCACCGATTCAAACACGCATCGCGTTCTGTGTTTATTACACAACCCATGCATTAAAATGCATTTAGATAAGCAAATTGTAATCCCGATTTTTAAACCCAAAGGTGAAGAGTCCGTTTGTTTTGACTGAAGCTGTACTGATCAAATGGATCGATAAAAAATCAAAACCACCTTTTCGGAACCAGAGTTTGTTGAAATTCGTATCGTTGTTTCTCTTTGGTTGGTGCCCATTCACCCCTTACCATTTGGTGGCTATTACTATTAGTAAAAATATAAGTACAAATTTGTACAGATTTGTAAAACAACTGGGGGAAACATTTTTAAAAGAAGTTCGAAGCATGTCAAGATGTACGAAGATTTACCGAAATAACGTTGTTGACAAATTTAGATATAACAGGATCCACAAAACGAGATGGTCACGGGACTGGGTCAATGTTCTGGTTGGAAATGATTGGGATTTTTAAAAAAATATTATCTCATTTGTGGTTAACTAATTTTTTGTGAACCGACTTCCTTTTGCTTTGGACGTTTTCATTTTCACACTATGCGATAGACTGTCGATAATTGTATATCGAAAGATGGAAACTTTTCGAACCGTAACTAATGACTCGATGGGAAAGGAACTAGTATGAACGGTGCTGGGACAAAAAGTTCCGGCTTGTACATCCCCCATTGAATACAGAATCATTTATGCCATAGCGGCCAGTCCGTTAAATACAACTGTTTGAAGTTGAATGGATGTGTAATAAAATTCCTGCCCTGGGAAATATTCTTAGTACACCATGCGTGGAATCCGGATTACACATAAGAACGTCATGTTAGAATGCATTTGATTGGACGTTACGTAGCTGTGAGGCGTCATAATGTGATTGAATGAAACACTTCGACACAAAAGTCATCAGATCGTCTGAGGTGATATTTCTCTTTAAAAATATCTTCATTCACTTAATTCAAGCTTAACCCTTATGAGAAGCAGACGACACTTCCAAAAAAAATTCTTGAATAACTAACTTCTAAATTTTTTGTCTCAAAAACATAGGTTATGACCCCTCTTTGGAACGAGCGCGTTGAGCTCGTTCCAATGAGGGGTCATAACCTATGTTTTTGAGACAAAAAATTAAAAAATAATGAAAATTAATTGGCGATTTTTGAGAATAGCGCTGGCCGGTTTTTGCCGTTACGTTACTAGTATGTCAGGTACATTTAAGTCCTTGTTTGCAAAATTTAAGGAATCTAAAATGCATCTGCAATCCTAAATTCTCATTTTCAGAATAAAACACAGAAAAGGGGCAGAATGAAATGAAATGCAAACCCCGCCACTCCAAAGTATGAGATATGGAATATCTGAAATGAAATATTTGCCGTCCGCTCGTAAGGGCTCATCTAGGAACGCTTGTGTTTACTTGGACTTGTATATAAAAGCACACATATACACACATGTTTATCTTCTCGTTCAAATTTCGCGCACAGTACGGAGGGGCTGGACCGAGTCACCGAATCGCGGCGGGGTAGACTCTCCCCACAAATACTATCTGTACAGTTTCAAAGAACAAGGAACGGAGAACACGAGTAGATCCACCGCCCATGGAGCATGGGGTTTCACTCCGTGATCCACCTGCTGAAAACACAATATTTTCAGCGCTGTGAAATCCGTTACTTATTCCCAGTTCCTTATTCGACTTTCTAAATTTAGCAGAAATTCGAAAAATAAATAACCTTCTTGGGTGGCGCCCTAAGACACTGGACTATTCAAACCCTGGGGTTCACTCCCCCACCCCTCTTTAGGGGCCAGGTTGGAACCTAAAAGAGACAAAATGGTCCAAATCGTAATTATTGACGGAAATTCGCGGAACAAACGGCCTTATAGGGTGGCGCCCCAAAGTGCAAGATTTTTCAAATCCTAAGGTTCACCCTCCCACCCCTTTTTAGGGGCCACATTGGACCCTAAAAGTGACCAAATGGTCAAAATCGTAATTATTGACGGAAAGTTGCGGAACAAACAGCCTTATAGGGTGGCGCCCTAAAATACAAGATTATTAAAATCCTAAGGTTCACCCTCCCACCCCTTTTTAGGGGCCAGATTTAACCCTAAAAGTGACCAAATGGTCAAAATCGTAATTGTTGATGGAAAATCGCGAAACAAACGACGTCATAGGGTGGCGCCCTAAAATACAAGATCACTCAAATCCTATGGTTCACCCTCCAACCCCTTTTTAGGGCCCACATTGGACCCTAAAAGTGACCAAATGGTCAAAATCGTAATTGTTGGCCGTAATTTGCGGAACAAACGGCGTTATAGGGTGGCGCCCTAAAATGCAACATTATTCAAATCCTAAGGTTCGCCCTCTCACCCCTTTTAGGGGCCAGATTGGACCCTAAGAGTGAATAAATGGTCAAAATCGTAATTATTGATGGAAATTCGAGAAACACACGGCGCTATATGTTGGAGCCCTAAAATACAAGATTATTCAAATCCTAAGGTTCACCCTCCCACCCCTTTTTAGGGGCCACATTGGATCCTAAAAGTGACCAAATGGTCAAAATCGTAATTATTGACCGAAATTCGCGGAACACACGGCGTTATAGGGTGGCGCCCTAAAATGTAAGATTATTCAAATCCTAAGGTTCACCCTCCCACCCCTTTTTAGGGGCCACATTGTACCCTAAAAGTGACCAAATGGTCAAAATCGTAATTATTGACCGAAATTCGCGGAACACACAGCGTTATAGGGTGGCGCCCTAAAATGTAAGATTATTCAAATCCTAAGGTTCACCCTCCCACCCCTTTTTAGGGGCCACATCGGTCAAGCGTTGGAAAAACAATAAATGTTGTTTGTCTGTAAATGACCACTTGATGCACATTGCTTTTCATCGTGTCCTTCATTATTATCTCGGATTGTATTATGCAACTGAAACCCAGTGAAAGAGTTCAAGATTTTTGTTGAGAAACCAGACGATTGTTACGAAATAGGGTTTTATAATGATTGACTTATAATTGTCATTGAAAGATGAAGTAGTTTTATTTTTACTCACTCACACATTTTGTAATTAGCGATAATTTTAGTTTTGATGCCGAAATATCGTCACATCATTCAACAAATTGCTAACACTGATATATACATCAATCCCTATGTATGAGCTTCCAGTGGTGGGCCATGGAGTGATGGGGGTGGGAGAGGGCAGGAGGACCCAGGTGCAAACTGCCACTTACTGTTTTTAACCCCATCTTTCCTCGGGAGGCGCCAGAATCGATCTCAGAGCTTCAGAATTTGAAATGTCAGACTGCACTAAGTTTATATAAAATGAAACAAACTTATCACCCAGAAGTAATTTCTTTCACTTTATATAAGGTTAGTGAATTTTGCTCCCTAGAGTGCCCACCCGCTGTCTCTGGACACTTCGGCTAGTGTCGAATCCGTGTACATCTAATTTTCTTCTTTATATTTCTTGCCCAGTTAGCACATACGATTACCATTGAAGCTGATTTTTTCTTCTTTATATTTCTTGCCCAGTTAGCACATACGATTACCATTGAAGCTGATTTTTTCTTCTTTATATTTCTTGCCCAGTTAGCACATACGATTACCATTGAAGCTGATTTTTTCTTCTTTATATTTCTTGCCCAGTTAGCACATACGATTACCATTGAAGCTGATGTCTTGGAACAATCCTTACTACCTTTCTCTCACAGATACTGGCACAGATTGGGCATGAAGTAATTGGTTCTTGATTCCCCTCGCCCACTATACATATTGTGTATGATACAAATGTGTTTAGCAGGAGACTGGAATTAACAAACAATGAATTGTGTACGATATAACACTTTGCCCCCCCCCCCCCCCCTTCCAAAAAGTGCTACAAGGCATTTCTATCAATGCCGCCTTAGTCTTAGTCTTTGCTGAGGAAAACAAACGCAACGGTCTCTATTTATCACAAGGGTGTAACTCGACAATGCATTTAAAAAAAGACAATGCTATTTTCCGGTAATATTTCCTGGTACTTTTCCCGTTGTGGTCTACAGAAATCAGTCGCCTAGCCGCCTGGCTTGGGTGGGAGGGGGGTGGGATAAGGTGATCATGACCATGTTTCACATAACAAAAACTCCCCAAATCATGATTGTCCCCAATGGAGCTACACACACTAAAATTACTTCAAATTGAATCTTAAAGCACGGAGTTTTGCAAAATGTTCTGTTTGGTCTTCATGCCATTGCCTCACACCCCCCCCCCCCTACTTCCCTAAAGGGAAGTACGAGGAGTGGAAATGACCGAGGTCCTAGTTAGAATTGAGGGGGGGGGGGGGGCCTTCGAAACCCCACCGAGTCTTTTCAAATATCAAGGTTGCCCACACACACACATACTTTAAGAACGAAAACAAACTGGCTAGCCCCCCACCCCCACACACACAGACAATTATAAAATCCGGGCTACGCCCCTGCTATATTGTATATAACTATATATAATCGATTTCTCTATTTTCGAAATGGGGATGTGGGGGGGGGGGGGGCAAGTTCGATATAACGCTGACATATTTCGAAGGGCTGACCCATGGAATTGGGCGTATTCCCCCCCCCCCCCCACGGCTGAGGGTCTGGAGGCCCATCTACGTATATTTTTTTCAAATTCTGAAGCACTGAAATCGATTCTGATGCCTCCTGGGAATGATAGATGTTAAAAACAGTAAGTGACAGTTTGAATGAATCTTTGAATGAATCTTTATTTAGCAGTATACAAACAATATACAATTACATAAATATCAAGAGGAGACAGTTAAGCATGTATACCACAGGGAGATGACATAGCCAGATTGGCTGTCTACCTGTCATCTCCCAGAAAATATAGCGCGGACGTTGGAATCGAGCTGTTTAATATTTACACTTGAAGCTGGTGGCTGGTGGGGTAAGCAGAACTATGGTAATAGACGAGAATTGAAATATCCAGACTCATTTGCCTACAGTACAGGTGGAAGCGTCTCGCTAAATGACCAAAAACTTCACTTCAGTTGACAGCTCCAAATCCTGGCGTAGTCCGCCGAGAGCTCCCGAAGGCAGCTTTCGGCTGACTGGTGCCAGGTGTTGGGATCTCAAGAAGGGATGGGTAAATACTCAGTCTACCTAATGAAACTTAATAAAATTTAGAGCTCAAGGACCCGCGTTAATTGGCACAGTTCTTGAGGGACGCTAGGCTAGTATATCTACAAAATGCATGCACTGGAGTTTATTCTGCAAAATCTTACCTACTAGAGGCACACCCATTATAGTAAGGATTATAGCATTCAATGTAGTCGGGATACCGCGACAGCAATTTTGAAGTTAATTGTTGATTTTTTTTTTTTTTTTTTTTAAATGTTTCTGTTGTTTATATTACGTAAGTTATTCTGTGAAATCACCTACTAGAAGCACACTCATTACAGTAAGGATTGTCACAGTCGATGTAATCGGGATATTGAGACAGTAATTTTGAAGTTAGTTGTTTTTTAAAAATGATTCTGTTGTTTATATTACGTAAGTCAAGATCTAGATCATTCCAAAGTTTGGGGTAATTGTGTATAGGAAAGTTCTCCAGAGTCCTTGTCCTTATTCTAGTATATTCAAGCGAATCTCTTCTTCTGCTAGCTCGACCCGTAGTGTTGACAACCGACTGAAAATGATTTTGAAAAGATGACGGCAGGTTATCGTGATACCAATCGAATACAAACAAACATGCGTGCAGTTTAAAGAGGTCGTTCACTTTGAGAATCTTGTTTTCTCGAAAGAGGGGATGGGTGTGAGCATTGTATTTTTTATTGTTTATTATCTTTTTAATCGTTCTAGAATTTCCCCATACGTTTATCCCATACACTAAGTGTGTGTGTATCAGGGCATAATAGAGTGTTTTCAGGACTTCACGAGGGAGTGTTGTCTTCACTTTATTCAGTGCGAAATTAGCACGAGCGATCTTGGAGGAGAGTTGAGATATATGGTGCTTGTAAGATAGACTATCGTCAATATGTATACCTAAGAATTTTAAGGATTTCTCAGTATTATTTGAACCTACTCTACTTATGTTTTGGCCGTTGATTAGAATATTATGACGAATTTCTGTTGTTTTTTTGGCCGATGGGTTCATTAGAATATATTTGGACTTGGTGGCGTTTACGACAAGTTGATTCGTACAGCACCATTCCAAGATTTTACCTAACTCATCATTTATGAGTAGGGCTAGCTGGTTTGGGTCTGGTCCAGAAGAATACCCCTTGGTATCGTCAGCAAAAGACAATAAGTTGAGGGAGGTAGCGTGATAGATATCACTGACATATATCAGAAATAGGGTTGGACCAAGTATCGAACCTTGAGGAACTCCGTGCGATATTGTAACCCTGTCAGATATATAGTTTCCGTATGCAACGTATTGCGACCTATTAGAAAGATAACTTCTAAACCAATCATTGCCAAGTCCCCTAATACCATTTTTTGTCTAATTTATTAATCACAATGTCGTGGTTAATTGTATCGAACGCCTTTGACAGGTCCAAAAATAACGCCAATGTGCTGTTTTTACTTTTCTTGTTGTTTTCTTCGGCTATGGTTTTTAGTAGTTGCATAACTAGATGCACCGTACTATGATTTTCCCTAAAACCGCACTGATTCTGATGTAGGATGCCAAAACGATTTAAGTACTTTAGAAGTCTCGCTGACATAAGTTTTTCTAAGAGTTTAGAGAATGTGGGAAGTATGCTAATAGGTCTATAATTTGTGAAGTTATGTTGGTCGCCTGTTTTAAAAATAGGAATAACTTTTGCAATTTTCATTTTATCGGGAACAATGCCACATGCAAAGGAGCAATTGAAAATGTGTGTTAGAGGGTTAACTATGGGATCAATAGTTCGTTTGAGAAGATTCGAGCTTATTTCGTTATAGTCCTTGCTCCTTTTAGATTTTAGGGATTTTGCGATACTCTTCACTTCAAACTCACATGTAGGACTCACGTAAAAGCTATTTGTGAAGTTTTGTTCCATGAGGTCATAGGGCGACTTGTTGGTCTTAGGTATTTTGTCACTCGTGCGTTTTCCTATATTTGCAAAGTACGTATTGAGTTCTTTAGCTATTTCTGTTGGGTCATTGAGTTCTTTATCATTATGGATAAAATATTGAGGTAAGTTTGTTGCTATGTTTGGTGTTTTCATGGCGGCATTTAGTATTTGCCATGTTTTACGAAGGTTATGCTTGTGTACGCTCAAGATACTTTTAAAATAATTTGCTTTGAATTGCTTTTTGACTTTATTGAATATTCTACAGTAGTTTTTGTAGTTTCTTATGTTAGATTCACACGGTTTTTTTATCTTCTTGTTGTAAAATTTACTTTTATTATTTGATGAAACTATTAGTCCTCTTGTCATCCAGGGTAGCCTTTTGATGAATTTACCGTTGGTGCGGACACGGATCCGGGGGAAAGCCAGGTCAAATAATCCTAGATATATGTGTAGGAAATTATTATAAGCCGTGTTGGCGTTATCGGAACCCATAACTGGAGAAAAATCACATTCTGATAGAAGTTGGTTGAAGTGTGCAATGGTTTCGTCATTTACTTTACGTACCCATGTATATGATTCTCTGTATGTTTTGTGGGGCAAGGTTTCAATATGAAAAGTACCGAAGTGGTCTGAAACGTCAGTTATTATTATCCCAGACAATGAGGTGGATTGAATATTGTTAGAAAAAATGTGATCAATAAGTGTAGCCGAGTGTGAAGTTAGTCGGGTGGGTTTGGTGATCACAGGTAAAAAGCCTTGGCTGAACATGAGGTTTATGTAGTTATCTGTTTTGACATGGGAATCATATTTAAGCAGATCAATATTAATGTCACCAGCTATATAGGAAGATACATTTTCCTGGTTTAGCTTGTCGGTTATTTCATTAAGTTTGTTTAGAAAGATATCAATGTCCGCTTTCGGTGGCGTATTTGGTCTGTAGATCACCCCAATGACTCTCCTTGATTTATTGACAGTGATTTCGATAAAAAGAGATTCAACAATGTGCGGGACAAAAACTGACAAATCATGACGAATTTTGAAATCAATGCTCTCTTTGATGAAAAGTCCCACTCCACCTCTGCCGTCATCGCCGTCTGGGCGGTTGTTTTTTATTAGATTATGGTAACCATCAAGACAATATGATATATTTGCAGGGATATTGAAAATTTCTGTTAGGCCAATGATATCAAAGGTATTTTGGGGTCCTTGTAAGGTAAATAAGAGATCGTGTAGGGACTCCCAGTGGGCATTGATGCTCTGACAATTAATATGGAAGAGCGAGAAGGATTGTGATTCGTTTTCGATGGACGATTGAAAATTTCCAGGCAAATAGTATTCACATTTAAGGTTATGACCGTGGAAAGGAGAATCCTCAACTTCTTCGGAAGTATTATCATATTGGGCTACAAAGTCATATTCTGAGTTGGTCTGGACCTCGTCTAAGGTTATGTTACCCGCCATATCGATTTGCTGCTCTTATTCCACCAGCTTGAACGTGTGCATTAAAGAATTGCAATGAGCTATTAAGATTGTATTCGACAGTCCGATTCCAAGTATTTACTTTATGTAAAGAGGGTGATGAAACTAGTAATAAAAGAAGGGAGAATATAACTAAAAGGAAAGCAATAGGTTTCAGTTTGTGTGAGTTTGTAGACGAGGATAAACTCACGAGCGGTGGTGGTGGGAGTGCATGGGTAAAAGGGTGCGTAAAGGGAAATGTCAGAGATGTGGAATGAATTATTTGCATGAATACGCTAAACAATGAGATAAAGAGTGGGTGGGCAGGTATCAGAGCAATACTATGGATATTGGGGTGGATGCGTATGGAATGGTTATTAATTTAGACCAGATGCATAAGTGGGTGGCAATATACAAGTAGCTGCACGAACGATCAAGATCGTTCGCGTCGATCAGCCACTGGTCCATCCACTCCAAAATGCATTCATACAAGCGATTAAGTCGCTTGCATGAATGCACCGAAGAGTGTATGGACAAGTGGCAGAGCGACACTTCACAGTAGACGTTGAAGTGGACGGATTCTATTATTACTCAGATGCAAGAATGGATGATAAAGCGAACGCCCAGATTGATCATGTCACCCTGATATCGGTCAACCCACACCTCCATGCACTCCTACGAATTATATATAATTATATGGATTTCCACAGTGTGGATGGGGGGGGGGGGGGGGGGGGAGTGCCGTGGACATCAACTGAACATGGTTTTCTCAATAATTAGGCAATACAATACAATACAATATCCCCGCCGAATAAACGTTGCCCTTTGATCGTAGGATCGGTCAACCTCAGAGCAATACTATGGGTATTGCGGTAGACGCGTACAGAACGATTATTAATTTTGACCAGACGCATAAGTGTGTGGCAATATACAAGTAGCTGCACAAACGATCATGGTGGTTTGCGTCGCTCTGTCACCGGTCCATCCGCTCCAAAATGCATCCATACAAGCGACTTGCTTGCATGGATGCACCGAAGAGTGAATGGACAAATGTCAGAGGGACACTTCACAGTAGACGTTGAAGTGGACGGAAACTATTATTGCTCAGACGCAAGAGTGGATGACAAAACGAACGGCCGGATTGATCGTGTCAACCTGATATCGGTCAACCCACTCCTCCATGTACTTCTACGAATTATATACAATGATATTGATTTCCACAGTGTGGGTGAGGGGGGGGGGGGGGGTGCCGGGGAACATCATCTGCAACACTCTCGTCGCTCTGTCACCGGTCCATCCACTCCAAAATGCATCCATACAAGCGACTTGCTTGCATGGATGCACCGAAGAGTGAATGGACAAATGTCAGAGGGACACTTCACAGTTGACGTTGAAGTGGACGGAAACTATTATTGCTCAGACGCAAGAGTGGATGACAAAACGAACGCCCGGATTGATCGTGTCAACCTGATATCGGTCAACCCACTCCTCCATGTACTTCTACGAATTATATACAATGATATTGATTTCCACAGTGTGAGTGAGGGGGGGGGGGGGGGGGGGGGGGTGCCGGGAAACATCATCTAACCATGGTTTTCTTGATGATTGGGCAATACAATACAATATAATATCCCCACCGAATTAACGTTGCCCGTGATTGTTGGCTCGGTCAACCTCAACGAGCTCACTCCAGATTGAGACACGTGCCAAGACCCCGAGAAGGAACAAAATAAGTTTGTATGGTGATTCCGAGTTTGAAAGCATCCCTAACCAGCGATTTTCACCCCTGTTTCGGAAGGCACAAACAATGGCCATTCAGTCCATAGAAGTCCTTATCCAGATAAAATATTCCAAACTTTCATTGGGCGAGTTCCCAATGGAAGCATAAAATAAATACATTTGCGATGTATTTATATCAAAAGAGAACTACAATCCAAAGAGGAGCGCAGACCATGACCACCCAATGAAGCGATCCCGATGAGATCAATCCAGTGAGGTGACACAAAATTCATCTCCAAAACACAACATAGTCAATAGAGTCTGAGCAGGATAAAGTGATGGTAGTTCATTTGGGTTTAAGAACCGTTTGTAAGATTGGGTCTCCGGGTTTATTTGCTGACGAGAGAATGCACCTGAAAATGATCTGTAACACTCACATGCTGAAATATCTTAAATGGGTAAATTTTGTTATCATTTCATCCGTAGTACGGTCCATTTGGACTGCAGACTGCACTTGAAAATGATCTGTAACACTCACATGTTGAAATATCGTAAAAGGGTAAATTTTGTTATCATTACATCCATAGTACGTGCCATTTGGCATGTTCACAAAAAAGGCACGGAGTTGTGACCCCGCGGGAAGCACCACGTGGCTACATGTGGCTACACAGTTCCATCCTCCATCCATCAGGAATGTGAGAGTCAACATCTGGATCAAAAGCAATCTACGATACATAAGTAAATAATGAGATACGGGGGTCAATGTATAAATATGTAATAGTCATTTAGTGGGTAAACAATTAATAGGAAGGATGGATAAGCTGAACGAATGAGTATAATAATTAACCCTATTTATCGCCCCCCCCCCCCAAAAAAAAAGGAAAAAAAAATCTCATCGTTACGCATCCATCCGTCCATCCAGTCGCCCATTCGTTCACTCAATGATAAGCAAACGAATGAGCGTCTGGAGGGATGAGTAAACGTTAAGATAATCGAGTGATGATGATTCTGGGTGAATAGTGCTATATTTCGTGAGATACGTGTATGAATGTCTGATCAGACAATATACGGACACACGAAGAGGCAGGTAACGGGTAAACGGATGAGTAATTCGAAGACTACGAGAGTTAAGTTAGGCGAATGAGTGAATAAGGACGAAAATATCCCCATGTCAAGTTTGTAACAAGCCATAAATGATACTTTTGGGCAGCTTATGAGGATTTAACTGGAATTTTGAAAAGTCTGTGTCCAAATTTACAGGCATCACTTTGTCATTGTCAAGTTTGATAAAGATTTTACCATTCCAAGACCAAGAGTCTTTTACACCTTTTTGTTTTTTTGCCATTATCATAAATTCAAAGTTTTTACGAGTCAAATCTTCTCGAATAACAACGTCTGTGCCCTTTAATAATTTTCTGTTTTTAATTATATTCAATTTGTCCCTTCGTCTAAACAAGCGTACAATGATGGGCCTCATTTTTGCCGAAGAACTGTTGGTGGGTGTCTTACCGATTCTATGAGCCATGTCGATGTCGTCAATTGACAAGTTCAATTTGAGATTGTTATTTAACCCTTTACCTATCATGAAAAGCAGACGACACTTGCAAAAAAAATTCTTGAATAACTAATTTTTTTCATTTTTTGTCTCAAAAACATAGGTTATGACCCCTCGTTGGAACGAGCTCAACGAGCTCGTTCCAACGAGTGGTCATAACCTATGTTTTTGAGACAAAAAATGAAAAAAATAGTGAAAATTAATTGGCGATTTTTGAGAATAGCGCTGGCCGGTTTTGGCCGTTACGTTGGGTAAAGGGTTAAAGTGTCGCACACTTTCTTGGCGCAGTCTTCCCACGTTTCTACCTTATTATCTCCTGAAATTCCCCAAATTCTTAGTGATGATTTTCTGGAGTATTGTTCATTGTGATTGGCTTGAACTAATACTTGAAATATATCTCTATCTTGATTCCGATTTTCCATTTTTAATTTATCTTCAACACATTGTAAAGTAAAGTTATTTTTTTCATTGTTTTTCTTCAAAAGATCCAGTTCCTCTTTCAGTTTGTTATTTTCACTAGATAAAGTAGAGATATGGGATTCAAGATATTCACACTTCTTTGGTTACAAGGGCGTCAATTTTTTGGCTCAGTAAATTGATCATGTCTGATGTTAGCAACTTCTCGATCTTTTTTTCAAGCCCCTCCAGGCGAGAAAACATGGTCACTTCGATAGTATGTGCCATATTTGAATTATTATCGCTGTCTGTGTCAACCTGTGGCAATGTCTGTGAGGAATTTAGCCTTGTCTTCGTTTTCTTCTTGAATTGAGCACGAGAGTTTTCCTCTACACTGAGGTTGTGGTCACTCAAAGAGGACCCCGAACGTCGATTTCTCTTCTTGTTATTTTTATTATTTGAAGGCATGCATGGAGTTATTGTTTAGTCAATGAGAAATCGTTTATGTCTTACGAGAACTGTACATAATGAGTTGGGTGATAAAAGTTGGTTGATTGATGAAAAGTATTCACTATTCACCACTGCAATAGAACTATCGATGAACCGTGGAAATTCGTCATGAATCATCAGTACACATTGTTGAAACAGGTACACAGAATAGGTATAACAATACCGTACACATCAAAGAGAGTTGCCCGACTCGCAGAGTCTTACTTATTTTATTTTTACTTTTCTTCTGTTGCTCAGATTTTTAAAAAAAAAAAATATTAGAATTCCCGAAATAAGACGAGATATGGGTTTACAAATAGGTTAGGGTCAATAGCAATTGCAAACACCCATTGCCCAAGACGGCACCATGAAATAACAATCGGTAAGCGGAAAATGAAACTGAATAGATGGCTGATTTTCACAACAAAGACATGATCGGAAAAAATTCCTCCCGTGGGCAATACTGGGCATTAAACATCCGGAATTCCACGACACCACTCCGTGAGATAATCCTCTAACTTTCAGACGAACATTGTTCAATGAGAATCTGAATAAACTCCAAAAAATAAAATATTTCTCTCCCTCTCAGAAACTCTGCCTCACCACCTCCGCCATCTTTTTGTTGCATGCAGTTTGTATTTGAGGTAAGTGACAGTTTGTATTTGAAATGAAGATCCCCTCCCCCCCCCCCCCCCCCCGTCCCACCACTGGGAGCTCACACACGGGGATTGGTGGAGTGTGCACATGGGGTCCCAGTTATAATGACTCCTAAGGCTTTGGGTGGGTATCATTGGGGTATCAAGAATAAACAGAAAGATAGTGCTTGAAATACATGTATATTGTTACTGATAGAATAAAGAATAAAAAGATTAAAACAGCTATGATAGTGGACTGTTTTTAGTTTGAAAACCAAAAGCTATCTAACTGTTTAGGAGAATTGTTTTGATTTTAGAAGGGTTTTGTAATATGTTTTAACTATTGTTATTTTATGTACTTAGCAGATGCCTCTCTTATGTTTCTCACTGTTTGTATCATTTTATTTTTATGAATTTTATTCAGTAAAACAATTTTAGAATTGTTTAACTTATCTTTCCTTTTAAAGTTTTCTCAATAAGTGAAGGGTGGTGGAAATAAATGCATAATGGGGACGGGTCAGTGGGTGATTCCATAGTGTCAGTACGCACTTGTTCCAGTCGTTTGTGTTTTTCCTCCCATTTGCATTTCTCAGAGATGATTATATTATTAAAAACATAAAAATATATTATGCGGCAATCAACTATTTTTACAAGATTATCACCCACTGAAGGTTGAATATGACTGGAACATCTTTGTTTCGTAGTAGTCAGAGTGGATTTCGATAATGACGGACAACCCGATAGTACAAATTAACTGAGGTATGTAACCAAACAAGGTTTGATAAAATAAAAATAAGAAGCTTGCTCATCAGGCTTTATGCGGATTGATTCGGTTCAGGGGTTGATGTCGCCTTACACACAAATATCACTCCACAATAACACTGATCTTAAGGAACAGATCAAAAAAGCAATTATTTATACCTTCTTCAGATACTAAAGCTCACTTCCATAAATGAAGTGTTCACCCGATAGTGGCCGATAAAAGCCCAACCCATAACTGATATTCCAACCTATCTGCTTATTGACAGACATGTACCAACACTACAAGTAATTATACAAGTAAATAGGTGAATAAATATGTTTTTGGTCAGCATATGCCAGACCAGAATATGATATTAGAAGCACACGCGTGTGGTGATGGTCTCTGAAGTTGAACACGTCTATAGTGGGTGCTTCATATTGGACTGTATCTCTATTTTTACACGACACAGCTTGGCGGATTTATTAATTGTCCCACTGAGGTGTTCAATGTTAGCAGTAACTTAAGCAAATCTGTAATGCCATATCATGGGTTTACAGAAGGATGCAATCCAGAAATGACCACTGTATGTGTTCCATCGGAGAAGACTTTTACTGTAGATATGCCTGCTGATATCCCCCGTGTCCGGTTTTGCCGGCCCCTATCAACACATAACTACCATTTTAAGGCCCAGATAGAGGTCCCCAAAAAAGGTTTTCTATCGGGCCAGTTGAACTGTGAATCGCCTCTATTCCAAAGGGGTCCCCACCAACGCCAAGAAAATCCAGCGATGATTGCCAAGTATAGTAACTGTTTCTAATATACCCATTTGTGTCCTTGATGTTTTGTAACTGGCCCTTTTGGAAGTCTTAGCATGGTCCTAAATGATGTCCGATCGGGGCACCCGAGATGTCAATCTTTTTAGTCCTCGCCGCCTCTCATAAACCACAAAATATCTAGCTCTTTTCACAAACTTTGTTGATATTTTGTAACTGACCCTTTTCGGGGTCTTAGTAGGGCCTGATATGGCGTCCGATTTGGGATGACGTCGTGTCAATTTTCTATTCCTAGGATGCAGTCTATCAGCAATATAATATCTGATGATTTTTACCTATTTTTGTAACATTTTACAACTGGGCGTTTCAGGGCTTCAGTAGGGACCATAAATAGGGTCGAAGGATGAACCCGAGGATTTGAATAATCTCGTAATTTACAGTGCCACCCTAGAAGGCCATTTGTTCTCACTATTTCAGCCAATAATTACCATTTTTACCGTTTGGTCACTTTTAGAGTCCAATTTGGCCCCTAAAAGGATCGGGAGGGTTAACGTTAGGATTTGAATAAGCTTTTATTTTTCGGGCGCCACCCTATACTAATAACAATAATAATAATAAATGCAGTTTAGAGCCGTGAATCCACCTAATTGCTCTCAGGCTTTACATCAAAAAAAAAAAAAGAAAAAAAAAAGAAAGAAAAAAAAACGCCGTTTGTTCCGCAAATTTCCATCAATAATTATGACTTTGACCATTTGGTCACTTTTAGGGTCCAATCTGGCACCTAAAAATGGGTGGGAGGGTAAACCTTAGGACTTGAATAATCTTGCATTTTTGGGCGCCACTCTGTAACGCCGTTTGTTAAGCGAACTTCGACCAACAATTACGATTTTGACGATTTGGTCACTTTTAGGGCCCAATGTGGCCCTAAAAAAGGGCCTGGAGGGTGAACCTTAGGATTTGAATGATCAACCATCAACCTATAACGCCGTTTGTTCCGCGAATTACGATAAATAATTACGATTTTGACTTTGGTCACATTTAGGGTCCAATGAAGCCCCTAAAAAGGGATGCGAAGGCGAACCTTAGGATTTGAATTATCTTGCAGTTTAGGGCGCCACCCTATAAGGCCGTTTGTTCCGCGAATTTCCGTCAATAATTACGATTTTGACCATTTGGTCACTTTTAGGGTCCAATGTGGCCCTAAAAAGGGGTGGGAGGGTGAACCTTGGGATTTGAATAATCTTGCATTTAGGGCGCTACCCTATAAGGCCGTTTGTTCCGCGAATTTCCGTCAATAATTACGATTTTGACCATTTGGTCACTTTTAGGGTCCAATCTGGCCCCTAACAGGGGGTGGGACGAGGAACCTTAGGATTTGAATAATCTTGCATTTTAGGGCGCCACCTTCTAAGGCCATTAGTTCCAGGAATTTCCGTCAATAATTACGATTTTGACCATTTGGTCACTCTTAGGGTCCAATCTGGCCCCATAAAAAGGGGTGGGAGGGTGAACCTTAGGATTTGAATAAGCTTGTATTTTCGGGCGCCACCCTATGACGTCGTTTGTTCCGCGAATTTCCATCAATAATTACGATTTTGACCATTTGGTCACTTTTAGGGTTCAATCTGGCCCCTAAGAAGGGGTGGGAGGGTAAACCTTAGGATTTGAATAATCTTGTATTTTAGGGCGCCATCCTATGACGCCGTTTGTTCCGCGAATTTCCATCAATAATTACGATTTTGACCATTTGGTCACTTTTAGGGTCCAGTATGGTCCCTAAAAAGGAGTTGGAGGGTGAACCTTAGGATTTGACTAATCTTGTATTTTAGGGCGCCACCCTATAACGCCGTGTGTTCGCCGAATTTCGGTCAATAATTACGATTTTGACAGTTTGGTCACTTTTAGGGTCCAATCTGGCCCCTAAAAAGGGGTGGGAACGCGAACCTTAGGATTTGAATAGTCTTGCATTTTAGAGCGCCACCCTATAACGCCGTTTGTTCCGCGAATTACGGCCAACAGTTACGAGTTTGACCATTTGGTCACTTTTAGGGTCCAATATGGCCCCTAAAAAGGGGTTGGAGGGTGAACCTTAGGATTTGAATGATTTTGTATTTTCGGGCGCCACCCTATGACGCCGTTTGTTCCGCCAATTTCCATCAATAATTACGATTTTGATCATTTGGTCACTTTTAGGGTCCAATGTGGCCCCTAAAAAGGGGTGGGAGGGTGAACCTTAGGATTTGGATAATCTTGTATTTAAGGCGCCACCCTATAAGGCCGTTTGTTCCGCGAATTTCCGTCAATAATTACGATTTTGACCATTTGGTCACTTTTAGGGTCCAATGTGGCCCCTAAAAAGGGGTGGGAGAGTGAACCTTGGGATTTGAATAATCTTGCATTTAGGGCGCTACCCTATAAGGCCGTTTGTTCCGCGAATTTCCGTCAATAATTACGATTGTGACCATTTGATCACTTTTAGGGTCCAATCTGGCCCCTAACAAGGGGTGGGACGGTGAACCTTAGGATTTGAATAATCTTGCATTTTAGGGCGCCACCTTCTAAGGCCATTAGTTCCAGGAATTTTCGTCAATAATTACGATTTTGACCATTTGGTCACTCTTATGGTCCAATCTGGCCCCTAAAAAGGGGTGGGAGTGTGGACCTTAGGATTTGAATAATCTTGTATTTAGGGCGCCACCCTATAAGGCCGTTTGTTCCGCGAATTTCCGTCAATAATTACGACTTTGACCATTTGGTTACTTTTAGGGTCCAATCTGGCCCCTAAAAAGGGATGGGAGTGTGGACCTTAGGATTTGAATAATCTTGTATTTTAGGGCGCCACCCTATAAGCCGCTTGTTCCGCGAATTTCCGTCAATAATTACGATTTTGACCATTTGGTCACTTTCAGGGTCCAATCTGGCCCCTAAAAAGGGGTGGGAGGGTGAACCTTAGGATTTGACTAATCTTGTATTTTAGGGCGCCACCCTATGACGTCGTTTGTTCCGCGAATTTCCATCAATAATTACGATTTTGACCATTTGGTCACCTTTATGGTCAAATCTAGCCCCTAAGAAGGGGTGGGAGGGTGAACCTTAGGATTTGAATAATCTTGTATTTTAGGGCGCCACCTTATGACGCCGTTTGTTCCGCGAATTTCCACCAATAATTACGATTTTGACCATTTGGTCACTTTTAGGGTCCAATATGGCCCCTAAAAGGGGGTTGGAGGGTGAACTTTAGGATTTGAATGATCTTGTATTTTCGGGCGCCACCCTATGACGTCGTTTGTTCCGCGAATTTCCATCAATAATTACGATTTTGACCATTTGGTCACTTTTAGGGTCCAATCTGGCCCTTAAGAAGGGGTGGGAGGGTGAACCTTATGATTTGAATAATCTTGTATTTAGGGCGCCACCCTCTAAGGCCGTTTGTTCCGCGAATTTCCGACAATAATTACGATGTTGACAATTTGGTCACTTTTAGGGTCCAATCTGGCCCCTAAATAGGGGTGGGGGGTGAACCTTAGGATTTGAATAATCTTGTATTTTAGGGCGCCAACATATAGCGCCGTGTGTTCCTCGAATTTCCATCAATAATTACGATTTTGACCATTTATTCACTCTTAGGGTCCAATCTGGCCCCTAAATAGGAGTGGGGTGAACCTTGGGATTTGAATAATGTTGCATTTTAGGGCACCACCCTATAACGCCGTTTGTTCCGCGAATTACGGCCAACAATTACGATTTTGACAATTTGGTCACTTTTAGTGTCCAATGTGGGCCCTAAAAAGGGGTTGGAGGGTGAACCTTAAGATTTGAATAATCTTGTATTTTAGGGCGCCACCCTATGACGCCGTTTGTTCCGCGAATTTCCATCAATAATTACGATTTTGACCATTTGGTCACTTTTAGGGTTAAATCTGACCCCTAAAAAGGGGTGGGAGGGTGAACCCTAGGATTTGATTAATCTTGTATTTTAGGGCGCCACCCAATAAGGCCGTTTGTTCCGCGAATTTCCGTCAATAATTACGATTTTGACCATTTGGTCACTTTTAGGGTCCAATGTGGCCCCTAAAAAGGGATGGGAGGGTGAACCTTAGGATTTGAAAAATCTTGCACTTTGGGGCGCCACCGTATAAGGCCGTTTGTTCCGCGAATTTCCGTCAATAATTACGATTACGAGTAGGTCAGCGATATCGTTTATGTAGACGAGGAATAGAAAGGGCCAAGTATTGAGCCCTGTGGAACACCCCCCCCCCCCCCGCCCCCCCCCCCCCCCGATTTCATTGTCTTGTACTGTGAAAAATCTTTGTTAATTAAAACCCTCTGTTGTCGATTATCTAGATAATCTTCTATCCACAAAAGTAGATTTCCTGCGATACCATTCTCTCTAAGTTTTAAAACCTAATCCTTGTGCCAAACTCTTTCGAAGGCTTTTGATATATCACAAAAAAATGAACAGGTTAGTAGTTTATTGTCCAGGGAGTTGCATAGAGTGTGATATAATTCCATTAACTGAAAGGTTGTACTATGTCCAGGAATAAAGCCAGACTGGTATTTATACAGGAGATTATTTTCTATGAAATGCGGAAGAATATATTTAAGGGTTACTTTTTCTATTATTTTACTAAGGCAGGGTAAAAGTGAAATGGGTCTATAATTATTTTTGTCTGAAGGGTCATCATTCTTGAAAATTGAGGTCACGTCTGCCTTCTTCCATTCTTCTGGGAATTTACACGACCGGAAGGAATATTCAAACAATAATTTTAGGCGTGATGAGATACTGGCAGCAGTGACTTTTAACATTCTGACGCTAATTTGATCGTGACCATGGGCTTTGTTTGATTGCATAGATGTGGTGGCTTCCATAATGTTGTTTATTTCAAAAGGGATTTCAGCTAAATGTATACTGGAGCGCGATGAGAACGTTGGGAGTATATGATCTGTTTCGTCAATAACTCCGTTAGATATAAATGTGTCATTGAGCAGATTAGCTTTCTCTTCGTCTGTAAATGCAATCATGTCGGGGTTTTCTTATTTGTTATATAGAGAGGTGGCATCTTTTTAGACTTATTTTTATCGAGAAGGTCATTGATTACATGCCAAAATAATTTGGGGGAAGGTTGATCTGAAAGGGTGTGCTCAAGGTTGGATTCGTACTGGTTTTTTTGCGTATTTTATCATGTTGTTAACGGTATTTCTTTGTTTCTTGTATTTGGTCCAGTCGTCACGTAGATGAGATTTAATTGCCTTTTTCCTTAGCCTGTCGCGCTGTCGAATTTCTTTTCTGAGTTCAGAGGCAAACCAGTGGTTGTCTTTTGGGCGTATAAGAACTGTTGATTTTGGAATACACGTATCAATGATGGCAAGGAACTATTCTGTAAAATTATTCGTGGCGGTGTTTATGTTTGGGGCATTTTCGATTAAGTGTGTCCAGTCAGTTTGAAGGATTAATGTATTTGCTAGTTCAAAATTAGCATTTTTGTAATTCCGAACAGTTCTGAAGTATGGGGTATTAAGTGAATATTCAGATTTTATACAGCAATAAACGGCAAGGTGATCAGACACTTCAAGGTCTATTGTATCGCTTTCTGTGTTGTTAATTTGGTCACTAACTAAAATGGGATCGAGAAGTTTTTCGGTAGTAGCAGTTACACGAGTTGGCTTTGTTACTAAATTGCGTAGACTATAGTGTGTTATAATGTCGCTGAGACGCCCAGTAGGTTGTGTGAGGTCCGAGTTAAAATCACCTAGCAATACAAGGGGTTTATTCGCATCAAGTGCCGTTTCCACAAAACTATCTAACAGGTCCCAATAATCACTCGGTACATACTGTACCGATCTGTAGGAAACTGCTAGAAGAAATGTTTTCGATTTAGAAGTGACTTCAAAGCGCATGATGGATGTGTCGAATTCTAGTTTGGTTTTAGGAAAATACAGAAGACTTTGATCAAAGTATACGGCAATACCACCCCCATACTGATTCCTGTCATTTCTGATGGGATCTGAAAAACCCTGTAATTTGATACTGCTCGATTGCACTGAACAATCGAGGTGCGTTTCGGTGAAACAGAGAATGTTGAAGTCATGTATAATATCGTCGCGTGAGAACCATAAGGTTCTATCTTCCAGTGGAAGATAGAACCTTATGGTTCTCACACGACGATATCTGAAATTTGTGAAAGCTTGTGTCTTATGCTACGTATGTTGTAGTGGAAGATAGATAGGGAACCAGGAAGGTTGTTTCGTGTGTCGGGTGGGCCAGGGTTTGACTCAATGTCACCGGAAAGTAACAAAGAAAGAGTGCAAAATATTAATAGAAATCTCATTTTTGGGAGCCCAGTCTTTCTAATTTTACGAGAGGGCGGGCTCGAAGATTTTCCTTTGAAACACTTGACGCCACCGCCAAAAAACCCAACTGCAGCTCTATACTGTTCAATTGTGATAGCCATAATTTTTCCTAACTGCAAAATGACTATCTCTCTGCCAAAGGGTTACAGTCGGTGGCTCACTTTCCAAGGGTATTTTAAACTGATATCTGTAGTAACATTGTGTTAAATAATACATGCGTTCATGGAAGTCTGTAAAAAATGAATTATAGCTGGACTGAAGGGTCGGAACGAACAGGACACACAGTCCCCATTTACGTATTATATATCTTTTTACAGGGGAGTTTCCGTTTAGAATCACTGTTATACAGTGAGTAGTTATCAGTAAACAAAATTGCAAAAATAGGTAAAAAAATATAAATACCTTCACTCGTGAGTTATCCAAAAAGGAGTCCATTGAATGTATAACTATTTTAGAGAAAACTTAATTTCTTTCCATGAATAATGAATTTGCCATACAAAACGATCACATGTTTACCAGTCAGACATTCCGGGTAAACTAAATATGACACAGGGGTCAAATGAATCGACCCGGAATAAAAGATTTATGGAAGGCAGTACATAATAAAGATATTCTCGTCGTTACAAAATTAAATTGTGAATCAGTTCTTTACCCTTCTGTCGAATGTTGGATCGACTCAATAGTATATCGTATCTTCGTATCTCTAGATGTGGCACGGAGCAGAAAATAGAATAGGAACACTTATATATAACAATATCAATTTATATAAGGTGCTACAACAGTAAGGAAAAACAGTTTACTTTAAATTCTTCAAGTGTGTAATTCCATAAATTTCAAATAAATGCACACGCAAAAAAAAATATTGAGGGCAACTCCATGTCAAATATGCCTCAGATATCCAAGGTAAAAGCAATGAATTCGAAAAACGTACAAGATTCGGCGACAGATACCGTCTGCCACGTGAGGTGAATGCGATACTTTTCGTGTTCAAAACACCATAACATTCGTTTTGACGTCTAAGTTGGTTGTGCATACGTATTTGAAATTTATGGAATTCCATACATGGGAATTGCATAGTAAACGCACAGTATTTTTTTTCTTTCATTAAATAGCAGCTTAACCCTTTGAACTCTAGTGGCATCGTCCATGCCATTTCAAAGGCAGCAATTAGAAGAGTCCATATTCATTATTTGGGGTATATTTATTTATTGTTGTTTATGGTCACATACTTCTGCACAATGGCTAATCATGACCACAACATGGAGATAAAGTCAAGGTCAGTCAATCGTTTATACCCCATGTTGCCTATTTTAGAGGACTCGCACCCCAAGCATTAGTGACAGGGTCCTATTTTACCAGTGAAACAGAGCTTGTTTACCACGGTAAACAAGCACTGCTTCACTTCCCGGGGTTCCCACGGGGGATTATTTGGGGTAGATCGATCAATATTTTCAACGTGCAGCCTCAGGGCTGCACGTTGAAAATATTGATTGGTCTACTCCACACATTTACTGAACAGCCACCCAAATAATGACGTTATGCCGTATCATGTTCCTGGCCGGAAAAAGAGCCGCAAGGGTTCAAAGGGTTAACAAAAAGAGAAAAAAACAATCAAGACAAACAAAGAAAAAAAATAATACAACTCAGTTTAAACGATATTTTGATGCCAAAAACGTTTATCGCGGCGTTTGGAAATTCGGTGAGGTGCGCTGATCTATTAACACCACCCGAAGAAAATGTTATTTAGAGGTATCGGATCTACAATATACAGACAGTTATGAAAACACGTTTTGTTCCCTAAATAGAAAACAACAGGCTGATTGACAGCATTGAAAGTGGTCTGATATATGCGGTGACATCATTCAGAGCAAGTTTGAAGTATTCTCAACTAAAGCAATTTCAATAAAAAGGTGTTACCAAATATTCACTTATTAAGCTACATGAAATCATCTCTGTAAAGCACACCCAAAGGTAGTCACTGATCTATGTAAAGCAAAAAAAAAGTAACGGAAAACATTAATTAAAATCACCGATCTCTGAAGAGAAAAACAAAA
The DNA here is from genome assembly GCA_031216915.1 of Pictodentalium vernedei. Taxonomy (NCBI): domain Eukaryota; kingdom Metazoa; phylum Mollusca; class Scaphopoda; order Dentaliida; family Dentaliidae; genus Pictodentalium; species Pictodentalium vernedei. Next base: position 19,258,019 of record CM062290.1, on the reverse strand, counting down.
GGTAACGGAAAACATGAACTGAAATCACCGATCTCTGTCGAGAAAAACAAAAGGTAACGGAAAACATGAACTGAAATCACCGATCTCTCAAGAGAAAAACAAAAGGTAACGGAAAACATGAACTGAAATCACCGATCTCTGTAGAGAAAAACAAAAGGTAACGGAAAACATGAACTGAAATCACCGATCTCTGTAAAGAAAAACAAAAGGTAACGGAAAACATGAACTGAAATCACCGATCTCTGTAGAGAAAAACAAAAGGTAACGGAAAACATGAACTGAAATCACCGATCTCTCAAGAGAAAAACAAAAGGTAACGGAAAACATGAACTGAAATCACCGATCTCTCAAGAGAAAAACAAAAGGTACCAGAAAACATTAATTGAAATCACCGATCTCTGTAGAGAAAAACAAAAGGTAACGGATAACATGAACTGAAATCACCGATCTCAGTAGAGAAAAACAAAAGGTAACGGAAAACATGAACTGAAATCACCGATCTCTGTAGAGAAAAACAAAAGGTAACGGAAAACATGAACTGAAATCACCGATCTCTGTAAAGAAAAACAAAAGGTAACGGAAAACATGAACTGAAATCACCGATCTCTGTAAAGAAAAACAAAAGGTAACGGAAAACATGAACTGAAATCACCGATCTCAGTCGAGAAAAACAAAAGGTAACGGAAAACATGAACTGAAACAAAAGGTAACGGAAAACATGAACTGAAATCACCGATCTCTGTAGAGAAAAACAAAAGGTAACGGAAAACATGAACTAAAATCACCGATCTCTGTAGAGAAAAACAAAAGGTAACGGAAAACATGAACTGAAATCACCGATCTCTGTAGAGAAAAACAAAAGGTAACGGAAAACATGAACTGAAATCACCGATCTCTGTAGAGAAAAACAAAAGGTAACGGAAAACATGAACTGAAATCACCGATCTCTGTCGAGAGAAACAAAAGGTAACGGAAAACATGAACTGAAATCACCGATCTCTCAAGAGAAAAACAAAAGGTAACAGAAAATATGAACTGAAATCACCGATCTCTGTAGAGAAAAACAAAAGGTAACGGAAAACATGAACTGAAATCACCGATCTCTGTAGAGAAAAACAAAAGGTAACGGATAACATGAACTGAAATCATCGATCTCTGTAAAGAAAAACAAAAGGTAACGGATAACATGAACTGAAATCACCGATATCTGTAGAGAAAAACAAAAGGTAACGGAAAACATGAACTGAAATCACCGATTTCTGTAATGCAAAACGAAAGGTAAGGGAAAACATGAACTGAAATCACCGATCTCTGTAATGCAAAACGAAAGGTAAGGGAAAACATGAACTGAAATCACCGATCTCTGTAGAGAAAAGCAAAAGGTAACAGAAAACATGAACTGAAATCACCGATCTCTGTAATGCAAAACGAAAGGTAAGGAAAAACATGAACTGAAATCACCGATCTCTGTAGAGAAAAACAAAAGGTAACAGAAAACATGAACTGAAATCACCGATCTCTGTAATGCAAAACGAAAGGTAAGGAAAAACATGAACTGAAATCACCGATCTCTGTAGAGAAAAACAAAAGGTAACGGAAAACATGAACTGAAATCACCGATCTCTGTCGAGAAAACCAAAAGGTAACGGAAAACATGAACTGAAATCACCGATCTCTCAAGAGAAAAACAAAAGGTAACGGAAAACATGAACTGAAATCACCGATCTCTCAAGAGAAAAACAAAAGGTACCAGAAAACATTAATTGAAATCACCGATCTCTGTAGAGAAAAACAAAAGGTAACGGAAAACATGAACTGAAATCACCGATCTCTGTAGAGAAAAACAAAAGGTAACGGAAAACATGAACTGAAATCACCGATCTCTGTAAAGAAAAACAAAAGGTAACGGATAACATGAACTGAAATCACCGATCTCTGTAAAGAAAAACAAAAGGTAACGGATAACATGAACTGAAATCACCGATCTCTGTAGAGAAAAACAAAAGGTAACGGAAAACATGAACTGAAATCACCGATCTCTGTAGAGAAAAACAAAAGGTAACGGAAAACATGAACTGAAATCACCGATCTCTGTAGAGAAAAACAAAAGGTAACGGAAAACATGAACTGAAATCACCGATCTCTGTAGAGAAAAACAAAAGGTAACGGAAAACATGAACTGAAATCACCGATCTCTGTCGAGAAAACAAAAGGTAACGGAAAACATGAACTGAAATCACCAATCTCTGTAAAGAAAAACAAAAGGTAACGGAAAACATGAACTGAAATCACCGATCTCTGTAGAGAAAAACAAAAGGTAACGGAAAACATGAACTGAAATCACCGATCTCTGTCGAGAAAAACAAAAGGTAACGGAAAACATGAACTGAAATCACCGATCTCTGTAGAGAAAAACAAAAGGTAACGGAAAACATGAACTGAAATCACCGATCTCTGTAGAGAAAAACAAAAGGTAACGGAAAACATGAACTGAAATCACCGATCTCTCAAGAGAAAAACAAAAGGTAACGGAAAACATGAACTGAAATCACCGATCTCTGTAGAGAAAAACAGAAGGTAACGGAAAACATGAACTGAAATCACCGATCTCTGTAGAGAAAAACAAAAGGTAACGGAAAACATGAACTGAAATCACCGATCTCTGTCGAGAAAACAAAAGGTAACGGAAAACATGAACTGAAATCACCAATCTCTGTAAAGAAAAACAAAAGGTAACGGAAAACATGAACTGAAATCACCGATCTCTGTAGAGAAAAACAAAAGGTAACGGAAAACATGAACTGAAATCACCGATCTCTGTCGAGAAAAACAAAAGGTAACGGAAAACATGAACTGAAATCACCGATCTCTCAAGAGAAAAACAAAAGGTAACGGAAAACATGAACTGAAATCACCGACCTCTGTAGAGAAAAACAAAAGGTAACGGAAAACATGAACTGAAATCACCGATCTCTCAAGAGAAAAACAAAAGGTAACGGAAAACATGAACTGAAATCACCGATCTCTGTAATGCAAAACGAAAGGTAAGGGAAAACATGAACTGAAATCACCGATCTCTGTAGAGAAAAACAAAAGGTAACGGAAAACATGAACTGAAATCACCGATCTCTGTAGAGAAAAATAAAAGGTAACGGAAAACATGAACTGAAATCACCGATCTCTGTCGAGAAAAACAAAAGGTAACGGAAAACATGAACTGAAATCACCGATCTCTGTAAAGAAAAACAAAAGGTAACGGAAAACATGAACTGAAATCACCGATCTCTGTAAAGGAAAAAAGAAAAACAAAAGGTAACGGAAAACATGAACTGAAATCACCGATCTCTCAAGAGAAAAACAAAAGGTAATAGAAAACATGAACTGAAATCACCGATCTCTGTAATGCAAAACGAAAGGTAAGGGAAAACATGAACTGAAATCACCGATCTCTGTAGAGAAAAACAAAAGGTAACGGAAAACATGAACTGAAATCACCGATCTCTGTAAAGAAAACAAAAGGTAACGGATAACATGAACTGAAATCACCGATCTCTGTAAAGAAAAACAAAAGGTAACGGATAACATGAACTGAAATCACCGATCTCTGTAATGCAAAACGAAAGGTAACGGAAAACATTAATTGAAATCACCGATCTCTGTAATGCAAAACAAAAGGTAACGGAAAACATGAACTGAAATCACCGATCTCTGTAATGCAAAACAAAAGGTAACGGAAAACATTAATTGAAATCACCGATCTCTGTAGAGAAAAACAAAAGGTAATGGAAAACATGAACTGAAATCACCGATCTCTGTAGAGAAAAACAAAAGGTAACGGAAAACATGAACTGAAATCACCGATCTCTGTAAAGAAAAACAAAAGGTAACGGATAACATGAACTGAAATCACCGATCTCTGTAAAGAAAAACAAAAGGTAACGGATAACATGAACTGAAATCACCGATCTCTGTAAAGAAAAACAAAAGGTAAGGGAAAACATGAACTGAAATCCCCGATCTCTGTAGAGAAAAACAAAAGGTAACGGAAAACATTAATTGAAATCACCGATCTCTGTAAAGAAAAACAAAAGGTAACGGATAACATGAACTGAAATCACCGATCTCTGTAAAGAAAAACAAAAGGTAACGGATAACATGAACTGAAATCACCGATCTCTGTAAAGAAAAACAAAAGGTAACGGATAACATGAACTGAAATCACCGATCTCTGTAATGCAAAACGAAAGGTAACGGAAAACATTAATTGAAATCACCGATCTCTGTAATGCAAAACAAAAGGTAACGGAAAACATGAACTGAAATCATCGATCTCTGTAGAGAAAAACAAAAGGTACCGGAAAACATGAACTGAAATCACCGATCTCTGTAAAGAAAAACAAAAGGTAACGGAAAACATGAACTGAAATCATCGATCTCTGTAGAGAAAAACAAAAGGTACCGGAAAACATGAACTGAAATCACCGATCTCTGTAATGCAAAACAAAAGGTAACGGAAAACATGAATTAAAATCACCGATTTCTGTAGAGCAAAATGAAAGGTAACGGAAAACAATGAACTGAAATCACCGATCTCTGTAAAGAAAAACAAAAGGTAACGGAAAACAATGAAGATATTTTACACCCTGGTTCTGTTGTCTTTACGGAGTATGCAAATAAGTAATAGTTACCAATCGAGCTGGAGGTATATCAAGAATGTGAACAACCTGTTTCCTTCCGTGGAAAGAAATATACCGACAATTGAGGTTGACAACTTACACCCTGTCCATTCAGTAAACAAAGCGACGGGCTCGGTTACACTTAGGTGATCAGTGATATTAAAGTGGCATCACATGAACACCTATTCTATTGCTCTATCAGGTACGCCAAGTTGCTTGGCTGCTTGCGTACTTTGAAAAGACAATAGAGCTGGGATGTAACTTGAAATACAAGACAGTGTATTGATGTTCGAAGATAGTGGTTTGGGGACTATTAAAGGCCAAATTTTGGGTACGAGTGTCAGTGGTATGGCGACTACTGCGGACTTTTGGGTACTGAAAAGAGTGGTGATTTGGTGATTTTTGTGGAATACTTGGAACTATTGGGGACTGAAGATAAAATTTATTTTGTGTAGTAGCTGTCGTGGTTGTTGCTGTAGTAGTTGTCGTTGTTTATTTACTCGTTGGTTTAGTTGAAGTAGTAGTAGTGGTTGATGTAGTAGTGGCAGTAGTAGTAGTTGTTGCCGTTGTGGTTCTTCTTGTCGTAGTTGCAGTGGTTGTTGTTGTATTGTTTTTGTCATAGTGGTCGGTATTCTAGTAGTAGTGGTTAATATTGTAGTTTTAGTGGTTGCTGTTGTGGTCAGGGCTGCACGATATTCAAAACAGAATACCGGTATCGCTATTCAAAAAAATACCGCGGTATACCGGTATATCGAAAACTGTTCACATATCTGAATATAAGTACCACAAACGAGACTTTGACATAAGTACAAAACAATATCATGTGGTCCCTCATTGGAACGAGCTCGTTGAGCTCGTTCCAATGAGGGGTCACATGATATAGGTTTGTTGAAATTTTTGAAAATTATATTTTCAACTGCTGAATTTGTATGTTTACGTGGGCATATGCGGACGATTCCTTGGGTAAAGCGATAATATTATTCATTCTGTGCTACAGTTAAAAAACTCAAGACATCTTGAAAATTAAATTGTGGGTTAATAAATAATGACGATAAATCGATATTTTTTGTAATTACACCGGTATTCAATCGATAATGGTAGTAATAATAATAATAACACTTTGGCCAGCCGCTGATTTGTCGCGGTTCTCGGACGGGAAGGCCTTGGTTACCCGTGTACTCCCAACTGCCTCCCTATTCCCATGCTTCTCCTCTCCTCCCATCACTCGGAGACGAACTGCTTGATGACATCCCTTGCCCCATTCTTCCCAATCTCTCCGATTAGCATATTAATCCTCTCCTTTGAGTCTCCCCCAACCACATGTCCTTCATTCTCCCATTTCACTTCCCCATTATACTCCCAGTGAATCTTATTCTTTTAGACTGGTACTTTGGGCATTCTAGAAGGAAGTGTTCCAAAGTCTCCACCATGCCCAAATTACACACCTGGCACTCCCTTTCACTGTCTTTCCCAAGTTTTCCCCTCAGCTCCAGAAATCGCGACCTCATCTTGAACAACAGTGACCCCCCAAAGGTGCCATCAAGGTACTCTTCAAAACCTGGCTTCTCTTTATCACGCAGGCCACCCAAAGACCTCTTTGATTTGACCCCCTCTCGTCAATTACGGTTACAATCCTCCATAACCCTTTCTCTGACGATTTTTTACCCTGGTTTGCCCCAACGTCCAGGTCCGAGATCTCCAATGAGTAGTTCTCTACTAGCTCCCTCACTTGGACCATCCACCCCGTCTTGATATTTGAGTTGAAAATTCTCAGGAACATTACTTTACACCATCGGCTGTCGGGGAGATTTACCAAATAATTAAGATAACCGAGTTTCAATAGGTCTACCCTGTCCTTGATCCTCATCCACCCAAGCTCACCCCTGATTGCTTCTAGCGCTGCGGCATTACTCGGCCACGTTATCCATCGGCCTGCATCGTTCTGCAGGATTTCCAAGCTCTTTACGGCCGTCTGGTTTAGGGGAACCACTTCCGTACCGTATGTTATACTTGGCAGACCCACCATTTCCCAAATGGTTTTTCCCGCGAAAACCTTATTGAAACTGTTTCTCCCTATAAGTTTCATTTGGTTAAGGATTCGCTTCCCCGTCAGAATCAATTTATTTGTGTGGTTTCGGTAGATGCCTCTTCCTGTAATGTTTATATTTACCCCCAAATACTCGTAATCACCTGTCTCCCCTACACTGAGAAGTTTGCTGCTACCTTCCGGAATGCAGAACTCACCCACTCTCCACCTTCGAGTGGGATCCACTTTGCGTCCCACAGGTATAACTTTGCTCTTGCTTTCATTAAGTTCGAGTCTCCATTTGCTCCCATATTTCCCAACAATTCCCAGCATTTTCGTTAGCCCCCCCCCCCCTACCCCCTTCGCTTTCTGACACTAGCACCATATCATCTGCAAAAAATAGCCCTGGGATCTTCAAGTCCCCAACTGCTACCCCCTCCTCGCTATGCAGGAGTTCATCTCCTAAATCTTTGATGTACAATGAAAACAGGATTGGCGAAAGGATACACCCCTGTCTTAGGCCTGTCTCCATAGGCACACGTTGTGTTGTAATGTTTTCCAGGCTAAGTTCACTCTGTACGTCATTATATAATGCTTTCATAATTCCAACAAACTCGCCTCCTAAGCCCATAGCCTCCAGCTTGCGCCACATACCCTCCCTCCATACTCTATCGTATTTTGAAATCCAAAAAGGCCATAAACAGCTTTTTCGTTTTTGCTTTCGCGGATTCTATCATTTGGGATAGCGTGAAAAGATGGTCAGTAACTCGCCTTCCCTTCCTGAAGCCATTCTGGATTTCTCCCAAAAATCCCTTCTATTCAATCACCTCCTCTAGTCTCCCATACGGGACTTTACAGAAAACTTGTCCAATGTTGCTACTGACAGAGATCCCTCGATAGTTATCCAATACGTCTTTTCCCCCCTTTTTGTGAATAAATGTCACTTTGCTTTCTCTCCACTCCTTTGGGACCTCTTGATTATCTACGGCTAGATTGAATAGGGCAGTTAGGCTTTCCACGAATTCCTCTCCCCCTTTTTTTGATAAACTCGTTTGGAATTTCATCCACTCCTCCCGCTTTTCCATCCCTTAATTTTGAGATAACATTCCGCACCTCCTCCGTTTTAATTTCGCTGCACACGAAGTTCGATAGGTTTTCCTCGACCTGATTCGGACACTCAGGTGGGCTCCCCATGCCCCATCGCTTATCGTTTACCTTTTCCCAGTGCTTGACTAGTTCTGATACGACTTGATCTTTTAATACTCTGTGGGTTACCTCATTTGTTACGTTTATTCACCCATTGGTTTGATATATATCGGTTTATCGAAATACTGCGCAGCCCTAGTTGTGGTTGTATTTTTAATGTCATAGTGGTCGGTATTCTAGTTGTGGTGGTTAGTATTTTTGTTATTTTGGTTGATGTAATAGTTGTAATGGTAAGAGTTGTAGTGGTTGTTATAAACGTTGCAGTGGTTAGTGTTGCTGTGTTTAGTGCGACAAATCAGCGGCCGGCTAAAGTGTTATTATTGTTAGTGCCAAAGGTCTTTTTTAACCATGCTTGCTTCTTCAGCATAGGAAATATATAGTCAGTCCAAATAAACCTTCACCCAATGCACATGATATCAAAAGTTTGTTAAGTTAACCCTTTGATACTTTTGTACGTCCTATGACGTACGAAATCAAACAGCGCGTTAATACTTTGTGGTCATTTGGTTTGTTATTATTTTTCGATTTTTTTAAGTTTTAATCTCAATTCTTGTTTTCTCCCGAATAGTGCTCAGAGACAACCGTTGAGCAAAATGTTATCGTAGCTTAAAATACAAATATAATCCTGCTGTCAAGACTTCTTAACTGGTTGAGTGCTAGACGCCACAATCAGTGCTTTCACAAAGTGAGGATATCAGAGCAAAAGCCAACAGTTCTCCCTGTAACGGTTCTCTGAAGGGTTGTCTTGATGATATGTTGTTATAGTTGATTGCTTATCTATCACAGAAATCAGTAAGTTTTTCACTACCATCCATCAACTGAGAGCGTGTGTGTATGTGTCTTTGTGTGTGTGTCTGCCTAGATGTGTGTGTGTGTGCACGTGTCGGTATATGTGCATGTGTCTCTGTGAGAGTCAACGTGTGTCTGTACACGTGTGCGTGTTTATGGGTGTCTGTCATTCCTGAGGTTCCCCTTGTGAACTCTTCGGGAGCGCATTTTCGGGCGGTTTGATATCTTCATATCGCCAATTTTCGCGTGCACTTGTGTGTTCAGAAGGCAGACGTTTTGACTCGGGTAAATGACACACATAACTTAGTGGGGTTGCGGTTGGGGATGCAGGGTCGGGATGGATTAGTGGGTATGGGGGTTGATGTGAGACGCAGTGAGCCAACATTATGATTTTCTGTTTTTCTTATCAAAATCATTAGACAAGGTATGGATGAACAATCCCACATGGTCTCACATTAGACAAGGTATGGATGAACAATCCCACATGGTCGCACATTAGACAAGGTATGGATGAACAATCCCACATGGTCGCACATTAGACAAGGTATGGATGAACAATCCCACATGGTCGCACATTAGACAAGGTATGGATGAACAATCCCACATGGTCGCACATTAGACAAGGTATGGATGAACAATCCCACATAGTCGCACATTAGACAAGGTATGGATGAACAATCCCGCATGGTCGCACATAAGACAAGGTATGGATGAACAATCCCACATGGTCGAACTCTCACTACAGTAGCCTTGTTGGATGTTACGTAACATCCCAAAGCACGCCTCGTAAGTACAAGATAATTTCCCTTCTGTGTGGAACTATCTCCTATACATGATATTCTGTATGTACTCAGCGCTTGCCACCGATCTGTGTCAGTTCTTCCCTACTAGAATAATTTTATATGTGGTGAATGAGACAATTCCGGGCCACCGGTCTGTGTCAGTTCTTTCCTACTAGAATGATTTTATATGTAGTGAAGGAGACGAATCCGGGCGCGGATTCCTTTAACGCTGTCCCTACTGGGATGATTTTATTGTCTGGTGACGCAGAACCGAATTCGGGCCCGGATTATTCTGTTGACTCTGGTTACAAACATAAAACATTAAAAATATGTCATGTTAATATACAGAGTATTAAACCGAAGTTAGACATTATTAAATGTGAAGCTCTATCAATGATATTCTGGCACTCACAGAGACTTGGCTTCTCAATATCGACCCAACAGCAAATATTCTTTTACCAGGATTCCAAGAGCCCATACGCAACGACCACCTAACCAGAGGAGGTGAAGTAGCTGTATACATAACAGACGGCCTTTCCTTCCGGCATAGACCCGACCTGGAACTGGTAAATATTGAATGCCTTTGGATTGAAGTGTTGGCGAGTGTGGGTAAACCCCTCCTATTAGGCGTGTTCTACCGACCGCCGCATTCATTGGGAAATTACGTCGATTTAAATGCTGCTACAGAGAATGAGCAATGGGATGTAACTTTCGATAACCCCAATCTTGATATCGTCGTCTCCGATTTTACTGAGAAACTACTTGTTTTGGCATCCCGTTCATTCAAACAAATATACGGTCTCAAGGCCAAACCAAGCTAAATGGTTTCATAATGATTAAGATTGTTGATACGAAAAAGAAAGCGGCTGTATTGCACAGCCAAACGCAGTGGTCTCCCGGAAGCACGGATACAATATAAACGTAAATGAAATGAAGTTGTCTCTGCAATACGGCGTGCTAAAAAGTTCAAAATACATTGGGTAGTTCTGCGACACCTTCTTCTCAATGATGGAAGACTCTAAAATCGTACTTAGGAAATGCTTCTCCTGGGATCCAACCATCACCCACCGTGACAAACTATACTCGTTGAATACAGAGCAAGCCGAAGTGTTCAATGAATATTTCTGTTCTTTTTCTACTGTGGATGACTCCAACGCCTCCTTACCATTTCCTACTTCTCGGCCAGCGGTAATTATTGATGACATAACCCTTCAATGTAGCGATGTGTACGAGGCATTGAAGTCTTTAAATGCATCAAAAGCATCTGGACCGGACCAGAAAAGCCCACGTCTCCTTAAAGAATGCAAGAATTCATTGAGCGAACCACTGGTGATTCTTTTTAATATCCTTCTAACTCATTGTTATTTTCCGGTCATGTGGAAAAGAGCAAATGTTTTCCACGCGCTGAAGAAAAATCCCTCCAATCTGGTGACAAACTATCGCCCTATTTCACTGATCAGTTGCGTTGGTAAAGTATTAGAGAAATGTGTTTTCAAACATCTGTGACACTGTTTACTTGAAAGCAATATCCTCAGTCAATTTCAGTCCGGATTCACTGCAGGAGACTCGACGGTTCTTCAACTAACTGATATATATGACGAGTTCTGTTATGTCCTGGATGAAGGTAAGGGGGTTAGGGTGTATGCACGTCGGTCTAATTCACAAACTGGAGAAAATCGGAATTCCGGGGGACTTACTGGACTTTTAAAAAATGATACCTTTCAGAAAGAACGCAGCGAGTCACAAAACTAGCTGATTCTTCATCACGGTCACCAGTTTACTGTGGGGTTCCACAGGGATCGATTCTTGGACCACTCTTATTCCTCATATATATTAATGATATAACCGATACTTTAATCAGTAACATTTGTCTCTTTGCTGACGATACATTCCTCCTTATATCTTATAGCGGAAAACTCGAAACAAGCAGCGAACCTAATCCACCGTACTTAGCAACAATTGAAAATTGAGCCCCAAAATGGTTCGTTGAATTCAACCCCAAAAAACGGAAAGTATGCTCATAACTGGCAAAAGTAATTCCCTTGTACACCCTCCAATATATCTTTTCAATACACAAATATCCGAAGTCAGTAGCCATAAACATCTAGGAGTCTTATTGAGTAATACTTGCACATGGAACAATCATATGGACCATATGTGTTCTAAAGCTTGGGTAAGAATAGACATGATGCGGATGCTTAAGTTCATCCTAGATAGAAGTGTACTTGAAAAAGTCTACTCCGCGTTCCCCCGACCCCTTCTAGAATATGCCAACACGGTTTGGGATAATTGTACTGAAGGGATATCTCCACACCTTATGCCCGATGGTGGAACATAGGGAAGCAATTAATGACTGATAAACGACAATATATTCCCAACCTTTTCCACGAAGGCAAAATGGCCTTATCGACCGTGGACAATTCTGAAGTGTTAAACAAGTAGGCCTACTTTTGTTCCATAACCCAAATTGATGACAAAGATTGGCAACTACCAGCTTTTGATTTCTGTCTGCCCACCATCACCTGTGACATGACCCAGTTCTGTGACTTTTGGCTGGTTTTAATAATATTCATAGTGCTCAGCAGGCTTTCAATCATATTTATATTATTAATAAGTAATTATTTATTATCCTACAATTGGGATGAGTTACCTTACTTTATCAGTAAATATAAATGCTGAATTTAAATTAATTCAAATAACAATATAACAATAACATGACTTTGGAGGGCATTGTGGCTTATTAAGGACCCAACAGGTGTGAATAACAGTCCGACAACTTATAAAAGGCCCGAGACGAAGTTGGGGGCCGTTAATAAGCTGAGGGACTGTTATTCGCATCTGTTGGGGCCGTTAATATACCACAAGGCTCGACAAAGTCATGTTATAACTATTATTACCACTGGGAGTCTGAGAATGTTTTGATTCTGTATCTTCCATGATATTTTTAAAGTTTTCAATTTCGACAGATCGTACCCTGAGTTCCAATGTGTTCTATGTGCCTACTGGCACATAGAACACATTGGAACTCCAGGGACGAGGTGATAATATCATCTGTAACATTGTTGTCAAACAAACTGGTGTCACATGATTATCACATGATCGACACTGGTACGCTTTCAATTGCAACGAAGTTAGAAACTTAAAAACCGACCCGATATTTACCGCTTTTAAGTTAGGGATAAAGGATTAAAATGCATACAGACTTACATATATACAACTGCTTGTTCTTATGGGGATAACTTTACTGGATATTTTACATATTTAATAATTTAAATAAAATCACATTATTACCACTCAATCTATAAGTTACTAGTCGATTAACATAAGTTTGGAGGCCCGTTAAAACTCCATAATTTCAGTGACGTCATTTGACGGAGCCGGGCCGCGGGCGATAATGGTATAAATAGCCGTTATCGGCCCGCGGCCCGGCTATTTTTAGATTCAAGTTAGCTGTAACGGGGGGAGTGGTATTAATAGTAATAACATGATTGTTGTCAGGCATCATGATTCATTAGCGGCCCTACAGAAATGATGAACAGCCCTTGGGCTTATTAACGGCCCTCGCCTTTGTCTCGGTTCTTTAATAAACCCTCGGGCTGTTCATCATTGCTGGGGGCCGCTAATGAACCATAATGCCCTCCAAAATCATGTTATTGTTATATTGTTTACAAGTTGAATCCATTTCCATTTCCGAGTGGACGACAGCAAGGAACAAAAATCACGTGACGTGTCGGGCTGTTAATGAGAGTTTCACTCATTAACGGCCCGACACGTCAAGTGATCTTTTTTAGTTGAGAGTTACGTTCTTGTAATGCCCTGTTAAAGTTTGTTAATGGACTAGAGAATGCCTGCTAAAGTGGTAATAATAATAGTTTAATGCAGTGTTTAATTTTCTTAAAATTAAACTCTGTAAAAAAACTAACAAGAAAGTTTGTCTTTTCATAAGTTAAAGTCCACAATTTAATATTGGGGCTGAGTTCCCGAAAAGACTATGTATGATTAACAGAGAATTGTCTGGTTCGTCTGAATTAGAATCCAGTTATTGTTAAGCTCTGTGATACTGGATGGAGTGAACAGAGATCAAACAAAAGTCATTTTGTCAGCAACTGCACCTGTTGATTGTTGGCCATGTGATATGATGATTTTCAGGTCGTGTTGAGTAACAAAGAGCGGCAGCGCCCTGACTCAAGCACGACTTTACAAATTTTAATCATTATTCGTATGTATTCCAGTAAGAAAACCTATGCAGTACTTTATAATGAAACTCGGCGAATAATCGTTTACATGTCGTGTTAACCTGGAAAAACCCAGATTCACCGCAGTGAGATGCTGAGGGTTCACATGTTTACGTCTTTTCTTAAGGGGTCGTCCAACGTACCTTTGGTCAATTTTGTGACATTTTTCCCAATGCCTCAGAAACAGATAAGGGAAGTAAGGAAAGGCCAATTATATATCAAAATAAGGAGAAAAGTGCATAGAAAAGGTACATATAATTTTTTTCAGGAAAAAAGTGAATTTTATGATTTTGAAGAAGATTAACTTGCCAATGGTATAAGTAACGAACCGGTAAAACCACAAAATAATCGGTAATTCGAAAGTCTTGTCCTCAGTATAATGATAACATACTACAGAATCGGAGAAAGCATTTGTTTGATACACACTCTGGTGGGTTTTGATGTTTGAATTTAATAACGCCAACACAAATTTTGGATGTTCCGGATGTGGCCATGTTTCAAAGATGTTATTCCGGTCATGTGATTACGATGTGGTTCTTGCAGAAATACACAATTTGGGCAATCGTAAGAATGCAAGGACGTGATCACGCCCTTTATTTGTTCGAGACAATGTATGAGCGGATTTGCAAACAGGTGACAGCAAATACTTGAACTGTTAATGTCATAACTGCAAAATGTAGTTCGAAATTCCCTCTCGTGTTTACAGGCCGCCTGATCATTTTTGTTGACAAAAAATCTGAATTATTGCGCACTAGAAAAACAACATAAACCACTTGTAAAAAAATAACCCAGTGTATAAAATCGGGACGATACACAGAGAATAAGGCAATATTCGTAACAAAGTAAGCAGAATGCTTCAGAAATCACTTTTTCACGAAATATATTCCAAGTGAAGTGGAACTATATTGAGCGTGTTGATTTCCCCCGATGTTGTGAAGTTATTTACTTCCTAGTAACCATGGAATTTGTCGCGGCTGTGTTTGAGGTCTGCAAAGGACCGATTCAAGATGGGTTGAAAATGATGCATTCGCGCTTTTAAATAAGGTGCGCTTGGACGATGCTGAGAATTTAGTTTTTTCTTGCAACCAACCATACTAACACAAGCGTCGATCAGTGTCTTTTGTCATCGTTTGTGACAAATGTCCTTCACCGGAATTTAGCGGAAACTATCTCCCAATTTGCATATCACAATAAACATAACCGCTGTCAGCGTGACCGTATGGTCAAAACCGAAACGAATTATCGAATCCACGGTCAAAATTAGCTGCAATTGGCTTTTAAACAAATGAAATACACGAAATATTCGCAATTTCTTCATTATCCATGCCGAGTTACTTTTTAACTAGACCACATGCGTCCAGTTCGTTTATCGGTATCAAACCAATATTGTTTGTGGTAATTAATAGTACGAGAAGGCGAAAGAAGCCAAATACTTCCCATCAATAGCATCATCTATAAATTAATTAAAATTGATAATTCCTTTTATTTTACTGAAATTATGAATTGATAAGGTGGGTGTGTTGTGATTATTATGCTCCAGATCTGGAAGTTGTAAAATCAAAGGTGCATCTAGGGCCGTGTAGTGTGACCTCTGTCCTTCTACCTATACATCATTACATGTACCAACATTCTCCCTTGTATCTCAACCAATGTTACTCCAATCTGAAGGATATTTAGTGTTGTGATCGTGGGGAAACAATGCCTGTGTAGCTGCTATAGCATGTGTTTCTTCCCACATTTTTTCAGAGTTGTGGTACTTTTTCACTCTTTTGAGTTAGAAAATTTTGTTTATAACTAGTTGATTTGTTACAATTTGTTGGAAAGTGCCTGCTGATACCCTCAAATGAATTGCTACAAAATATTTCTGGTGAAGATTTTATTCCTATTACTTATCAAGCAACAACCTAATAAATATTCTGTATAAAGCCACCAATGTGATGTTTGACACTTTTATCGGAGCTGTTATGAAGGCTTATGGAACTCAAAATGTTGATTATGGCAGGACTTTTCTATTCACCCATTAATCGATGAATTAAGTGTTATAGTTGGAAGTAAGAAGCATGAAAGGTCCAGAACTTAAAGTCTAAAAAGAATGTTCTGCAATGTAACATGATTTTTGCAGATACACTTATTTGGAGGGTTACCTGTCTGATATTATTTGGAACGTGTGGCCAGGATCTTCAAAAAGAAAAAAAGAGTTAAACTTTGAGAAAAAGGCATATGCCTTGAGTGCCGGAGGTAGTGGAAGAGAACCCTCCCCCCCCCCCCCCCCCCCCCCCCAGGGAATTTTTTTGTGTCAGATGGAGCTCACTTGTCACCTTTTGGGGATTGCTTTGTGTACTGCGGTCTTGAAAAAAATGTGAGACCCTCTGGATGTGACCTTCTGATCCCATAATAAGCCTCCTCGGGGAAAGTACATGCAATAATGGTTATGTAAGGTTGATTTGATGTGTTTTGAATAACAATGTACTTTTAAGTACATTAGATGGTTTATTGCAGTGACAGGTTACAGTTACCCTTATTTCTTCTCCAACAGATATCATGAGTGTCTTGGTGTCCAAGAGTAAACAAAGCTATTATACTTATTGATAAACCAGACAAATTTAACAATTTAATCACTATCAAATTGATGCATGGGATAAAAGGGGTTACAGTGCAAGGGGTGTGTAAATATATTTATTCAACTACAATGTATGACTTTGAAGTGCACTCTACATAGGAGAATATCATAGTTTCTGTCCAAACCACCACAGTGACACATACATCTTTATATTGGGAGACACTCTTTTGTCCTTCCATACTTCTTCTGGTACACTCCTTCAAGTTGACCTTTGTTGAACTCCCCAAATCAAAACATACACAAAAGAAAATGTCTGCCATCAGTCAGTGAGCACTCCACTTATAACATTTGGTCTCAATCTTTATTACTTTCATGAATTAGGAAAAGATTTCTTCGAGTATGTACTTCAATGTTTATAAAACTTTCGTGCTCTTACTTATGCCATAGCAGACTTTCAGGTGGTGCTATTTACACATGGCAGCAGTTCCATGGCAAATTTCAGTTTCCACATGTTCTATGTTTCATTCCAAGCATTTTGGTATATAATTTATTGGGGTTATTCATTTTGGGCCTTTTTTAGACTTGAAAGAAACTTATATGAAATTTGACCAAAGATAGGTTGGACGTCCCCTTAACTCAAATATCACACAACACCCTCTCCGTATTGGATTCTCTGCAGTCTACGTGCATTTTTCATCATAAACTTATACATTTCTTTTAATGTAAATTCAGTAAAATGTCATTGTTTATATACTTTCAGTGCAAGAGTATTTCCATTTAACTTTGAGCTTGCAACCTTTCCGCACGTTTTCAGCGACCTTGCCCGTGTCAGTCAACGAAAACTTGCGGAAACGTGACCAATGCCTTATATGGAATTTCCTGCAACGACTGGGTCGACCCATCAAGATATGGGGTTGCGTATTTGGATACATCTCATCGCGTATAAAAGAGAGGACTTGCATGTTGCGAGACCAACCGTGACTGACCTATCACTATTTATTGGGGTTTTTAAGGTCACATATGTCTGCACAATGGCTAATCATGACCATGACAGTTTTACGGGTGGAGGAAGCCGGAGTACCCGAAGAGAACCACCGAGCAACGGCGAGCAACTGTCAGCTCCCCAACATACTCACTCTACACAAGCAGGGTTAATATTGGTTGAAGACAAGTGCACCACCAACGTGCAGTACGCCTAAGTGCACGACGTCACCATGCCCCCACATGGGCAATGGGGGTGAAGTGTCTTGCCCAAGGACACAACGCGGTTGCCGCTGGTGGGATTCGAACCGAGGACCTCTCGGCTTGTAGCCTGCACCTCTACCTACTGAGCCACCGCGCCCCCTTGACCCATCACTACGAGTTAGGGAAATAGTTGTTAACTGCTATAAATTATAATATATAATTTATTGATAAATCTGTTCAAGATTTGACATAACTAATGCCCGTCTCTCAGAGAAAGGTATTATTAGGGACGTTGAATTTCGAACATATTTCTCAGTTCAGTAATATTTGGTAGAGTGTTTCACTCAAGCTTAGCGGCAAACGGTGTTGCCGCACGTTCGTCTGTCCGTCCATATGCAGGGTCACCGCCGTTAATTAAGACTTACTTCAATTTGAGCAAATCCATTCAATTAGGTTCCGCTCCACAGTTTCCAGGCATTTCCAAAAAATGACATGCCATACACTCTCTTCAAATGCAAATATTCTGTAACTTAATTATCTAACCCATAACATGTATTACATTTCCCAAAGTCCACAAAAAACATATAACACTATCTGACTAAGTAGAAATAAACAATCTGAATGCGGGTGGAATAATTTATTGTCAAAGGCAGGACTTCAACCTGAAAAATTGCATGAAAAAATGCCGAAACCAGTCATTATCAGCCACCCAGCAGCCTCAAAAGCAGAATTTTCCCACTAACGCCACCTAGCTACCAAGCCTAGCCATGGGGCAGAGCATCCCCTGTTTCTAAAATGCAATTTTTTTTTATATGTTACCGTTTCAATTTTAGTTAATAAACCCGTGTAAAAATTACATTTTAAAAAACAGCTAATTTTTCGAAGCCACTGCTTCCTATAATTCATCTGGTAATTTACCCCTATCTATCAGACTCCAACTTTGGGACCAAAACTTCAAATTCTCTTGTCCAACAAAAAGCCTAATGTAATCATATATCTGACCCTAAAAATATATCTCTATTTTACATGGCCTTAGTTTCAACATATGCCCTATGTTTAGAATTTCATGCCTGTGCAATAGTGCGAAACTGTAGAGTGGAACCTTAAAGAGAAAACAAGAGTAATCTCCCCTTGGATTTCACTCAGGCAAAAGAATCTGGAGTTTATCCTGAGTTGAATGAACAAAAACTACAAGTTTCTATTTTCAACCAGTAAAAAGATACAGCATGGCCTTTCTGACTGCCGAATAGCTTTTGCAGCCAGTTTTTGCCTGATTTTCAGAACCACACCACACCACCTCAAACCTAAGATTTCTCTGAACCACTTCAGAGAGCATTTTTGTTATTACCGCCACCCACTTTGATTAACCAGGTCCTGCTAATAGCACTGTTAAATACAATCAAAATGTAAAAGAATAAGCAGTAATAACCTTAGCTGCGGGGAGGGGTGTTGCTCTGAAGATATGAAAGCGTAATTCATCTGGTAATTTACCCCTATGTATCAGACTCCAACTTTGGGACCAAAACTTCAAATTCTCTTGTCCAACAAAAAGCCTAATGTAATCATATATCTGACCCTAAAAATATATCTCTATTTTACATGGCCTTAGTTTCAACATATGCCCTATGTTTAGAATGTCACCCCTGTGCAATAGTGCGAAACTGTAGAGCGGAACCATAACGCTTCCGTCAATTCTGTCAAATTAATAGTAATTTACTGCATAGGTGTTTCGTTGCATAAAAAGAGTTGATATTTACCAATTTTATGTTAGAATTCGTTAAAAATATTACTGTGCAAAAAGGGTTAACAAAACAAATATATTGTTGAATTGGATGACATTTTATTATGTTATTTCTATTAACCCTTTCCTGAGTGACCCATTCCTATTGAAGGTGACACGACAGAGAACTAAAAGAAGTGCAGTGTTATTGTCAGATGACTCTAGAAGTGCTGTCACCAGCCAGGTGTTAACCCATACAGAGAAATAGATTGTTTTTCAGTAATAGTCAGCACTCATGTGTTAACCCATACAG
This sequence comes from Pictodentalium vernedei, assembly GCA_031216915.1. Classification (NCBI taxonomy): domain Eukaryota; kingdom Metazoa; phylum Mollusca; class Scaphopoda; order Dentaliida; family Dentaliidae; genus Pictodentalium; species Pictodentalium vernedei. Next base: position 19,238,527 of record CM062290.1, on the reverse strand, counting down.
AGAGATGGACTGTTTCAAAGGGTGTTAACCCTCTGTCGCGCAACATACAACCAATGATCACCAATTGTGATATACAAGTAAATTCCTTTTCCCCAAACTCCACTCTACCAACTGTTTTGTTTAATTATATTTTGGGGATTCTGTTGTATTTTCACATAACACAGGCGAATAGCTCGGCCACGCTACACCCCACCCCCTCCCGACCAGTGCTAGATGCTATTACCATTGACTGTAGTGATACCATTGACTGGGACCACTACAACTCACTTTTATATGGGAGTGAAACCCTATCACATAATGAGAACTGTATAACTGTTAGAACAGTGCAGAAGTTTATCATTTGAAAACTGATATGCTTCAAAATTGGAAAAACGAAACACTGACTTACTTAACACTTACGCTGCCGAAAGCGACTATTGTCACCTATTTTAGGATGATTTAAGTTCTGTTATGAGCAGGTCAAACATACCATCTGATTAATTGTTGGAAAGGGCTCTGATAGCTCTTTCCAACAATTATTCAGGTGAAAGAGTTTCAAGTAAGCAGAATAGGAAAAAACAAACTTAAGAGTTATCGTCTATTCAAAGTAGATTATCAAATGGAACTGCATCTCATTCACACTTCTTCCATTAAAGCTGGAAACAATTTAACGCGATTACGCATCAGCAACCACAAACTGTGGATCGATTGTGGAAGGCATTTACAACCTCCTCGTCCGATGGAGCACAGAATATGCGAAGCTTGTACAATGGGGGAGGTGGAATCGCAATGGCATTTCGTAATAGAATGTCCGCTTTCTGCACCATTGAGAGAAAAATCGTTTCGCGCAATTTCTGACGAAAAAATTGTAATGGATACGACAGACAAATTTCAAGTAATAATGACTAATGATAATCCAGTGCTATGCAATTTTATTGGTAACATGGTCCAGCTCTTCCTTCACAAGAGGGACTTATCTGTAATATGATTTATGTATGTCATATGAATTAGTGTGTTTTATGATTCGGTGTTTGCTGATTTTGTGTGTACATAACAATCTGCCATTGTACTGGTGTATTTGCTGAATAAATCTTATCTTATCTCTATCATTAAATTGCTCATTACGACATATTTAACCATTTCAACACTGGTGCCCCTGAAGGTATCATTTCAGTCAACAATGTCAGTGGTGAAATTGGCGAAACCATCCTGGTCTGTGGGAGGTTCAGTAATAAGTTAATCCAACAGCTCCTCTGTTGGATTAAATTATTACTGAGCCTCGCTTCTGGTTTTTTGATCTTTATATCGTCTACTCGTCCAAGACCAATTTTTTCTTCCCGCGAAATTTATTCACACCGAGCTGAACGGGTTAATACGAGGAATATCGCCAGAAGTCAACGTTGTAAAGTTTTGTGTGAGTTGGTTTAGTAAATAGAATTGAATTAATCTTCTGTTATTTTTCATTATCTGTTTACCGGGATCGCGGTGGCTCAGTAGGTAGAGGTGCAGGCTGCAAGCCGAGAGATCCTCGGTTCGAATCCCACCTGCGGCAACCGCGTTGTATCCTTGGGCAAGACACTTCATTTCCATTGCCCGCGTGGGGGCACGATGACGCCGTGTACTAAGGCGATGGTACGCATGTCTTCAACCATGCAATCTAACCCTGCCTGTGCTGCAGTGCGGAGTTACGATGTTGGGGAGCTGGCAGTTGCTCGTTGGTTCTTCCGGGTACTCCTCCACCAGGAAAACTGTCACGGTCATGAATAGCCATTGTGCATAAATATGTGACCTTAACCCAACATAACGGCCCAAACCGGCCAGCGCTATTCTCAAAAATCGCCAATTAATTTTCATGATTTTTTCATTTTTTGTCTCCAAAACATAGGTTATAACCCCTCATTGGAACGAGCTCGTCGAGCTCGTTCCAATGAGGGGTCATAACCTATGTTTTGGAGACAAAAAATGAAAAACATTAGTTATTCAAAATTTTTTTTTGCAAGTGTCGTCTGCTTTGTACTAAGGCATACTGCACGTCGATGGTACGCATGTCTTCAACCAATCTAACCCTGCCTGTGCTGCAGTGCGGAGTTACGATGTTGGGGAGCTGGCAGTTGCTCGGTGGTTCTTCCGGATACTCCTCTACCCGTAAAACTGTCACGGTCATGATTAGCCATTGTGCATAAATATGTGACCTTAACCCAACATAACGGCCAAAACCGGCCAGCGCTATTCTCAAAAATCGCCAATTAATTTTCATGATTTTTTCATTTTTTGTTTCAAAAACATAGGTTATGACCCCTCATTGGAACGAGCTCAACGAGCTCGTTCCAATGAGGGGTCATAACCTATGTATTGGAGACAAAAAATGAAAAACATTAGTTATTCAAGAATTCTTTTTTGCAAGTGTCGTCTGCTTTTCATGTTAGGTAAAGGGATAAACATCAATTAATACATAAATAATAATAATATTACCTGTTTACCTGATAGAAAGCAAACGGCATCTGCAGAAAAAAATTATTAACTGAACATTTTCATTTTTGTCTCGAAAACAAAGCTTTTGACTCTTCATTTTAATGACCTCGAAGAGCTCGCTCAAGTGAAGGGTATTTTGGAGAAAAAAAATTATAAAATTTGGCTAGCGATGTTTATGAACCGCGCTGGCTAGCTTTAGTTGTTACGCTAGCTAAAACATTAAATTACACATTATGTGATGAAAGGAATCTCAAATTCGTCACGATTTGGCATGAAATTTGTAAACCTCGTTCACTAAAATTTAACCTCGGCTCTCATCGATTTTAATGAACTCGGTACATACACGTCATATGAAATGGCGACTCATTTGAGATATTCTATATATAACACCCCAGTCTTTTTTATCGATAACCGACAAACCACCCCGTTCCCACCCCACCTACCACCCGCCTTATTGATACGAATATAGGGTTTGAGAGTCAAGCATTAAGATTAGTTATTGTATCTGCCATATCTGACGTGCATCTTATGATTTGATTCTCTTGCAAGTACTAAAACAATTTTATTGATATCCCCGCATTTTTTAATCCCTTTTTAGAATATGTCTGTGGCTACATAATCTTTTTTCTCCGAAAAGAGTCATATGTGCGAGTCATTCGATCGAGCAATTGCTCTAAAGCACATTTGCTCGATGGGATTCGAGTCGTTCGAGTAGTGTGTGCGAGTCACTCGAGGTAAGACGGAATCCCACTTATGGAATCTCCTTTTTTTGGAATCCCTATATAATCCTTTTTAGGGGTATATATGTTGCTATGGAATCCCCTTTTCCTGAAATAATGTTAAGAGTCGTATGTGCGAGTCACTCGATCGAGCAATTGGTCTAAAGCACATTTGCTCATTGAGATTCGAGTCGTTCGAGCAGCAGTGCCCATGTGCTAGTTCACAATTGTCACATTGTGCGTTTTCACATAAGCACATATTGGCACATCCAGCATATGCTTTTGTGCTACATGTAATGTGTACAATAGAACATAAACATGTTTAGGGAAGTCAGAATAAATAGAAAGAAGAAGTCATAACAGAGCTTGTAGATACATAGGTAGAAACCGAAAATTTACAGGGAAATCAGAGCCAGGTAAACAATCATGGGGTTGTTTGTGGGAATCCCACGAAGTAAATATGGATTCTGGAAGGGGGGGGGGGGGGGAGGGGGATCCGAACTAGAAAAAACAGTTCCATCGGTCCTATAACACTACGTCCTGCTCTACTACAAAATATTCTGGGGAAGTGTGCACTAAATAAAGTCAATTTCGGTAGTATGGGGTGGATTTTGGTGATCTGGAGGGATTGTCGGGTTGTTTGTGGTAATTCTACGAAACGGGTAATTACTCTTGTACAAAGGAACATACCCTCCGAACAATCCCTGTCCTATAAGAAGCCTTTGGGTAACATAGCAACCACGGGCTACCATTGAAATCAAGATGGCGGCCTCCAGTATACAAAATGAACGACGGAAACACGTATCACCCTAACAACACGTGCTGCGCTGCTCATGCGCACTAACACCACGTATCACTATGGGGATGACGTCACAAGACGGCTGCTCACGTGGGTTACCATGACAACACAACATGACGCCACTGGGTCATGTGACATGACGTCACTTCCGAGATTATCCACCGAAGTCATCCAAATGAGGGGTTAAAACCACATTGCGTACTACTGTTGTTCATATGTTCCTGTGGGGTGTCTAGCTGTGCGTAAAGGCTTCAGATTTTTGATTTGGCCCCTTGTGCCACCTGTTGCACCACTTTTGTCGTTAGAGAATCAGTTTACGGCACAAAACTCCTAGGGGTTTTAAATCGAAACGCGTAAAGTGTGTTCATATGTGCAGGTAGGGCCTAGAGACGTGCATAAAGGTTTTGAATTTTTTATCAAGACCCATGTGGCTCCCGTCGTGCCACTTTTGTCTTTAGACAATCGGTTTGCGGCAAAAGGCTCCAAGGGGTTTTAATTCGAAATGCTGAATGTGCATTCATATGTTCCGATAGGGTTTCTAGAGTGCATAAAGGTTTCGGATTTTTGATTTGGCACTACGCGACACCCGTAGCGACAGATTCGTCATTAGAGAATCAATTTCCTGCGAAAGGTTCCTGGTGGTTTAATTCAAAACATTGAAAGTGTGTTCATATGTCAGGGTGGGGTTTCTAGATGTGCATAAAGGTTTCATATTTTATATAATACCTTTCCATTTCTGTCTGTATCAAGCATTAACTAATAATCAAGAATACAAATGCGGTGATATACTATAGGGTGCTTTGAACACAAATGACAACATCTAGTTGTTTTGTCATGAACAACAGTCTACTCTTCACTGCTACAATGATCTTTCTTTTTGGTGCCAAACTTTGAGCCAATCAAAACTTTCAGTGCCAAATCACAATTTTTAGTGCAATTAACCGAACTGGTACCCGGCAGCATGTTGCAGGAAATAAAATCATCCTGGAGTGTGTGTGTGTGTGTGGTGGGGGGGGGGGGGGAGGGTGGGGGAGTGGGGGTGGGTATGTGGATTAAGTTTAAAAATTTCAGACGATGATGACGTTGTCAGGCGGTACTAAAATAATTAAATACGTGGGATAGGTAAGATATATCTTTCTCGCCCAGGTACCCCACCCTGGGCACTCTAATATCAATAAGCAGTCCTGTCTTATCTGATAACTGATCGTAACTATATAAACTTACTTGACAGTCCAATATAAACTTCTATAGCTTTTCAGTCCTACGTCTAACTTGTCTGGGTTTCGACGTCTGAATACAAATCACTCTATGTGCAGTATCTATAACATACGATATTTTGGCCAATCTGAAAACGTTACTTAAATTCAATTATGTTTTTTCACCATATAATCCGTTATGTACTTATTCTGTGCGGATTCTTGTCTTAAAAATTTCATCAGGTTTTGTCACCAAATTATCCGTGGTGTGTCTATTCTTCCCAGATACTTGTTTTCCGCGAACCATAAAATTGCGTAAAGTTTTTCTCTCTATTTCAACTTCATCTACTTCAGCACTTTGAATCTGTTTTTTTTTTTTAACTAATTTGAATCACGTCAGCTGTCAGTGTATTTGCCGTGCAAATGGCAAGAACGTGTTAGTGAATGATCTCTTTCACATTCTCATCAATGACACTTCCAGATATGACCGGTCATTGCTCCTCTTTGAATCCGTAAAGAGATCATTATATGAAGGTGTTATATAAGAGTTGTTAACGAAGTACAGTATCTCATCATTATTGTTAATAGTACCGATCAATACCGCCTTCAACGCATCAATATGTCATGAATCTCAAACTCTATGTTTAACCCTTTGGACTCTAGTGGTATCTTCCATGCCAGTTCAATGGCAGCAATTAGAAGAGTCCATATTCATTATTTGGGGTAGACCAATCAATATTTTCAACGTGCAGCCTCGGGGCTGCACGTTGAAAATACTGAATGGTCCACCCCACTGAACAGCCATCTTATTTAATGACGTTATGACGTATCATGTTGCTGGCCGGAAAAACGGCCGCTAGGGTCCAAAAGGTTAATATAATTTACACATGTATATAGATATGTTTACATTGGTACTTTGGATTTATTTAGGAGCGAGGGGCGGGGGGGGGGGGGGGGGGCGGTGGCGTTTCTGTAACCGGTTCTCGTCAACGTCGAGCCGGTTAATCATTGGATGGGTGACTGTTTGAGCGATCAGTTTGGACTCCCGCGTTCTGTCCTTGGGCATGGCACCTAACCCCGATTGCCCACATTGGGACACGATGACGCCGTGTACTAAGACGTACTGCACGTCGATGGTACGCGTGTCTTCAACTAACCTAACCCTCCCTCTGCTGCAGTGCGGAGTTACGATGTTGGGGAGCTGGCAGCTGCTCGTCGTTGCTCGGTGGTTCTCTCCGGGTACTCCGGCTTCCCCACCCGTAAAACTGTCACGGTCATGATTATCCATTGTGCATAAGTATATATAAATAAATAAATTTAGGAGCGAGGTGTTTCAGTGCTTAAAGAATTCGACTCCAAACCGAAATGTTATCGGTTCGATCCCCACCAGGGGTCACTGCGTTGTGGCCTTGGGCACGGCACTTAATCCCAACTGCCAGCGTGGGGGCACGGTAGCGATGTGTACTATAAGGCGTACTGTACGTCGATGGTACACTTGTCTTCAACCAATGCTAAACCTGCTTGTGTGAAGTTAGTACGTTGATGAGTCTGGCAGTTGCTCGACGTTGTTCGATGGTTCTCTCCGGATACAACGGCTTCCGCCATCTGTAAAACTGTCCAACACGAGGTGACCCTGTCTGTCGAAAGTGTCGTTAAACCCCAATAAATGAATAAATAAATAAATAAGTTGTTAACTTTGATCTAAAGGCAGTAAAAAATTTACAAGGATTTAAAAAAATACGGGTCATATCATGTCGGACAGTTTTGCGTGTGGAGGAATCTGGAGTATCCTGAGGGAACCACAGAGAAACGGCGAGTAACTGTCAGAATCCCCACCGGCACGGGCAGGGTTAGTATCGGTTGACGGCAAGTATACCGTCGTCGAGCCCTACACCTTAATAAATAGCACTACCGTCGCTTCTATTTACTGGCAAGTCAATGTATGGGGAAATGGGGAACGATTGACAAGAGGGCGAATGGGAGTGTGTCGGAGGGGGGGGGGGGGGTAAGTTGGTTGTTTTTGGATGGTGGATGGGTTTGTGTGTGGAGCTGGACTGGATTTTGGGTAACCGTGTGTGTTTAACTGGTTGAGTGTTGGAAACCAGTATTTGAGCTTTATTCAGTACAGGTACTGGAACTGAAAGGCACTATATTCTGTGGATGCGCCCCATTTTATCTTTGAAGCGAAATTATTCAGTCTGTCTGGATTTTCCTTGTAAAAATTCATGAGAGTGCCTATAGGGGCTCTCCCATAAATTGTTACAAGGCAAAGATGTATGAATAAATTTTGATGACCAAAAGGAATTTAGCACTTAGCCAGTTAAGGTAAAAAGGGAAACACGCACTGGCACAAACATTTCCAACAGAAACGTCATTTTCTTGTAATATGCCGCAGAAATATTTTTAAGTTATATACTGTTAAAAAAAGTAGGGGATATTTGATAAAAGTGAGATATATGAAGAAATATATTTATTTTGTCATCAAAAAGACAGTTGAGGCATTGCACTGTGACATCTGGTGAACGATTTCAGCGATAGTTGGGTGTCCAACAAGCACACATTCCACGCACTGAGCTGTAGAAGACATGGACGGTCAGTCAGATATTTACCACATTCAGCCCAAGACCTCAATACCTTATTAAATCCTACTCGGTTCGCGAGACAAGCATTTTACTCCTCACCAAACGTCCAATATCAGCTTAACTGATGTTATTCCATTCTCCCTGCAGTGCAGCGGCGAGTTCATGTCCATTGGTAGGAGGTTGTTGGCGTTGTCGTAGGCGCCTGCCATGCATATCCCAAACGTACTCGATTGGTTAAAGGTCTGAACTTAGTGCTGACCAAGGCAGTGTAGTGATATTCTGCTCCTGGAGGAACTCTGTAGCTTTTGCATTGTCATCTTGGAAAATGAATCGACGGCCGTGACGTCGCGCCAATGGCACCACATGAGCTGCTAACATGTTGTCACGGTAGTACTGCCCTGTGACACGCTCTTGAATGACATGTAATGCTGTTCTGCTTGTCATGGTTATGCCTCCCCACACCATAGCCGATTCACCACAAAAAACGATAGTGCTGCCTACCTGTTACGTCATGGTATCGTTCGTTCCGTCGCCGCCACAATGTTTCGCCTGTCGTGGAAGTCGAGAGTGAACCTCGATTCATCGGAAAACATGACGTTGCTCAACCGACGATTGTCCCAGCTGCGTCGTGCTCCACACCAATTACGCCTTGCTGCGATGTGGCGTTCATTCAAACGTGGAATTATTCGAGGTCGTCGAGCGTACAAATTCCAGATGTGTAAGCGATTTTGGATAGGCCGACCACTGACTCGCACATCTGTCTCTCGGTGCAGCTGCTGTCCAATTTCTGAGGCACGTTGATGGCGGCTACGTAATGCTGTGGTTCGGATGAAACGATCCTGGTTAGCAGTTGTCGCCCTTGGACAACTTGACCGACGTCTGTCACCAACATTGCCTGCCTGACGGTAGCGTGACCACAACCTGCTAATCACCGATTGAGTAACGTTGAGAATTTGAGCCACTGCAGTCTGTCTGTTGCCAGCTTCCAACATGCCAACGGCACGTAAACATTCGTCACGTGTCAGTCATCGCATACCTCAAAAGTTACGTATCGACCAGAAACTATTGATGAACGAGTTTATACCAAGAAAAGAACGATGAGACCTCCGAAAAAGCCCGTCCAGTACGAATGAAACTTTCAAAGCGTACCCCACAGACATTAATGAGTGCGAAAACCTGGACGAGGTTTTCGTGGGCCGTGACATTCATGATTCAGACCATACAAAACTTGGTAACATATTGATGTTTCCAACAAAACTTGGTAACATATTGATGTTTCCAACCACGCGTATCCAATACCATTTTCGAAAATATCAACAACAGTTTGGATATTACCTACTTTTCTTGAATAGTATATATTCTGAGCACATGTGGGTTTCAAACGTGAGATTAAAATGCACCAATTTGATTCAAACTAAATGTTGAGCTTGGGAACTGGTTAAACTGACTGGCAAAAATTGATGTTCTTCATTGATGGGATTCAGTTTAGTCATTACAATGTAAGCGATGGCAAGTCGTACATTTTAACATTAAATGGTTTTTAATTCAGAATTGGTTAAACTGGTTTCATCTTTTAATATTTTGGCTGTTTCGGCATTAATTCTGTTGTAGATTCAAGTGAGAGAGACAATAGGTTTCCTTTGATGTGATCTCACCAAAATGGCTAGACGGCTTGAGGGTTGTTGATCCAAAAAGCTTCTCAACATGTTTTTTCCAAATATATCTATTTCATTTATACAGAAGCGGAGAGGCGCCAGTTGAGTATTATTTCTATCTTGCACGTGCAAGTTAGCTATCTTTCACCTGCAAGTTACTATCTTGCACGTGCAGGTTAGCTATCTTGCAACTGCAAGTTACTATCTTGCACGTGCAGGTTAGCTATCTTGCACGTGCAGGTTAGCTATCTTGCACCTGCAGGATAGCTATCTTGCTCCTGCAAGTTAGCTATCTTGCACGTGCAGGTTAGCTATCTTGCACCTGTAAGTTACTATCTTTCTCGTGCAGGTTGGCTATCTTGCACGTGCAAGTTAGTATCTTGCACGTGCAGGTTAGCTATCTTGTACGTGCAGGATAGCTATCTTGCACCTGCAAGTTAGCTATCTTGCACGTGCGGGTTAGCTATCTTGCACCTGCAAGTTACTATCTTGCACGTGCAGGTTAGCTATCTTGCACGTGCAGGATAGCTATATTGCACCTGCAAGTTAGCTATCTTGCACGTGCAGGTTAGCTATTTTGCACCTGCAAGTTACTATCTTGCACGTGCAGGGTAGCTATATTGCACCTGCAAGTTAGTTATATTTGAGGAACATCATTATAGTCATATTTGAAGTCGAGTTCACCAAAAGTAGTATATAAGGGTCCAACCTAGCCCCAATTTGCAGGACCTAGGTTCGGATTTGCCGGACCCCCTCCAGGACAACGGAAATTCCTATCGCTGAGACAGCCACTATAGGCTCATTGGCCATGTCTAGTCGCCTTGCTACATTTCGCATCGCAGGCTAGGTGTGGATGCTTTATGTTGGGGGGGGGGGGGGGGGTGAATGGGAAACGTCAGGCATAAAGTGTAACAAGAGGGATGTTACATCCCAACGCTCACCTACATTCGCGCTTGATAATGTCGTTCCAATGTAACATGCCTAATATTTAGTTAATATAAATCATTAACTAGGCATCAAATGATTAATGTGGTTTATGTGATGGCTTTGGAAAGTCTATATTTCTGCATTTATTATATATCAATTCAACATAGAATCATTGGATATAAAAGCATTTTTTTCTTTTAGAAATGTTTATGATTAAGAATATGAATCGTGAGGCCAGATATTAAATCATAAATAAGAATTAGGAAAGGCTTTCATAAATCACTGAAATTGTGATTGAAGTACATTCATTGGTTAAAGAGGAGTTGCGGAAAAACATTCATTCAAGAAAGTGACTATAAGTCCCAACAAAAATACATCACATCAACAACTAAAATAAGCCTTAATGTTACTAGTAACAAGTATGAGAAAGTATTAAAAAAAAAAAGTTAAAAAAATTTTTTTTAAAGAAAGTGAATATAAGTCCCAAAAATCCCCCTCACCTTAACACAAACTTTTAGAACTTAAAATTGAGTAAGTCAGACAAAAACGTGAACATTGTGACTGAAAAAAAGAAAAGAAATCAGTTAAATTTCTGCATACAGTAGGGTTAATACCTACAGTTGTTATTGAAATGAGAAAATAAACAGTAATGAGAGATGAAGGCACCACAATCTGCACAAAAGCTGACTTTAACACAAATTCTTACAACACCTAAACGCTAATTCTTACAACAAGTTTTGGCAGAAAATCAGCCTCAAATTCCTCAAATATGCATGTAATGAGGGTTAAGTATTACTGCAATGGAGTTCAGTAACCCAAGCGTAGAATATTAATCGCCTGGAAAGACACATAGAAACACAACTCACCTAAACACAAAGTTTACAAAGTTTTACAACTTAAAATTTACTAAGTCCGAGAAAAACATGAAAATTTTGACTGAATAAAAAAGAAAATTTCCATTAAATTTCTGCATACAGTAGGGTTAATACCTACAGTTGTTAATGAAATATGAAAATCAACAGTAATGAGAAATTAAAGTAGCACAAGCTGCACAAAAGCTGACTTTAACGCAAATTCTTACAACACCTAAACGCAAATTCTTACAACAACTTTTGGCAGAAAATTTTAGGTGAAATTTGGAAAAAAGTCGTAGTATGAGGGTTAAATACTGTTCTGATAGTCCCCTACAACCTACATATGCAATATCAAAGGCCACTGATCTTTGAGAACTCAACTTAACACCTCACCTTAACACAAACTTTTAGAACTTAAAATTTACTAAGTCCGAGAAAAACATGAAAATTTTGACTGAAAAAAAAAGAAAATTTCCATTAAATTTCTGCCTACAGTCGGGTTAATACCTACAGTTGTTATTGAAATATGAAAATCAACAGTAATGAGAAGTTAAAGCTGACTTTAACGCATATTCTTACAACACCTAAACGCTAATTCTTACAACAAGTTTTGGCAGAAAATCAGCCTCAAATTCCTCAAATATGCATGTAATGAGGGTTAAATATTACTGCAATGGAGTTCAGTAACCCAAGTGTAGAATATTAATCACCTGGAAAGACACATGGAAACACAACTCACTTAAACACAAAGTTTTACAACTTAAAATTTACTAAGTTCGAGAAAAACATGAAAATTTTGAGTGAAAAAAAAGAAAATTTTCGTTAAATTTCTGCATACAGTAGGGTTAATACCTACAGTTGTTATTGAAATATGAAAATCAACAGTAATGAGAAGTTAAACCAGCACAATCTGCACAAAAGCTGACTTTAACACAAATTCTTACAACACCTAAACGCAAATTCTTAAACTTTTGGCAGAAAATTTTAGCTGAAATTTGGAAAAAAGTCGTAGTTTCAGGGTTAAATACTGTTATAATAGTCCCCTACAACCTACATATGCAATATCAAAGGCCTGAGCCCACTGATGCTTGAGAAATTCACCTTAACATTAAATCTTACAATATTGGACACGCCGGACGCCGACGCCGACGCTGACGCCCGAGGTTATCACAATAGCTCACCACATCTTACAGATGTAGGTGAGCTAAAAACGGTTGGAGTTGCAATGGCGTCGGTGAAGTCATGGTGAGCTCGCGACGTCATGACGACGTTGGCCGCTGTCGATGTCCATAGATATGAGTGACTGGCACCTGCGAGTTGCTATCTTCCACCTGCAAGTTGCTATCTTACACGTGCAAGTTACTATCTTCCACCTGCAAATTACTATCTTGCACGTGCAGGTTAATTTTCTTGCACTTGCAAGTTAGTTATCCTGCAACAGCCACCCCGGCCACCCTACCTCAGAAACCCCGGCTCCCCATACTTGCCCCAGTGGCTTACATTCCCATATTTGACAGCCACCCTATCTCAGAAGCCCCGGCTCCCAATACTTGCCCCAGTGGCTTACATTCCCGTATTTGACACGGTGACCTTACCTCTGCCGCTTGACCAAGAGCGACACTGTCGCCCTTTCCCTTCTTCCAGAAGCCCTTCACGCCAATATTCCCTAACCCTACCTTCTCGACCAAATACCCTCATCACTTCAGAGACCCGTCGACCGTATTCCACGAGTCCATGCCTCCACGACCTGCGCCAGTGAACCAGGGACCCTACACCGAGCGTTCTGATTAAGAGCGACACAGTCACTCTTCCCTTTCTTCCAGTACCCCTACCTCAACATGCTCGAACAGTCGCCTGACAGGTCAGTCAATGCTGGTGATCACTATAATCCAGATGTAGAAGAGTTGTTCGAAGAGTCGCTGGGACTAACTCTTTGATTACTAATTTTCTCCTCGAAGGCTCATTTCAGGGAGTCGTTCGAAAATCTGCTTCTGGAACAGCTCCCCAGTTACACATCTGTATGAGTCGTTCGAGGAGTCCCTTCTCGGGGGGCTGCTCTAGTGGCTCCTTGGCTCGAGCCCTTCGAGCCGACAGAGTAGGACAGAGTCGATCAGGGAGAAGAAGGGTCGAAAGCCTGAAAAGGGACATCCCTGTTCCTGTTAAGGGATATTGAGACCCGGTCCAGCAGGGGCTACTCAACGGCACGGCCACCCATAGGGAGACATCGGCTAATCAACGACCCTATGGACGTCCAGTCACTCATCTCTGTGGACATCAACAGCGGTCAACGTCGTCACGACGTCGCGAGCTCACCATCACGTCACCGACATCATTGCAACTCAACCGTTTTTCACTCTTTATGACTGACTTTTGCCAGTCACACCCTCAAACATAAAGCATCCACACATAGCCTGCGATGTAACCGATGTGAACGTACACAGCCAGGCGGATAGACATGGCCTATGAGCCTATAGTGGTTGTCTCAGCGATAGGAATTTCCGTAGTCCAGGAGGGGGTCCGGCAAATTGGGGCTAGGTTGGACCCTTTTTCTACTTTTGATGAACTCGACTTCAAATATGACTATAATGATGTTCATCAAATATAACTAACTTGCAGGTGCAAGATCGGTAACCTACACCTGCAAGATAATAACTTGCAGGTGCGAGATA